>WHPX01000226.1:0-567500 GCA_011057435.1 Actinia equina | reverse complement strand
TTGACGTCACTGTTTGTCATCCTAACTCCGAAAACAAAGAGTATATGTTCATAACATATATAAAAACAAAGTTGTTTTTATTATTCTAGGTCTCTGGATATTTTTCTTTGCTTTGGTAATGAATCTTAGACACTTTTATTTGTTCTTCAAAGTCGCGTCTTTGAAAGAAAGTTCACTTAAGGTTAATTACGTCTGGATAAAGTTTCTTTTGAGACCAGCCAAAGGGATTATGTAAGGAATCCTTTTGAACTAAGAAAATTTATGTCTTTCAATAATTTTGGCGTTCCCAGAATTTTTACGAGTTAGGAATTCACAAAAGTCATGGACGCCATGTTGGACGATAGAACAAGAGAGACCAGCATGGCGGCTATTGTTACACGTAGGCGATTAATTCAAAATGTTGCCACTTCTAGATTTCAAGCGACCTTTGGCTACGAGAACAAATCAATGTTTGCGTCTTTGTTGGCAAGAATTTGAATAAACGTTATTTTGTGTTATTACTAGTTAATTTAAATGCATAAAGCTCAAGACTGGAATGGTGAAGCTATTCATTCGCTTTTAATTAGTTAATTAATTAGCTGTTAGTTATTTTAATTAATCAATTAATTAGTTTATTTTATCAATAGCGCAGCGCAACCGTGACGTCATAAAAACGAAGACAAAGGCGAAATTCGGACAAACAAACTTACAAGTTTACTTTCAGCAGATAATTTTCACAGCCGATCGCAATTAATCTTAGTTTACATGGGTTATTATTGTAACTTTAAGTAAAAATAATAAAATCGGTTCGTATAATCCTCGTAGCGGTTAAACAGAATGCAATGTTTGTCCGAATCTTTAAGCTATTTTTAGAATCAGTGCGCTGCGCTGTTTATTTATCTAATTAGTTGGTTAATTACTGGCTTTATTCTTGCATTTTATTTTGCTTGCAAGTTTCTTTTTACACGCGGGTTTTGGCCCGTTCAAAATACAGAATTTTTCTATTAAAAATCTTAAAATATATCTGTAAGAACTAAATCTAAATACTTAAGTGATTTAATTTGGCTTGTGAAAAATAAACAGGCATAATACTTAGCAGACACTAATTCCATTGTTTTTTTCCGTTTTACTTTGACTTTTAGTCACTAATTATACGACTTTGTTGCAAAGACGCGCCAGATAAATTCACTTTAGTAAATGCAGCACTTTGGAATGTAGCTCAATCTGGGGGACAACACAAAATAGGATCCAACAAGAGAAAATGAACTAAGAGAAGGAATCCCCGTGCCCCATCATGTGCACACTTTGATGCTACTTTTAGAATCATTGATGCTATTTCTAACTCGTTACCATACCCGCGCGATAATCATGCTTCCCTTTAATGCCTCGTTTTAGGACACGAAAAGCGCCATATTTCGCTACGTCCACAACAAAAACACAGGCTTTTGTTTACTGCAAGACTGGAAGCCGCCTACCCTCAAGAAATCAACCAATCAGGTTCTTCACTCAAAATATCTCCAAGCAAAAATAGCATCAAACTGTGCACATGATGGTTACAACGCTATATAGGTAGGATTCCTTCTCTTAGTTCATATTCTCTTGGATCCAATTCTCAGGATTGAAATTCTTTTGTTTTTCCCCCCAGATGGAGCCGCTTTGACGTCACATGCAAAGGGTCTATATTTATGAGTACGAAGAGCACGACTTTTATCGACTAAACGTATTAGTTACGTGTTAAAAACATTTTCTTTTATTAGACCCATTGATGGATTGCAAGCATTCCCAAGAGAGTCAAAAGACAAAAGCAAGACGGCCATTGCGTTGCCGTTAACAATGTATGCTAATGAGAAATCTTTTGTTAAATGGTACCAACATGGCCGCGATGACGTAACTTATTTAACATGCATTGAATCTTTTGGTACGATATTTAAAATAATCAGACATTAAACACTGTTCAGAGATTCGTATTTAAGAGAAGAATGTCTAAATTGTGCGGTCGGTAGGTTCGAAGGAGTTTCGATTTGGTTTACGGAGACCAAATTATGATTTGAAAATACTCCCATTTCGAGTTCGCCTTTGCTCAGTCTTAGCCTCGATAGACCTCCTTGGCTTGGACGTAATGTTGTCCAATTTCAGACCACGTGTCATTTACCTTGACAATGAGATTCTTTGTTTGAGTTGTATCCATATTCATGTGTCTTCTTATGTGCAACCAAGCGCAAACCTTAAACAAAGAAAGGATACTCTAGGGAATGACACGTGGTCTGAAATGGGAAAACACTACGTCCGAGCCGAGGAGGTCTATTATGTACAAATGTTTAAGGCCCATTGTATAGTAAGTAATATACGTAGTAATACGAATTGATTAAATTACCACGTGTTTTGTTTGAATAGCTGAATATTATAACGCACAAACAAGACTAAGGCCCCGTCCACACGTATCCGGAAATTTTTGTGTCCGTATCCGCAAATTTTACGAAAACGGATACGTGTGGACGGTGAAAACGATTCGAATACGCTGTGTGTGGACGCAAACATTTTCGTATCCGCAAAAAAATAATTTGCGGATACAAAAATTTCCGGATACGTGTGGACGGGGCCTAAGATTGAGCAAAGAGAACTCGAAACTGGATGCGAAGTATTGGTGAACAACTCGTTCCAAGTAAAAAATACTACCGTTTTTCCATTTCTTTCCACGTGTTCTTCTCTAGAAAATCATTTCTTTAACGGTTGCGCGTAAAAAGACGCAACAATGCTATACAACTCAAAAAATAAATCTCATTCTCAAGAGAATGACACGTGGTCTGTAATGGGAAAACATTACATCCAAGGTAACAAGGTCTATTAATTTTGAATGATTCAGTATGGGTACCACAGGCAAACTCTTTGGTTCCGAGAAAACGAGAGTACGAATAGGCCATTTCACGGATCCCATTACTCAACCTCAGCTTCGTCAGCGTGTAATTATTCTTTAGAATTTGACTACAGTCCACAGTAATGAAAGGAATTTACACATCAACGAACAATTGAAACACTTGAAAATTTCACAAGTTGTAGGCAATTTCTAAAGACAGTCGAGAGCCAGTCCTGAGTGATAAATTTATTTCACTTGTAGGAATGCGATTTGAGTTTAGCGCCATAAAAATTTTAACGCTAATTTTTAATGTTTGGCGTGTAGTTGTAATTTATTTAACGGCTAAAAAAGTTGGTAAATTTGGGGACTTCTTATAATAGGTCACGTGATCTATCCCTAAATATAAAACTAAATATGTTATTAGGAATTTCATAACAATATGCGCTGCGCAGCAACCTCTTGCCATTCGACACATTTTCACAACCAATTTTATATCCTTAAATTGCCATTCCCGACTCCCATCTTCTGTATCACGACCTGAAAGTTCGCATTCGAGATGGTCTTCCTCTTTCTGGGATTCGTTTGAATACAAAGTGACCCAGGAGTGCAAGTTCCTAATTCCTTAAATTGCATCTTTCTTTGCATTTGTTGCGTTTCAGATTTCCTTGTTCCTTTTGAGCTTCGAATTACATTAATAAAATAATTCAAAATATTTGTAACAATTTTCAGAATTTCCTATGAATTTCAGCTTTCCTTATTTAGAATCTTCTGTAGCGGTTTATCGTACAGCCAATGACCTCCTACTTCGTGGAATAACTAAAAGATTAAGAGAAAAAGTTAACAAAATTAAACTTGTAGAACAACCTCTATTGGGCAACCACCTACTAAACAGCCAACCTCTCTACAACGGCCAGCTGGCAAGTCTCAAAGAAGGTCTTTACACAACAAATGGATCGTATTCTCTTTTTGGATCTGTTTTGGTCCCCTTTTGATAGGTACTAAGGATTTTTGTATCCCCTTGGCGTACCACAGAGATCTGTTTTGGTTCCCTTTTACTACGTGCCAATACCAAGGATATTTGTATACCCAGGTGTACCACAGAGGTCTATTTGGGTCCCCTTCTAATAAGCACAAAGGATATCTGCATACCCATGGCATACCCCAGAGGTCTGTTTTGGTCCCCTTTTAATAAGTATCAAGGATATTTCTATACCAAGGTGTACCACAGTGTTCTAGGTTGGTCCCTTTCCAACAAAGACAAATAATATCTGTATACTTAGGCGTGCCTCAAAGGTCTTTTTTTGGTCCCCTTCTATATCTGTATACCGAGGCGTGCCATAGCGGTCTATATAGTTCCCCTTCTTAAAAGATATGCTTACTATACCTTGGTTTCCCAATTTAATCCTTTTTCTTTTCTTTCTCTTGCTTCTGCTCTTTGCCTTTCCTCGAGCTAAGTAATAATTGAACGTTTTGGTTAGGCTTGGTTAGGTTTTGAAATGTCTCGATCGTTTAAAAGCATATTACCTTGTGTTTGCTTTCTGTCGCTTTATCTACGTTGGAATGTTTCAAGTTATAAGTCACATCTTTCCACAATCTAAAAAAATAACAAACAGAAAGTTTTAATCTAAGAGGAAGGAGGAAGAAACGGCACGTGGAATACACGTGGAATGCATGTAGAAAGCACGTGGAATGCTCATGGAATACACGTGGAATGCAGGTGGAAAGCACGTGGAAAGCACGTGGAATACACGTGGAATGCATGTGGAAAGCACGTGGAATACACGTGGAAAGCACGTGGAAAGCACTTGGAATGCACGTGGAATGCTCATGGAATACACGTGGAATACACGCGGAATGCACGCGGACAGCACGTGGAAAGCACTTGGAATGCACGTGGAATGCTCATGGAATACAAGTGGAATGCACGTGGAATGCATGTGGAAAGCACGTGGAATACAAGTGGAATGCACGTGGGAAGAAAAGACAGAGAGAAAAAAGATGGGATAAAGGCGTTGTCAGCATCACTTACCTCTTTGACTCGTACTCTCCCTGTTTTTCAATTTTCTTGACTAGCTTTCTATAGGTAGGGAAATTCTTTGCGTCTATGAAGAGTTCTTCCTCCTGGAAGCACATAAATGAAGTGGTCTTTGTTTAGACTGGACAATAGCCTGATGTAGCTATAAACACAATCATCATCTTCATCCTGATCATTGTCATCATCATCATCATCATCATCCTCATCGTTATTATCATTATCAATAACATCGTTTTCTAACATTAGCAGCAGCAAAAGAACTACTTCCAATACTCCAGTATTAAATCGTCTGTTGCTCAGGGTTAGCCTCGATATTGTGTAGAATATATAATTGTATCTACACTTCTCATCAACGACACAGTTGTTCAGGAAAAACCTGTTTATTGAAGATATGCAGCCACCGCCCTCCCCACTCCCCCCAGTGCAATCACTGCAAAGATCTGGCCAGAGATTTATCACATGTTCAAGTGAAGGTCCGTGGAGTTTTAAAGTGTTTGTATTTTTAAGTTTCGCATTCTTTACTTTATCCACGTTGGTATTTGTGAATATTCTGACTTACTTATTACCATCCCCATTATCGTCAACATCGTCAACATTTTCAACATCACACAACGTTTTCCCGAGATAAGGATGAGGCCATGGTTTGACAATCATTATAATTATCTAATGATCTTACCTCTTTATCAGCGTACTTAGCGAACATCAGTCCATTCCATTCACCATTGATAGTCAGGAATGGCTTCTTCTCATTTGGCGCCCTGGTTAGAAGGATAGTAAAACAATAGACCTTTCGTTAACTATGGTTTTTCAATTCATACTGGTCCGTGTCATTCTCTTGAGAATAAAATTTTTTCTTTGATTTGTATCCATATTCAACTTTCTTCTAATGCACTACCGATAAACAAAGAAATGATACTCTAGCGAATGACATGTGGGCTAAAATGGGAAAACCTGTTGGAGTTTTGAAGTTTTGAAGTTTTAAGTCCTTGAACGACCAAGGCGCTCGATACAACTCCTCATCAAGTGAAAATGCTTCGACATGACACCGTCACACGGTCACGCCATTTTCGTAACGCAAGATTTTTATATTTATAATGAATCTTCATGGTTGTCACTTACAATACTTCACAAGTCACGCGGTGTTTCTTTCCTCCATAAAATGGCTAAAATAGAAAAAATTTAACATAATTATTACAAGAAGAATGCTTCATCATAGGACAAAAAGGCATGAGCAGTTTATGTTACGATTTCACGTCATAGCATGGCACATGGCAAATGGCCACCGACGTCAAGTCATGTCACGCAACGTCACGTCATGGCACTGCACAGTTTTTAAAAGTATGTCAATGATTGGCATGGTATGTCACAGTAAAAATAATGAATCGTGGCAAGGCACATTATGGAACTTCAAATCACACCACGTCATGGCAGTTCACTTTATGTCACGTCCCGTTAAGTCATCGCATGGCATGACATGACATAGTAAGAAACAGTGTGTTTCACGACACGACAAGGCACAGCACAACACGTCAGAAACCGTGTAACGCAACGTCAAGTCATAGCAGCTCACGTGATGATACGTCACGTCATGACACTACACGGCGCGTTCGAACCGTACATTACAAATCACACATGTTTGACATTATTTTGAAGACAACAGACTCATTTGCACAGGCTTATCGTTTATAAGTCATTAAAAGTCAGTGGGATTTCAAAACATTGGTATTGTTCAAGCTGCACCTCTTTACATTACAGCTAACGTTTGAGAATGATTTGCTCTTAAGCGAGGTTACGCCACTGCAGATGAGTCGTAAGTCATAAAACAAGCGGTATTAACTAAACGAGAGAAGGGATTTTTTGGTTAACTGTGAGAGTGGATGCCTCAACTTTTGTAGTAGTTCCCTCTTTTTATTTCAGGAATTTCAACCATAAAACACAGGTTGAAATACAGGAGGTTGAAACACAGAAGATTGACGTTCATGGTTTTTTACCTTACAGTGGAATTGTATCGAAGCGCTGTATCCAGATTTAGCACAAGTTATAGTGCTTTTACCACCAATCTCCATCCACGGGACTGTGAGAATCGACCTTTAAAAAAGACGAGATATTGGGCTCCCTGTGTCATAATAAACGATCCTTTATCCATGCGCATGCGCATAAGGCATACCGCTCGCAAAAGAAAGAAGTTCGTCCCTAGGTGTCAGGTTGTACTAGTTTCGACTTGTATCACAGGTATCCCAATAGATCTACTTTCTATAAGCCTTGATTTGCACGCATAGGGTATACCATTATATAGGAATTAGAAGTATAAAGCCATTTATATAAAGCCTGTTCCCAGTGCCCGTTTCAATGTTATTTTTTACTCGTGCCACAGATATCCCAATATACCTACCTTCCATAACCGTTGGGAAAGGTTAAGACATACTCTTCGTCATGTGGTATAACAGATACGCAGCCTTAAATTAAACCATAATAAAATCAATAGTATTTCTTTAAAAAATTCGTGATCATTCAATCACAATTTAATGGGTTTCCTGTGGTATAGGAAGAGGGGGAAAACAAGGGATGGTATTTACCTTGGCCAACATTTTCTACTCCAATAGATAAACCCAGAAACTTAGACTTGGTCCAAATGTGAGCGCCAAATGAGATTTTCTTGGTACGATTTTCGGCGTAGAAAGCTGAGACTGTAGAGCAAAACATTCAATGAAAGTATTAAGAGAAAGTTTTAGGTCTATTGGATAATAGGGAGAGTGTGACATACTGGGTGGATGGTGTGACACTTGCTCGGCTAAAAATGTCACGTCATCTTTTGATGCCCATGGAACAGGACCATCTTTGACAGGCGTCTGGGGAATAGAAAAGAAACGTTAATGAAGATTATTCATTTTAAACTTATTGTTAGCTGTCACTGACAAGTTAAGTGGAGTGGTGAGGTATGGTGAAATGCTGTTTGATCCTGATGTGTGGTGTGGTGTGGTGTGTTGTGGTAAGGTATTGTGTGGTATGGTGTGTTGTGATGAAGTGTTGTGCGTTGTAGTGTTGTGTGGTGGGGCGAGGTGGGGTAGGGTGGGCGTTGTATGATGTTGTGTAATGTGATGTGATGTGATGTGGTGTGGTGTGGTGTGATGTGGTGTGATGTGGTGTGGTGTGATGTGGTGTGGTGTGATGTGGTGTGGTGTGATATGATGTGGTGCGGTATGGTGTGTTGCGTTGTGATGTGGTGTGGTGTGGTGTGATGTGGTGTGGTGTGATGTCATGTGGTGTGGTGTGGTGTGGTGTGATGTGGTGTGGTGTGGCACTGTGATGTGATGTGGTGTGACGTGGTGTAGTAATGTGATGTGGTGTGGCGTGGCGTGGTGTGGTGTGGTGTGGAGTGGCGTGGTGTGGCGTGGTGTGGCGTGGTGTGTTGTGATGTGTTGCAATCTGGTGTGGTGTTGTATGGTGTGGTGTTGTATGATGGGGTGTGGTATGGTGGGGTGTGGTGTGGCGTGGTGTGGCGTGGCGTGGCGTGGCGTGGCGTGGTGTGGTGTGGTGTGGTGTGGTGTGGTGTGGTGTGGTGTGGTGTGGTGTGGTGTGGCGTGGTGTGGCGTGGTGTGGCGTAGTGTGGCGTAGTTTGGTGTGGTGTGGTGTGGTGTTACATAGGGTGACATGTGTTTTACATGGCCCTTCTTTGTGTTCTGCTAGTCTGCTGGCTTTACCTTATCTCTAGTAGAAGCATATTCCGGTAGAGTCCAAAAACAACGAAACGTCTCTCCCAGAATAGGATTATAGGGTTTCTTTGCTACCGAACCCTGGAAGAACAAACATTCACATGTAAAAAAATGTTTTACAGTATTGCATACACTGTTTCCATAAGTCGTAGTTTTCGCACCTTCGTTTTCCTGGTGGTCGCTCAACAAGTTTGCACCCATGAGCGACCGAAAAAAATTGGCATAGGGAATTTACTAAGGTTGAATGATATTTACTTTTCTCCCAGCACTCATCGCAGACAGGTACCATCTGAGAACTTGTATGATTCTCTCTTCTGGTGTTTTCTTTTCGACGATTCTATGAAAAATAACAGCAGCATAAGCATCATCATTATAATTGCGCGCCTGACGCAAAATGTTTATGTTGTTAGGCATTTCTAATCGACATGAGCGAGTCTTGACGACTGCAGACATTTCCACTGATGTAGAGACTCAGCAGCCTCGCAATGCTGTATTTAGCGCTGTATGTCTTATATTTATTAAGCTGTAAGACACAGTTATTATTGTGTACATTTTGTGTACAGCTCTTTGATATTACCATCATCACCATCCCAACACCATCCCACCACCATCACCAACATCATCATTTCCCCCACCATCACTTCACCATCATTCCCATCACCATCATCACCATCAACACCATCATCGTTATCATCATCACCGTCATCCCCATCATCATCATTGCCATCACATCGTCCCCATCATCATCATCATTATCACCACCATCACATCGCCATCGTCATCAACATCATCATCATCATTATCACCATCATTATCATACTCATCATCACCATCATCATCACTATCATCATCACCATCATCATCATCACCATCAACATCATTGCCATCACATCCCCATCATCATCATCTTCGACATCATCACCATCATCATCATCATCACCATCATACTGTCATAATCATCAATAATCACCACAAATATATTACACAAGTAACAATAATATAAACCTAAAAACAACACCTTCACAAAATACGGCACAGCTAAGCAATCCTTCATACTTACCCTACAAAGAGGTCAGGATGAGAAAAGAAATCTGCATACATCTCTAATAAAGACCTTGTTTCCAAGATAAATGTTGGCAGCACAACCTAAAATAGATGATGACAATCAGAAGAGTTTACTTGATACGAATAACTTGAGCACAGATCGAACCCTGAAACAACCTCTGGGCTGAACTATGTCAGGCATAGCTAACTCAGAGATCAAACCCTGAAACAACTTCTGGACTGAAAAGATGTGTCAATCATGTGCTATCAAAATCTGAGGAACGTATGAGCAAGAGACGAATTATCTTTACCTTTGTCAGATCCATTCCTAGCCTGACTTGTGATAACAAATGAGTAATAACACTACTATGTTGCTCTACTGCATCAGCTGAAAGACAGGACATCATCATAAATACATTGATTCCATTGAGAAATATTTAAACAATGAAAAACAAACTTCAAAACCGGTTCCCATGTGATGCCTTTCTGGGGAACAGCAACCCATCCAACACCCCCTTGAAATCGTTTTGGACCCACCACTGTTTTTCATGTCTATAATATGGATTGACCAAATATAAGGGATACTTGGTGGAATTTGGTCTTAAGGCATATTTGGATATCCTAAATATTATTAGGGCTATTGGTATAACATTCTTGATATGTAGAGATTAACACATGTTAAGAGCTTGATATTGTTTGTATTCACGAGTTTCCATATCATATTGTGAACAAGCGAGTCTGCAAGCAAGCAAGTTGAACGATGTAATATTGAGAACTTGAGAATAAAAAAGATATCAGGCTCTTAGCATGCAGCTAATTCGTTTATTACGCGATTAGGTTCGATACAATAACGACGAAACTCACAGTTTACAGTTTACCATGTAATAGGTGTAGCCGAGTGATTGTATATCTGATACAACACGGACACGAATACTGTATATGACTTATCAAACATCTAGGTTAGTTCCTTTGGGTTTCACTAAAATTTTCAAAATTAAAGTGAATCTGGCCAAGAAAAACCAACTTAAAGTTTATGCAAATGAACACAGTTTTGTATCAGATTTACAACACTCTTCACGGTCGTGATTTCTGTTGTGTTTTCCTCATGAATTATTAATGAGTTTGATAATAAGTGACATCATATCACTTTAGTGATATGGCTTTATCTCACTGATATGGAAGATAAATGTGTAATAAAACTAAATATCTCACCTCCTAACTCTTTCCCATACACATCCTCATCCATTGGCTCATATTCGTCTTCATAACAAGAAAAAAAGTTCAGATATTTTAAAATATGAAATATAAATATAACATAAATATAAATAAAATATTAGACTGCTTAAGGTGAACAGTTACCACAGTTTTTCATTGCTATGCGCTGATTGAGATAGTTATCATGTTTATGAGCAGTAGACAACTGTCAATCAAATAAGTCGACAGTAATGTCAAGGTAAAGGAACTGTATTCCAACAATTTACTTGAATGACAGTAATCTAAACAGTGGTAGACTACAGTGTAAGTCTTTGGAATGTGACGTTCAATACCCATTTATATCCATACCCCACCATGGATAAACTAAGATATTACCAGGGGCGGGGGGTCAGAGGAAAAAACAAAATTACAAGTTTCGTATGGAAGAAAGTTGGACATTCCAGAGGGGTGGGGGGAGCTTTTTTCAAATATCCTCCATGGTGGGGTATGGAAATTTTCTGGAACCAGACAAATGGAATTTAAAAGTTGATATTTGAAGAGGGAGGTAAACTGGAGAAACTAGAAAAAAAACTCTACAAACACAGGAGAGAACCTACAAGCAACTTGACGGGTAAGGTCTGGGGGTCTGAACATGTGACACAGCTATGATGAAATATATGGTACTCACCTTCATCATCTAGGATTGCAACTTGTAAGGAAGCTGGTTTTTGAGAACTGAAGGGAAAGAATAAGAAAGAAGAATAAAGTGTCTATAAGTTGAGGCCCTCTGTGGCAACAAAATGGCATCTTTTTAGGATGTAAGAGGTAATTCAAAATTGATTTTTCATGTAAAAATAACGTAAGAAGTAATGGTTGTTCTTTCTTTTTGTAAAACATAATGCCGGTTTTTGAAGTTTTTGGGGGCTTTCAGCCCAGTGGAAAGACTGTACTTGATATCACCAATATCCTATTTTGTGGCGATGGCAAACTCTACAATTCTGTGCATGCTATAGAGCGTTTTCTCATGACGTCACAGTGCCCATGTTGATGTACCAAAGTACAATACGTTTTTTATCCTTGGAGAAATGAACGCTATTGCTTATTATTATGTAGTTAGGATAGTACATGCACGCTGATTGGTCAAAAACTGTACTTCATTAGTGAACGCACGTGTGAAGTGCTGCTGGACCCTGAGACCATCTTTCTTTTTACATAAATAAATTTAATACCGAAATAAAATTAGTGACTAAATAAAATAAAACAAATTAAACGGCCGTTTAAAAAGAAAAGAAAAAAAAAAGAAAGGGTCCAGGGTCTAATATTAAATTGTTAAAGTGCATCATTCTAAATTCCACAATACCTTGTTACATCTTTCTGTTCAATACTTTGGTTCTCTGAAAACTCTGATGCGTCAAAAAACTCCACATCTTCTTCGTCACTACTGGAATACGACGCAAGTGGTACACTAACATCACCAACTACAGGAGAGGCTATAGCATATGTAACATGAGAGGTAAAATCTGGAATATTTGGACGAGCGGTACAATTTTCCACGGGTGTGACAGAAGTGTCGAAATTTAAAGTTGCTACCTCTGTCGTTGGAGTAGTTAGTTCCAAACTTGATTTCGACATTACGCTCTTAAGTTTTTTTCATCATCATTTTCGTTTTCATTTGAAGGTGACTGTTTTTCAAGAGATAGCGATGATTCGCTTTTGCTCTGTCGCATTGTCCGTCTTTCGGGAGAGGTGTCAGTTTTTCTCTCGCCTGAGGTAATAGACGAAGAAATATCACTGGGGATCTGATTTTGAACAAGGTTACTCTTTGATTGATCTCCTTCAGAATAATGGTCACTGACGATGTCCAGCAAGGGTTGGGTGTCCTGTGGTGCCTTGGGAATAGATTTTTCACATTCTTCTTTAATTGAGTACATTAGTTGTAAACATTTGCCAACAGAATCCAACATGTTCTGAAAAGCAAATTAAAGCACCTTGTATGTCAGCTCGATCTTTAGGGTGTAATTCATAGCTCTATCATCCATACCCCCCCCCCCCCCCCCCCCCGTGAAGGGAGATTCAAATTTCCAAGGGGAGGGGAGGATCATTTCAGGAGGCAAAACTTTTTATGTGATGTCTGAGGCATAAGTAAGGAATCAAAACTGGGAGAGCATATGTAGCAAACAGTTGATGTGATGTAGTATTGATCATACAATACAATCAATACAATCACACCTAATACAATAGATAGAACGACAATATACAACAGATTTTCTAAATACATTACATCAACTGAGTGCTACGTAGGTTCTCCCAATCAAAATTAAACACTCTCTGTACACATACTGTAATGTGAAAACAGACCTCTTTAATGACTTAGGTGTAATGTTTGTAACCCATGTTAGACCAACTGTCATTCTCTTGAGAAAAAGATCCTTTGTTTGAGTTGTATCATATTCCTGTTTATCATATGACCCATATCTGCCCGGGCATGCACTCTTTAAAAACCTTTGGGAAAATGGCATGAACAGGGCGTACAGCTTTGAATCCGCGCAAATATTTTCCTGTACAGCACTTCCACTCCTAAGTCAATAAGTACATAGTTTTCTCATGTGCAATCATTAGACAAAAAAGTGATACTCTAGGGAATGACAAGTGGTCTGGAATGGGAAAACATTAGGCCCAAGGAAGAGAGGTATATTGTCTTTCTATTATCTTGAAAAAGTACAAATTTGAATAAAAAATGAATATTTCAGACCACATGTCATGCTCTCGAGAATAAGATTCTTGTTCGAGTTGCATCCATATTCATGTGCCTTCTCATGCACAACCATGAAACAAAGAAATGATACTCTAGGGAATAACATGTGACCAGTCTAAAATGGGAAAACATGACACCCAAGGTAACGAAGTGAATTCTTTGAACCTACATACACTTTAATACTTAATTTACTCTACTTACTTCTGATGACTCCTTGAGTACGGCATATCTCTGCAACAACAGAACAAAAATAATTTCTTCAAACAAAAATTAACTTTAAAACAATTTGTGTACATTTAGCAAAGCGACATACATACAGCAGATAAAGTCATCTAATGCCAAAAATAACAAATCTATTGGATTGAAATTCTTGAAATTTTTAGTGGAAATTAAAGAAACCTTGATTTCCTGGTAATAAGTTCATGTTCTAGACGAATACAATGCATATATTGTATAGTAGTGTATTGTTTTATATTGTATGCATTGTGTTGTCTTCTATTGTTGCTCAATTATTTCTAGAAAATGAACGTACTTCCAATTTCCTGCTATATAATATTTATAGTATTTCAAAAAAAATTTTTGTATAAAATACTTAATGAAATTAGAATAAATATTTAATAAGTTGAAAGCTTTAACCTGCTAGACACAGTAGTGCTTTATTGAATAAAAACAACAAAATAAATAAGTAGTCCTTCTTGGCTAGAGTGGATGCAATTAAACCATGAAATAAAATCAAACTAAATACTAACTAATAGTATCTATTTAGTGACTAATAGTTGCTATCACTCAACCAGAACATTTGTTAAACAAAAGACACAAATGGTCTCTTGTGGATTTGTCTTTGTATGATGAATGTTCTGGTTGAGTGATAGCAACTATTAGTCACTAAATAGATAGTATTTACTTTGATTTTATTGAAATGCAAAGTTCTCCAAAAATAAAAAACTCCAAAATCTTACTTGTGATAAATGACTGTCAACATCAGCATTTATCTGATTTTTCATTATCTGCAAAGGAACATACATGTAGGATTGATGAATTATGTCATTATATGTGTAGCATAGTTCGCAAAATTCCCATATGACCCTCCCCTCTCTCTGGACCCCACTTTTTGACCCAGTTGTCCCAGTCCCCACTCACCTCCCCACCCCTCCCCCATGGTTTTGTTATGTCAAGCTACAAATTGGATGAGTAAGAATTAATTTGCCAGTATATACAGACATTTCTAGTCTACCAGTTTTAGAAAATGGTCATAAAGTACAGGGGGGAAGGTGGAGGAGGGGTCGGTTAAAGACAGGGGTGGCAGTCACACAATTTTGAACTTATTAAAAGTTGTGTAATTTGCATTTCCTGCATGGAAACGTGGGAGATTATTATTCTTTTAACCTTGTTTTATACTGGTCCAGCAAAAAAATAGAGCTCTGTTGACACTGAAATGGGGCTACCCTTAGTAAATGAGTCTGTGATCAACCAACACAATTCTGATTTGGAAACTCAAGCAATAAATAGGACGTTTGCATGATGGCATCATTTGACTCCCACTACCAAGATGCTTCGTGAATTTTCTTTCTTATTTAAATTTATACTCCCTCATGAGAATAGTAAGACAATTGGTGAAAATTAACTGAACAAAAGAAAGAGTGCAAGGGATTGTGGTATAACTAGGTCAATGGTGTCATCGTGCAAATGTTGTTATATAACTCCAGTATGTTTGATGTGTTGTTCCCTTCCTCCCCATTTACAGATTAAATCCTCTAAAGATTTTAGATACCTTGATTTGATTGGTTAATATTTTGTAATAAGCTTCAGTCTCTGCTAGTCTTTGATCAAGACTTTCTCTTGTTGGGTCAAAATGCTCAAAATCTTTCCCAATCACCACTCTCTGGTTGATGAAAAAAGAACGGAAAAGATAATGAAACAGCAATACTGGAAGGCTTTGAATAGTTTGCTAGCTACAGTGTAATGTTTTAAATTAAGACCTCTTTAGCTTGGACCTCTCTAGCTTGTGTAGTTCCAGAAATTATCCATTCCCACCCCACAGAGGAATTTGGAATTTCCTAAGAGTAGTGGGGTCAGAGAAAGAACAAAAATTACAGAGTTTGTATGGAAGAATATTGGAATTTCCAGGGGGTAGTGGGGGGGTGTCTTTAAAAAATTCCTCCATGAGGGGATTCCTCCATATGGATAATTTCTGGAACTACACATTAATCGAGCCAAATGGTCCAAGCAGCAAGAACTTGATTATGACTTTGATAAAGATCATTAAACTCTTAATTGACAGCTTTTGACGTTGTCAAATGCCATCCTCAGAAAGTGAAGTACAAATGTACACTTGTACTTCACTTTCTGTGGATGGCATTTGACAACGTCGAAACCTGTCAATTAAAAGTTTAATGATCTTTATCAAAGTTATAAACTAAACATTTCTGACCACACACATGTGATTCTCTTCTTGAAAAATATAAGATTGTTTCTTCGAGCTGTATCCATATTCATGCGTCTTCTCATCATGTACAACCATTTAACAACATGTAGCCAAATTTCCATTTTTGTTTTGTTTTGTTATTGCTTGTTTAAATAAAATGAATTTCATATCGAGTCTTTTCAACCATATGTGAACCCTGAATAATGATTACTTCTTTACTCTTGCTTACCTTCCTAACTTGAGAATGTCTTTTTATTGTATCTTCTAGTCCTCGAATCCACTGCTCACGTTCTTCTGAATCGCGAGCTAAAAAATAAAGGAATGTGGACTGACGTTCCAAAATTAGTTTCAACAACTGGCTTAATCAGGAAACTCACTGATTATTTACATTATTTTATAACTTTCATTTCTGGTGGTTTATTCTATTGTAAATACCTTGAAAATGAAATGTTTTTTGGTCGCAGCTGATGGTGAAAGTACTGTCATCTTCATCATCAATTCCTAAGTTTGCACCCTAAGAAAACAATTTTGAGTTTATATGTAAATTTAGTCGACAATAATAATTAGAAGAACAATCTAAGTTTAATAGAAAATGTCACATTTTTTTTCTCTCTCTCTCTTTTCTTCATCAAAAACATTCAAATGTCATATGAATAGTAGGGGAGGAGGTCGGTAACAAAAAATAAATAAATAAATAAAAATAATAATAATAATGAAAAAAAAGCAACATGAATAGTAAAAATACCAATATATGTATATTATTGTAAATAAATAAAACACCCACTTTAAAAAAAATGTGAGAGGAGGAGGTAAGCAAAAAAAAAAAAAAAACGTGTATGAGAAATACAAGGAAAAGAGACAGAAAATGTTATGTATAGCTTTTTGTGTATATCTGTATATTGTAAAGTGACACGTCTTTGTTTTAAGTATTTATTATTTAAGAAAAAATTTTTTTTAAATGTAAATTTAGTAATGTATGGTAAAAATTAAAGTTTGTTGTGCACTACTGAAGCCATCCAATATACATGCATCATTTTGTACTAGTTTCAGGCACGAAATTAACTTTTAAATTAAGTTTTGTTCTCATTAGCAAAAATTTCAAAGTCACTAGCGATTGGACGTGGCGAATAAAAGATTTACTATCTTGATGTGGGTTCTAAACTTTTCAGTCCTTCAATTTCTGGACTGTGGTAATACTTGCAAAACTTAGCTAGGACTTTAAATTTTTTATCACTTGAAAATAAAAATACGAAATTTCACCCGCATTTTGCTAGTTTGCAAGCGCTTTTTTCGTGCCCTGTAGCCCAGTAGTTTATCCTTTGCTTGAATCTGACTGGCTAACACTTTTTCTCTTTTTCCATACTAGTCTCTCATATTTTAAAAACTTAGCACCCCCCCCCTCCCCCTTCCCACACTTTCCTCGCACACACTTTTTAGCCCGGGGGGGACTCCGCAAGAATTCGGGTAGGGGTGTTCCGCTGGGATTCTGAAAAGGTTACCCTGTTTATGATAAAAAAAACTCAAATTTGTGGACCCTGTTTATGACAAAAGATTAATTTTATTACACTGAGTTCCTGTTTCAATTATCCTGTCATCTCGCGTATCGTTTTTTGACAACCATAATAACCAGTTTCGGTCAATACGAAAGTAGAAACCCTGATCATGACAGGAAACTCTGGAAGGACTTGGAACTTGAGTGAAATTACATACCTTGTTTATGACAAGAGCTCAAAAAACCATAACATGTTCAGCGGATCATCCCCGTATAGTCCATATATGGGAGTACCCTCCCCTGGGCTTTTTAGAATGGTTTGTGGACTCTGTACCCTGATATTCAGTCTAAAATCATACTAAAGAACAATTATATGCCTCAGGTTCAGTGATTATGGTAAATAAATTTATCTAGTCAAATCCAACTAGTGGTCTATCATCAATGCTGAGTTCTGATATTCATTTCTAAGTATATTTTGTCTAACCTTTAATCGTAGGCAGCCACGTCTTGCACCTCTCATCATTTTTTCCTTGGACTAAATAAACACAAAAATAATTGATAAAATAATTGAAAATTTGTTATTTAACCATAATTCCGCCTTTTGAGCGTTTACTGTCATGTGATACAGATTCTGTTGGATTGTGCTACGGTCACCAAAATGTCGGACATTGCTCATGGATTCCCACATTTAATTAGTTTGTTTATCTGTTTCTCTAATAGCAGCAAGAAAAGTTTCAATCAAGTATGAACATTGACTCCAACGAAGGACTAACGTCCGAAACGTCAGTCTACTATCTTTCGCACCTATGGTGATAAAATTATCTACTACGACACATTTTTGAACAATTATATTTTGCTTGTATTTAGGAATAAAAAAATCAAGTAAATAATTTATTTAAAAGTTGGTACATTTATACCGAAATCTGAGAACAATGTCCAAACTTTTTGGTGATTATAAAGGCAATCAAATAAAATTTATATCATGTGATGGCTAGCAACGAAGTGGTGAATTTCAAAGGACAGGTGGCTAGTGGTACATGTAATAGCATCGGCTCTCTCTGTATTTTTCTTTTCCTTGGACCCCCCTCCCCCCTGGAATTTTCGATTTTCTGATCTATTTTCTGGAACCATACACTTTATGATAGGCAAAAGTCTAGTCTCCAAAATTTATCAAACTTAATTTAACTTTTTTCAGGTTATTTACAACTTAACTTGGTAATCAAACTTCAGCGTCTAATATTTTAAAGACTTCATAATTAGTTTGTATTTTATTGTCATTTCTAATCAATTGATGTAGCATTAATAATCTATTAGTTTGTGGCATCCAATTAAGAATGTTCTTTTACAAATTCAATTTTTCTGGGACTCGTGGTTTTTCATATGAAGATAAGATATTATAAAAACCTATTCAAAATTTGAAACAAAGATTAAAATCGTGGGTCAAGACAGACTTATGTCATTTTCACTAAAATGAAGATAAGAGTTAAGCTTATTAATGATGACAGACTACGATTTGAGGTCTCTAAAAAATATCGAACAAAGGGTAGAATGGCTTAACATTGTACTTACCGTGTAATAAGACAATAGACCTGTATTGTCGTCCAAAACAAACCATCTGTATTGCCATCCTTTGACTACATTCGTCCATTTAGACAGAGGACCTTCCATTACGACCGCCATCTTGGATCACTTTGGAGCTCAGCTGATGTGACGTCATCCTTCGCATCCAGGCCTTTTTTGGATGTCGATTGTCACGCTTTGGTCACGCATAACGTCACGCATGTCGCACGAATGAGAGATCTATCACGATAAACTTCACGAAAATCCCAGTCAGAGTATTACGAGGTAAATAAGCCAAAAAATAAAAATAAAAAAAATAAAAAGATGGGTTTTAAGTAGCCTGCGTCACATCCGTAATTTTCTTACAAAGAAAATTCCGGATGTGACGCAGGCTAGTTTTAAGATATTCAATTGAAAAAAAGTTTTTTGGGGTGGGGGTGGGGCATTTTTTGTCACATTTCCCCACCCCTTAGAACATTTCCACCCCTTGGAAATTCCAATCCACTTCTGATGTGGAAATGGAGGTATGGATATTTTTGGAATTCTACAAAATACCCTCACCAGACGTAATATAATCCAAATTATCCTCCTCCAAAATTTCAAGCATAAAATCAAAGCTGTTTCCAAAATAATTAACAAATATTTATCGTGCAACATTTATTATGATTAAAAATTAGTAGTAAGCTTCAGTTATAAATACAAGTAACCAAAATTCCTTTTCATATGATTTAGAGAAAATAATCACATTCCATGGAGGTTGTTCAAACTAATTACTGTGCGCACACAAGAACCAAGAACGCTTCAAGTTTTTTTAACATTTTTCGAATCATCCAATCAGAAGACAGATTCTTATGGAGGTTCCAACATTTTTTCGTGCAATTTCAGAGTCTCTTGGGTTATTGTTGCCATTAAAGTTTTTAAAAATTTACAATATAAAGTGTATCAATTATTTCATACAACAGCTACTTCGTCAATGAACAATATTTTTATTAATTTCTGTAAATTATTGAAAGTTTCTACTGAGTGAGCTAAAAATAAAACATCTAAAGATTTTCTGCTATTTGGTGTGATTGGATGGTGCCTAAAAATGATTGATTCCTTTGTTTCTACAGACATTGATTGCAGAGTTATGAAAAAAATGTCAAAAAAACCTTGCAGAAGTGTTCATGGTTCGAGTCTCTGCACTGCCATAGAACTAGGAAGTACGAGTCCTAAACTCTCTTCAGACCAACCCCACCCCTACAGATTAGAAAATCATAATATTCCTAAAGCTTTAGATAAATCATTTAAATTTATATAAATTTATTTACCATGCTTAAAACATTCGCTGGTGTTAATGCAGTTTTAATGCAGAAATTTTATTTATAAAACAGAATTAAAATAGATGTGCATTGTATAGTATTATCTGTAAATTTTCATTTATGATAAAAATTGATAAATACAGTAACTTATTGTAATCTCCCCCCCCCCCCCCACCCCCCTAACAAAAAGAATAGTATCAGCTTTTATTTTTTCCAAGCAAGACAATAGATTAAGAGTTACACTCCATTTCTTTCAAACAATTGTTGCATTTGGGTCAGTTTTTAGGCATTTTGATATTGACACAAAAATGCCTCGACTTGAAACAATTTTTGTTTAAGGGCTATTAAGCTTTTTATCATTTAATTCTGCAAAGAAAGCATGTGTGATATGGAAAAAGACCATGCCTGATATGAAACTGTATCAGCACTGCTCATCGCCTGCTTGCGCTGGGTACAATAGGGTATAGAGAGAGTTTGAGCATTTCTTTGCAGAATACAATGACAAGCAACTTAATATTAGTATCACTTGTATTTTGGCTCGCCTAAAGGTTTGCCAAAATACTCCATGACTCGTAGAAATATGCAGCAATATCAGATGCTTAGCTGACTGATAACCTCTATATAATGAATAAATTCTTAAGATTAAAGTTAATTGTCTAATCTAATGAGGTTGAGGTACATGGCCATCCACATAAAAGTTTCTTGTAGCTTTAGGAAGAGTGACCTCAAGTCCTTCAAGGTCCTTGGTTAGAATAATCTGACAACCTAAAAATACAAAAAGAAGTTTGAAATTTATTTGAAAACTATGGGAAGTAAGGTTTGTAGTTTTGTCGTCCTTTTTTGATAACTGATAAAAGGGAAAGAAAGTATTTACATTTCCAGGGAAGCAACGGGCCTTACTCGAAGTTCCCAAGAATGGCAACTGCAAGGATTTATTAATAAATATATATATATATATTACGGGATTTGATTTTCTTTATGCATGTACCCTTTTTTATACCATCAACTGGCCACTTTCACTATCTATCTCACAAAAAAGAAAAAAAAAACAAACAAAAAACACAAAACAAAAACAAAACAAAACAACAAAAAAAAAAAACAAAAAAACAAAAAAAACAAAAAAAAAAAACAGAAAAAAACAAAAAACAAAAAAACACCTTGGTGTTGTGCGCCCCCTGCTTAAACATTGTTATTATTGTTATTATTATTATTATTATAATCTGCTCATTATTATTATTATGTTATTATTATTATTATTATGTTATTATTATTATTATTATTATCATTATTATTATTATTTGTTATTATTATCATTATTATTATTATCATTATTATTAATCCATTGCTCCCAACCCTTAACAGGCCCACTAATTAAGCTCACAAATTAACCCACTATAATAATATATAGCTAGCTACCACTTGCCCTGGCAATTCCTAAGTCTAGCCCCATTAATTAATTTCCACCAATGCCACTCCAATACACACATAAACAGACAAAACTCACTTTTACCTACTTTCCTTCCCATCCCATAAAAAAGAGGGATGGTAGAGCCAGGGGGGAGGGGTAGGAGAACTTGTAATTTTTTTCAAGAATGACACTTCATTTTCTCTTAATCTGAGTTTTGTTATGAAGAAAAACAGACTAGCCCCCCCTGCCCTCTCACATAAAATTGATCCTAAGCCCCCAATCCCCCCCCCCCCCCACTTTATAAATTGCTCTGCTATCCCTGTTAAAGGGAGAAGATTTCTATTGTTTTTTCCTACTACATGTCAATAAAAAGTTGACAAACCTAATCTCGAATTTTCTTGTAAGAAGGGAGCCATGTCAAGCATATCATCTTCTCTATAAAAAAGAAACAAAACAATCAAAATGTAATGGAATTTATCAAGATTTAAAGTTGGTGCATAATTACTGTGTATTATTATTAATTTGCTTTTATATATAAGTGTAAAATGACTTTTATCCCCTAGTAAAGTAACAAATTGCCTTTATATATACCTACTAACTATAGGACTACAATGTACACTCGTTTGAAGAATCGTTGTCAGGTTCAGAAACATAGAACATATGAGCTGAGACCGAAATGGCACATAGGGAATGATATAACTTCATTGTAATTTATTCATTTGCGCCATCCATGCAGTCGGTTTAGAATATATGCCAAATGGGTATTAAGAACAGTGGATGATGTCACAGGTCGCCGGTCACAGCATGCATCTAATTAGCGTATTTCCCATGTGGCATTTCTGTCTCAGTCATTTTGTTCTATGTTTCTGAACCCGACAACGATTTTTCAATTGAGTGTATAAACAAAATTTAAGATTAAAAAAACTTTAGCCAATCAGGATAGAGGAAAATCAGTATCATATTGGCTGTAGCCAATCATAATCTCTCTCCCATGGTAATATCAATAACCTCTAAGTTTTTTCTAGGTCTCACTGCTTGCTCCTTATTGCTTCAAGTTTTAATTGATAAGTTTGATTCATTGATAATTTCACTCTATGCCATGATGGGTTAACTTTCTTCAAGAGGTCATGGTATAATCCCTTCAAAAATTCTAGCCAAGTTTCAGCATAACTTTATAATTCATTATTATTATAATCAAGCCATTCAATGTCAGCTGATGATTGTTTTGTTCAAAAGTGATATACTAACTTACTTTTCTTCTGGTTCATTCAACTTATCCATATATTCATCTTTGACATACACATGACATGTTGAGCAGGCTAATGAAGCTTCACAGGCGCCTACAAAAATAAAAAGATAATAACTATATCAGTTAGTAGTTGGGCCTGGTGTCTGTGTGGTAAATAATTGTAACTGTACTGACATTTTGGACATTAGTCGATCATCCATCACAGTAAAAAGGACTACCCCATAAACAAAGGACAAACATCCAAAATGTCTGGTATGTTTACACAGTTTTTTTAAACAATTATTTTACAGTTGGTAGAAAAAAAAAATTTAAAAAAAAAGAAAGGTACAAAAATGAGTACACAAATCCTGTCTTTAACTTTCCCCACTTTCCCACTTTCAGTTGCGTGATTCCTAGCTAAAATAACGGTTATTGTAATATTTGTATTTAATAAAAGAAATTAAAAACTTGCTTGCTCTGTTGACATGTGGAGTTATAAAGCACTTGGGGATTGGCAGAACACTTGAGAAGTGTCAAGAAGCACTCCGCTATGTGTACCTCATATTCTGCCAACCCCAGCTTGCTTTATTGCTGCACACAGCATGTGCACACATTTTCTTTTTATTCACGAGTTAGTTTATTTTCATTTCTTACCTTCTATGGGTATGTTGTACCGGTGAGCAAGATACATCACATTATCACCTACTTTGCCTTTTACTTCTGTTCTGTTTCCCTTGGAGTCTATGTATGTTATATTCACCCTGGTAATGAAAATTAAATCACTGCTGATATTACAGCCTTAATCTCTCCCATTTCCAGACAAGATTGGGGTTAGGCCAGGTTTTCACTAGCAGCACAAGCTAGAAGCACTAGAAGCACCCGGAGAGGGGGGGTACTCCCTTATATTTGCTATATGGGTATGTGCTGCCAAACTGGGTATGGTTTTCAGCGATTCTACTCTGGAACAGGGTATATAAAATCATGCTCACTCTGGGACAGGGTTTATGAAATCACGCTCTCTCCTCTCTGGAACAGGGTCAGGGTTCAGTGGGCTCAGCGGCACATCCCTACCCTAAACTCGCAAGAGTATTCCCCGGGCACAAGCATAACAATTAGCATACATGTATACAAGAGCAGATTCCACTAAGTTTAACTGAACTTTTTGTTCTACCCAAATATAAAAGGATTAAGTAATGGTTATGCTTAAATGCTTGGGTCATATTGCTGAAAACCCAGCTTTACCAATATTTCATCCAGGGTTAGTAAGGAAAAGGATGGGAGTGTGCATGGGAATGGATCAAACTATGTTCTGAAGCTCAAGAGAGTGACACTCTATTCAATATTTCCTTACAGATTTTTTGTGCATAAGGTTTTCCCATTTCAGAGCATGTGTCATTCCATAGAGTATCATTTCGTTATTTAACGGTTAAAACAAAGAATCTTATTCTGAAGAGAATGACACATGATTGGAAATCAGAAAACATTACGCTTAAGTTTAAGAGGTCCACTCACTCTATCCTTTAAAAAATAAAGAAATAATGCTAAAGGAATTGCATGTGGTCTGCCATTAAGAATTGCATGCACCAAAACTAAATTAGTATTTAATAATAATATCCATTAAATATCAACACGAATGCTAAAATAATAACTATGGGCTATGCATTTTTTTTCTTTTTTCCTTTTTTTTCCGCTCAAAGAAGAACGTTATGTAAGGCTTTGAAGTCTGACACACCAGAAGTTACTACATGTAGAACCTAATGATAGCCAAAAAATTGAACTCACACTTCCTCAGGCGATTTTGGATCCTGCCATTCGTAATCACCTGTTAATAAAGGCCCTAACGAAACAGAAATTAATGCATAATCATAAATATTAACAATCAAAATTTGATCATTTTTCAACCGTATTCCTGAAAATTGAGGTGACTTCTAATCTTACCTCGAGATATATGAAAATTTCTCTTTAAATATCCATTATTTGTGTGAGCTGCAGGCATAAATAACCTTCTAAATGAACTGAAGGTGAGTTCTAGGATGGAAAAAGCCCTATTTGTAGCAGGCATATTGTAAAATTTGAGTTTTTTTACACGTTTGATTGTGGTCCATGTGTGTCGTTTGTTTTGCTTTGAACTGATAACCCCTACCACAGGAACCCCAATTAATTTCTTAAGCACGAAGTCGAGGAGGTCTGGGTACGGGAATGATCCAAAATATTTTAAAGCTTTTTTTTCAACTTTTTTCATCTTTTCACGGTGTATAATTTACCTTTTTGTCATTACTGTTTCATTAGAAACACCGACGCAGCTCACACTAATTTTTAGCTTGTTATCTCTTCAAAATATTTTCATGCGGGCTACCTGTGTTGGGTCGAAAATATGCGCATGCGCATTTCGATCAGTTCCCAAAGAAAAGCCGCATGTGTTTTGTTGAAGAAGGAAGATTTTAGTCCAAAAAAATCTCTTGAAAAAATGACAGTGAGCGAAGGAGCCCTCTCTACGAGGGTCATACAAGTAACAAACGTTGCTCCTAACGCTACAACTGACCAAATGAGGATTTTATTTGGCTTTCTTGGCGAGATTGAAGACTTGAAACTTTTCCCAGAGTAAGTAAAACTTTGATTGAAAATCTAAAAAAATTCTTGAACTTTAGACGATTTCATTTAGTCCTAAAATAATCTTTAAGTTTAAAATGTGATATATCCCTTTAAAAAGATAAAATTTTGCTTAAAAATGATGTAGCGATTCAATAATCAAGCGAAAACCACAGGAAGCCCAAGGGGAAAGAGTTTACTTTTTAACGTGGGAGGGAGAAATCGTCTCTTCAAAGGCCGATTCCATAATGAATTGACAGCTAACGGTTGCACTACTTCTTGTCACTTTGGACATGGGTTATATCTCTGGACCATTTTCACATGGTTCCTTGTTGGATTTCTTGTGCTTCAAGGGGTTTTCTCATAGGCATTAATAATTCATAAGTAAACCAGCCAATCAATGGGCTATTTTTGGGTCACATGATGTTACTTGAGACCTGGTAAAGTCCTGTGAAAGGACTGAATTCAGTCTGTAGTAACTGGAACAAAATTAATTCGGCTTCACCTCGTGAAACATCAAGACTCTCTGGAAAACAAAACTATTTCCCTCGCGACCAGA
Source organism: Actinia equina (assembly GCA_011057435.1). NCBI lineage: Eukaryota > Metazoa > Cnidaria > Anthozoa > Actiniaria > Actiniidae > Actinia > Actinia equina. The sequence goes on along the minus strand of WHPX01000226.1, from coordinate 541,364 downwards.
CATTAAGTGTATATTGTTTGCACTGTATCTATATTCATGTGTCTTCTCATGTGCAGCTATCAAGCAAAGAAATGATACTCTAGGGAATGACAAATGAAATTTTGCTTAAAGGAAAGAGGTGTACATGTATGAAATTATAACTTCTTACTACACTTGTTTTCAGGTACTCTGCCATTCCAGTTCAGTCGCGGGTCTGTTTCGTGAAGTTTAAAGAGCCGTCAAGTACAGATATTGCACAACACCTCACCAACACTGTGTTTATTGACAAACATCTGATTATCATTCCAATACCTGAAGGTACAGTACTGTACACATATACAGTACACCTACATGTAATTGAAAAAATGTAGTCGGGTTTGAGAAGGTCATATCATCGAAGCTAAGACCGAAAAGGATTTTGGGTACTCCGAAATGTGTATTATATTTGCATATAGACATGTAAAAATGCACAGTAGAGCAAAGTCGGTCGACCTACTGATTAACAACATGCCAAAGCCATGATGCAAAAAATGTGCACAGGAAGGGAAAACTGCAATACGCATGAAATTAGCATAATTGTTTGTCTTCCCATGCTCCCCTTCGGTCTTAGCTTTGATGATGTAACCTTTTTTGAACCCGACAAAGTTTTTTCAATTATGTGTATATTTTTATTACACTTTTATTGATATCCATATGATAAAGTTGTGAATAAAAAACATATCAGTAAAGTGATTTGATATCCTTTAATGGTAAACACGAAACTGAAAATTTTGTGATTTTGTCGACCTCATTTGTGTAACAAACAATGTACATGTATTACATGTTAAGTGCCTGATATCTTTGTATTCACTTGTTTTCCGTAACATATAATGTTGACTATAGGAGAAATAGCATTAAACACAAAATCAAATATTTTATAAGGATTTGTATGGCGAAATGTGTTGGATGGCAAAAGCACAATTTACCCATATAAATGCTTATAAAATATTTGATTTCGTATAATCTCATTTCTCCTGTGTTACATGTCATAAGCTAAAACTTTGCCTTCTTACTGATATCGAGGTGCTCTTTCGATATCTGGTGTTCATTTTGACACAACGTCTCTTTTTACGGGGGGTAGGGTCACATGACCTGTTGTTACAAAAGGCCATTATTACTAGCAACCGTTTTTGGTTGAAGTGTGCCCCCCCTCCCCCTAAGTTTGATGTAAATATAACTAGGAGGCATTTTTTAATTTTCATTCTTTTCTTAATTACTAATATTTTTGAATATCAATTTTCTTAAGAACATTAATAATATATTTTGTTTTATGATTATATTGATGTAAAGATGCTTTAGAATATATTTATCGTTTGTAACTTATTAAGTTATTATAATATTAACCTTGTTTATTAAAGATTCTTTGACCAGACCAGAGATGATTGGAGATGTTTCTACTGAAGGAACCTTGATACCTCTACCTCACATGGCACCGCAGGTACGTTGTGTACACACATTTTACTCTGGAACAGGGTCAGGGTTCAGAGGGCTCAGCAGCACATCCCTACCCTAAACGGGCAAGACTAACCCTCCCTCCCCCCCACTGGGGTTTAAAGTAGATAAATTTATTACAGTAAATGTACTTCTTTTGTCGTCATGCACTCAAATAATGTTGGAAAAGTTGGAAAAGATCTACTGTTTGTTTGTACATTGATGCTACATACTAATTTTAAGATTATCACTAGTAGTAGTATGACTATTACTATTCATGTCTCAATGCCGCAACCCACGCCTACCAATGCCTACATACATGTACTTAGTTTTTTATTTGTATCTATGGAATAGATTATCACTACTGGTGGAACAACTATTACTGTCCCAGCCTCAATGCCGCAACCTCCTCTGTTGACTGATGTCACAGACTCTCACAAGTTGGAAGAAATTCGCAGGACTGTATTTGTCAGCAACATGGACAAGAGTGTGAGTAAAACTATGACTTTTCAATTTTTTTTTGTGTTTAATTCTTTGTTTGCTTGTTGGTTTGCTTGTTTGTTGGTTTGCTTGCTTGTTTGTTTGCTTGTTTGTTTGTTTGCTTGCTTGTTTGTTTGTTTGCTTGCTTGCTTGCTTGTTTGTTTGTTTGCTTGTTTGTTTGTTTGCTTGTTCATTTGTTTGCTTGCTTGCTTGCTTGCTTGTTTGTTTGTTTGTTTGCTTGCTTGTTTGTTTGTTTGTTTGTTTGTTTGTTTGAGGAAGAGCAGGAATAAATGGATTACATGTACCTCAATCAGAAGACCAAAGAACTTTCAGAATGATGCATACCATTTGTTTTCTACCCAGCATTTCCGGTTTGTTTTTTCCCAGTTGTCTGACATATTTCTTTGTTTTCTCCCTGCAGATTTCTGCTGAGCAGCTTCTATCTTTCTTTTCTGCCTGTGGAGAGGTCAAGTTTATAAGACTCTTTGAAGAAGAATCTGAGGAAACCAAGTAAGAATGATAATCATAGAGCTCTAAAACTTTGGTGTAATGTATTCCCATTTCAAACCACATGTTAGTGTCTCGAGAATGAGTTGTATCCATATTCATGTGTCGCAACCGCTAAATAAAGAAAATAAAGAAATTATACCCAAAGAATTGACATGTGGTCTTAAATGGGGAAACATGCACAAGAAAACGTTAACCTTGCTTGAAAAATGCAGGGTTCGTGCTACTCCTTAAACTCCTTGAATTTCATTCAAGTTTTCAAGTGCACTTGAAAAGCTCTTGAATTTTATGATTTTAGCGAAACTCCTTGAAAACTCCTTGAATTTTTGCTTTGATCATTACTTGCATGGTTCTGAAATAGATCTAGTCAGAAAGATTGGAGAATCTGAAAGTTGGCCATGTGCAACCACCGTGTAAAACCTTGGCATAGTTAGCTGAACATACTCCTTGAAAATTCATTTCTTGTATACTCCTTGCATAGTCCTTGAATTTTAAGTGGTTACCTCAGCACGAACCCTAATAATGGAAAGTAAGAAAAATTTGGAGAGTGAAAGGAGAAAGAGAAGCATCATAGGGCATAAAGTATTAAAACAGATTGTACTTGAAATTTTGCTGATTGATTATTTTTGATCATTTTTGCAGGTGTGCCTACCTTGAGTTTACAGAGTCATCATCTGTTCTCACAGCACTACAGTACAACAGTGTCTATTTTGGTGGCCGTCAACTCAAGTATGTCCAAGAGTATTTCTATGTTTTAAATAATTTATGTTTGAAACACTTTATCAAGATATTGTCTTTGTTTTACAAGGGTTACTTACATTAGATATGATCCATTATTTGTTTGATTGCTCCACCCATTTTCAATGATAAACTCCAATTAACATTCCAATTGTAGTCTTTAGTATGCTGGCATTTTGGCTCCCTTTTAATCACATACACGTGGAATGCAATTATGAGTTGTTTTAGTCTTTAATACCAAATAATAATTATATTTTAATATGTTAACAAATTATTGCATGTTAAGAGCTTGATATCTTTTTATTCACTCGTTTTTCATATTATCATATCAATCACTCACTCGCAGACTTCCTCGTTCGCAATATGGTATTCAAACTCATAGATAAAAACAATATCAAGCTCTTAACATGTGATGATCTCTATATATTCTTAATACAATTTTTTATTTTTTATCATTATTGATATAGTTATTTTATAGTGTCCCCAATTAGCTTACCGTTCTGTAGCTTTTAGCTAAATACCTTGACACTGAAATAAGGCTTATCTATGTACAGCCATTATCTATATCATCTATGCGTGCAACTCATCAATGAAAATTCTTGGAGTATTTATGAATAATCCGAAGTTCAGTGATTTTTCTCTCTTGTAGAAATGAAAAACGCGGCCGTGTGCAGTTATAAAGCACGCGGGGATATTGGTAGAGCACGAGAGAAGTTTTAGGAGAAGCACGACGAAGGTCCACACTTCTCGAGTGTTCTGCCAATCCCCAAGTGCTTTATAACTCCACACAGCACAGCAAGCAAGTTTTTTATTTCTTTTATAGAATGCAAAGGGCGCGTGAGTGCTGTGTGCTCTCATAAATCACGCGCTCCCAACCAATCAGAATGCAATATTCATAACAGTTATTTTATAGTGTGTCTACGTGAATAAATAATTACTTACTTACTTACTTATTATATCAACAGAGTGAGTTATTCCAAGCATGCTATTGTCAAACCAGCATCAAAGTATGACAAGGATAAAAACGACAGTGACAGAGGTTCCAGGAGAGGTGAGACCTTTCTTTCCAACTTGCTCTCATTTCTAATTCAGGACCCTTAATTCTTCGTTGAGTTGTGTCAATATATCCTATTGTTTTTATTTGGCAATGAGCATCTTTGTTGGCCCAGTAGGTTCAGTGCTAGCTTTTGCAGGAGGTCCTGGTCTTGTTCTGGGTCTTCGTCAAAAAAAAAAACAACTGAATAAGTGCTACCATTGCTTGTTAGATCTGAAAAGCCTATAATGAGTTTTTAGTGTAGTTCTCTTTGTCTTAGGTTTGTTTATAAGTGTTCCATAGCTTTTGTTTCACCCGTTTCAGTCTAAGTATTTTCGCCATTGTTTCGTCATTTAGTCTTGTCCCTTAGGAGCTTTTGTACGCCTTATATACGCCCTCTATGTAAATACTTAGTTAGTTGGTGCTCGCAGTTTCGTCCCTTCATACACAAATGTATGTTATTCGTTTCCATGTATTTCTTATCGTTTTGCAGTTTAATGTTTCGTAGTTTTTCCTATTTATCATACTTACTAAGTTATTTATCTATTTAATATATTTGTCTAGTCTTTACCGTACGCTTTGCGTATGTGTTGGGAATAAAAATCAAGTATGGGACTCGCAGTGCCAACATTGCTCTAAAAATATTTGTCCATTAAACCTTCTCAGTGGCTCGGATGACCACATAAAATGACGGTCCCGTCTCATTAAAGATAGTAGGGACTTTAAGATTTGCAAAATTGACGACGGCGATGTGAACCGGAAGTGTAAAAAATTTCTCTTTGGGGTTCTGTTCATTGGAGATTTCATCCAAAACATTGTCAGTAAAGTCAACTCAACCACGGGAAAGACAGACTTTGAAGGCGCGAAACCCCAAAGTGCAGTTATTTACACTAAATCTTAAAGTCCCTGAGGGCCCCAAGTTTAACAGTTGTCACTGTTGTGTGTCACCCTCTCTAAATACAGTTTTTTTATGTTACATTTTTAGTTGTTTTTTGATTAATGCAGATGTCGGTTTGTTTGTTTGTTTGTTTGTGTAGATCGCAGAAGTAGAAGCAGATCGCGTTCAAGGTCAAGAAAGAAAACAAAGTCACGGTAAGCCATAGATCCAATAAGGAAAAATACTTGTTGATGCTGCTGTTGTTGTCTTGACTGTTGCTGCAGTTTCATACTTCGCTTGTTGTTGTTAATATTTTTGTTGCTGCTGCTGTTGTTGTTGCTGCTGTTGTTGTTGCTGCTGTTGTTGTTGCTGTTGTTGTTGTCGTTGCTGTTGGTGCTGTTGGTGCTGTTGTTGCTGCTGTTGGTGTTGTTGTTGTTGTTGTTGCTGCTGCTGTTGTCGTTGCTGTTGGTGCTGTTGTTGCTGCTGTTGGTGTTGTTGTTGTTGTTGTTGCTGCTGTTGGTGTTGTTGTTGTTGTTGTTGCTGCTGTTGCTGTTGTCGTTGCTGTTGTTGGTGTCGTTGCTGTTGTTGCTGCTGTTGCTGCTGTTGGTGTTGTTGGTGTCGTTGCTGTTGTTGCTGTTGGTGCTGTTGTTGGTGTCGTTGTTGCTGTTGGTGTTGTTGTTGTTGTTGGTGTTGTTGCTGCTGTTGGTGTTGGTGTTGTTGCTGCTGCTGTTGTCGTTGCTGTTGTTGCTGTTGTTGGTGTTGTTGCTGCTGTTGGTGTTGTTGGTGTCGTTGCTGTTGTTGCTGTTGGTGCTGTTGTTGGTGTCGTTGCTGCTGTTCGTGTTGTTGCTGTTGCTGTTGCTGCTGTTGTTGGTGTCGTTGTTGCTTTTGTTGCTGTTGTTGTTGCTGCTGTTTATGTAGTTCTCATTTTCATTCTTTTTATTTATTCTCTTTTTTCCAGTTCTCCTTCTCGCAGACGCCGAACACGATCACCATCCTGGTCGAAATCAAGAGGGCGTGGCAGATCACGCTCGAGATCTTGGTAAGAGACAATACTACTACTGTTGTTGAGGTCAAAAACATGAACCAATAAATGAATCGATGAAAGAATAAAGGGATGGAATGGGATGAATGGGATGGATAAATGCATGGGGTGACGGCTAAATGGATAGTTGGTTGGATGTTTGGAGGAATGCATAAATGAATGGTTGTATGAATGAATGAGAGGTGCGCAAATATAGTGACAAATAAAATGAATGATTGATTGAAAAAGTAAACTGAAAAAGAAACAAAAGAACGAATGACTGAATTAACGGGAAAACATGATTTTTTTTTCAATACTCCAGGGACAAGAGTAGAGACTCGTTCAGAGACCGAAGAAGGCGATCACGTGAAAGGTCCTTGTCACGTGATAGGAGCAGACGTTCAAAAAGCAGGTCAGTTAAGTTACGGTAAAGGTGTCTTAGATGTGGGCGCGCTCGTTTTGGAGGCTAAATCCACAGAAAAATTATAAAGGCTTTGCACCATTCTTCGATTGCACGTTACGTCATCGCGGCCATGTTGGTACCATTTAACAAAAGATTTCTCATTAGCGTCCATTGTTAACGGTACCACAATGGCCGCCATGTTTTTGCCTCATAACTCTCTTGGGAATGCTTGCAACCCATCAATTACGTGATGGCAGCCATGACAGGAGGTACGACAATAGAGTCGTTCTCCCCCGGAAAACTGAATTCTTTCTCATGTAAATCAGATTACACCAGATTCAAATATTCCTTCCTCCTATCAAAGCCTCTATTCACCATTTTCCATATATCGGCACACTGGACAAACACAAATTTAGATAATCCTTTGAAAGTACCTTGGCGCCTCGCTTGAGCGCTTTAAGTTTGGCCAGTGAACTAGTGTATGGAAAATGGTGAATAGAGCTGTGAAAAGTTGTGGCGATAAATAAAAATAGAAAGAAAGATAAATATATTTTGTATTTATATACGGTAAGCTTGTAAGGTAGAAGCTTGTGGGGACGTGTATCCTTCATATACACTCTTACTACATTCGAATATTATTTACATAGAACACTCGACTCACATGTTGATTTCAGTTTATGGAGGGAGGAAACCGGAGAACCCGGAGAAAACCCTCGTAGCATAGGAGAGAACAACACATCAAACAAACTCAATTCACATTTGGCGTCCTCAGGGCTCGAACCGACCGTTGGACTCATGCACAGCGGTGAAAGACGACACATCTGTAGTGTATGCCACCCCCTGATGTTTCAAACCCTCTATTAACGGATATGTTATATTTTGATTTTAGGGAAAGACGTCGGCCCCCTCCACGCTCCCCTGACAGATCACGTGACAGATCACGTGACAGATCTCGAGACTATGGGAAAAAATCTAGGGATCGATCCCGAGAGAGATCCCGCGATAAAAGTCGTAGGTCGAAAGAGAAATCCCGCGAGAGGTCCCGCGAAAAATCAAAGGAAAAGTCTCCCGTAAGGTCCCGTGAGAGATCCCGCGATAAATCTCGCAGGTCTAGAGAGAGATCCCGCGAAAAATCAAAAGAAAAGTCTCCCGTAAGGACCCGTGAGAGATCCCGCGATAGGTCACGCTCGAGGTCGGTGGAGAAATCACGTGGTAGTCGATCAAGGGGGAAGCCTCGTGATAGGTCGAGGGAGAGATCACGTGACAGGTCAAGAGAAAAGTCGACAGAAAAATCAGCTGACAAGACCGAAGACGCGGCTGAAGAAGAGCCGGAAAAAAGTGCCAACAGGTCTGATAATGACATGGACTTGGACGAAGACAGGCCAAGAAAGTCGAAAGAAAAGGACCGCGAACGAGAAAAGAGCCGTGAAAAAACTAGAGACAAGGAACGTGACCGTGACAAGGAGCGTGACAGAGATCGCGACCGTGACCGTGATAAGGATCGTAAAGATCGTGACAAGGATCGCCACCGCGATAAGCGTGACCGTGATCGTGACAGAGACCGTGAGCGTGAGCGTGACATTGACTTAGATCGTAAGCGAAGATCAAGTCGTTCGCCGTCTGAATCTCCCAGGCGCTCAAGGTATGTCTATATAAACGACAACGAAAGTCACACAATATTGAATAACTCTCGGTCACCCTGTTCCCTTTTTTCGATCTTTTATTCTTTGTGTGGGTGAACATTTGTTAACCCCCCCCCCCCCCCCTCCCCTTTAGAACTCTCTGTTGCTCAGGGTTAGCCTCCTCATCTTTGTGCAGAATATTCACGTGCTTCAGTGAAGGTCCGTGGAATTTCAAAGTGTTTGTATTGTTGAAGTTGTGCATTCTTTACTATACCGTTGGTATTTGTGAATATTTTGACGCTGAATACGGCTGACCCTGAGTATACAACACGCTCACGCCATCCTACAACTCGAGTCGTAGCGTGCAAATCAAGCCTACAACTCGCCTACGACAGACGCGAGCGTGTTGTATACGGCCTCTACACAGATGTTCTTGGTGTCTGTCACGCAACGTTTCCACACATAAAGAACGTCTGCGTAGTAGGCTAGGGTATTTCACGAATTCGGGAAAAAATCTATCGCATTTAAACAGATAAGTATGGTGTAATCGGATTTCGGTCAAACGCCCCGCGGTGACTCAATCGCTTAATTCAATTTAACTTTTTATGCCATATCACATGTAATCTTGTCTGGAAGAATTGGTTAAAGCATGGTTAAAGTCAAGCTGCCGGAAATCAGTTCAGCACTGCTGACAAGATTGGCACGCCCTTCTAGATTAGTTTACGGAATTTTATCAAGAATGGTACTCCAGTGTGTGTAATAGTGTTAGGAGAATCAAAGGAGTTTAAATACTAGTGTACCCTCCTTTTACCTCTGCGGTCTCGTGTTCGATTTCTGGACTCAGTATCATTTGCGAGTATAGTTTGTTGAGTCTATTCCTTTTTTCAAGGGTTTTTCTCGTGGTTTTCTACCAACGCAAAACCCATCACGCTGGATTTCAATTCGATCTATGAGTTAGCCATGCCCTGACTTAGATCAGCCCAGAGGTTGTTACAGGGTTTGATCTGTGAGTTAGCCATGCCCTGACTTAGATCAGCCCAGAGGTTGTTTCAGGGTTTGATCTGTGAGTTAGCCATGCCCTGACTTAGATCAGCCCTGAGGTTGTTTCAGGGTTCGATCTGTGAGTTAGCCGTGCCCTGACTTAGATCAGCCCAGAGGTTGTATCAGAGTTAGACCTGTGAGTTAGCCATGCCCTGACTTAGATCAGCCCTGAGGTTGTTTCAGGGTTCGACTTGTGAGTTAGCCGTGCCCTGACTTAGATCAGCCCAGAGGTTGTATCAGAGTTCGACTTGTGAGTTAGCCATACCCTGACTTAGATCAGCCAAGAGGTTGTTTCAGGGTTTGATCCGTGAGTTAGCCGTGCCCTGACTGAGATCAGCCCAGAGGTTGTTTCAGGGCTTGGTCTGTGAGTCAGCCATGCCCTGACTTAGATCAGCCCAGAGGTTGTTTCAGGGTTCTATCTGTGAGTCAGCCATGCCCTGACTTAGATCAGCCCAGAGGTTGTTTCAGGGTTCCATCTGTGAGTTAGCCATGCGCTGACTTAGATCAACTCAGAGGTTGTCTCAGGGCTTGGTCTGTGAGTCAGCCGTGCCCTGACTTAGATCAACCCAGAGGTTTTTTCAGAGTTCTACCTGTGAGTTCAACCTTTGCCCTGACTTAGATCAGGTTGTTTCAGTGTTAAATGAATTTCAATGGAACTATTCCCGTGCTAATATTTCCTTCCTTCCAGACACCACAAGAGAAAGAAGGAGAAAAAGAGCAAAGACAAAGAAAGACGACGAAGAACAAGTGACTTTGAAGACAGTGAGGCCGAAAAAGGTACGTTCCGAGATTTCATCAATACATCTTCTCAAACGCAGGAGAATATTTTGCCCTTCAGATGATTAAAATTGGGAGAAAATTAAAATCTCATAGTAGATTTTAAGCGACTGTGACGCTGGCTTGTCCAGGCATTTTGATTGGATAAATAGTGATTTCGAGCTATGATTGGTTCAAATGATACCGTGACCGTGCCTTGGGGTTTGACCGTGCCGTGGGGTTTGACCGTGCCGTGGGGTTTGACCGTGCCTTGGGGTTTGACCGTGCCTTGGGGTTTGACCGAGCCCTGGGGTTTGACCGTGCCTTGGGGTTTGACCGTGCCTTGGGGTTTGACCGAGCCCTGGGGTTTGACCGTGCCTTGGGGTTTGACCGTGCCTTGGGGTTTGACCGTGCCTTGGGGTTTGACCGTGCCTTGGGGTTTGACCGTGCTGTGCGGTTTGACCGTGCCGTGCGGTTTGACCGTGCCGTGCGGTTTGACCGTGCCGTGCGGTTTGACCGTGCCGTGCGGTTTGACCGTGCTGTGCGGTTTGACCGTGCCGTGCGGTTTGACCGTGCCGTGCGGTTTGACCGTGCTGTGCGGTTTAACATTCCCTTGCAGTGAGTGACAATGACATGTAAAATACGAACGGATAAAGTGCCATGGAAGATACGAAGGCATAAAATTTTGCATTTTTTTCTTATTTTTTCATCTCCGCAGTGAGTGACAATGACATGGAAAATAAGACAAAAAAGAAAGGCCATAGCAGCGATGAAGATCGAAGTGACCACGACTCTGAGTATGAAAAAAGCAAGAAGAAAACCACCCAAGAAGCGACAAGCGATGATGACGAAGAAACGCCACGCAAGAAGAAGAAACGCAGCTACAAGAAAAAACCTGTTAGCGCCGGCGACTGCTACTCTGATAGCAACTGATTGGATGGCTTTTTGACCAATCACATCTAGCATGTTCCTAAATCCCCCAACGATGGTTATCGAGGAATGGATAAGATCTTCATTTACTACTCTTCCCACTAGACCCAGACAGTGCTTTTTTTATCGCGTTCGTAGCGTCTTTTATGTGATCCAGAAGTACATTTCAAATCGGCCACGTGATGCCAATGTTGTACCACGTGGACAAGTTTTTTACACCACGTGATTAAAATTCAGTCAAGTTTTAATCACGTGGTGTAAAAAACTTGTCCTCGTGGTACAACATTGGCATCACGTGGTCGATTTGAAATGCACTTCTGGATAATATAACAGATGCTACGAAGGCCATTAAAAAATTCCAACTGCCTCGGTCTACTGAGAAGAGTAGTAATTCAGCTAAACACAAAAGGAATGGAGATTGCATTACTGAAAGCATTTGCTGTCTTTGATCATTATTTAACGTAGTATATTGACTATTCATGTAACCTAGGTAACTGACCTTAATGTTGTGCTGCTGAGTGATTAGATGTTTTTTTCATAGCCTTCAAAATATTTGTGCGTTGTGACAAATGATAGGTGATAGAGAGACATTCCTTCCATTTTTGTAATGATTTTATGAGTGAATAAAAACATCAAGTGAAAATTCTGAGATCATAGAGTATTGATGGGTTGTAAGCATTTCCAAGAGGGTTAAAAGACAAAAGTATGGTGGCCATTGTGATGCCGTTAACAATGGATGCTAATAAGAAATCTTTTGTTAAATGGCACCAACGCTCCCCCGTGAGAAGCCACGATGATGTAACGTGCAATTGAAGAATAGAAGCTTGTTTGTTATATGCAGGGGCGGCAGAACTGGGGGGCTGAGTCATTGTTTTACAGTGCATGCGTCTGCAATCAAACAAGACATTGTCATTATCACATAGCGTTAAATATAATCTTCAGTGCCCCAAAGATATTTGCAGTGCCCCCCCAAAGATTTTTAGCTTCCTCCGCTCCTGATATGTTCAGTTGTTGTGCTACTGTCATGGCTGCCATCACGTGATGATGCATGGCCTCTATTGTACAAGTCATGATATGAGAACCCCTATCCTCTCTCTCTAACTACCCACACCACTACCTCTAAACTTAGTGACCCCACCCACCTGGCAATAGTCCCCTTCACAGTTCCCTGCGCCATCTCGAAAGGTAGCTGTTCCTTTGCATCGAAGCGAGACGAACGGTGAGCTTGCAATGATAGAGACCTTTTTTAACACCTTGGACAATATTATTATTCACGTCTCTATCATTGCAAGCTCACCGTTCATCTCGCTTCGATGCAAAGGCATGGCTACCTTTCAAGATGGCGCAGAGAACTGTGAAGGGGACTATCGTAACAGCTGAAACTTGAAACTGTGTGCTGAACCAAATTTGTAAAGGTTTGATTATATTAAAACCCTCTGAGATGTACTTACAAAAATATGAAATTTGAAAACATTTTCAAACCTTTTTTTAGCATATTTTGTCACACTGGTCACAAAATCAGCTTGAGTAATTTACTTTATTTTTAAGAAATAACTTAGTTAATAAATACATTTTCACAACATTTTCAATGAAAAAAACCCTAGCATCAATGCTTAACAAAAAATATTCATACTTCTAATAGGAAATTAATTTTTTTTAAATTATAATTATAATTTTATAAGCCTTGCACTTTTTAACCCACAATATTGTATCGATTTTTTACCCTTGCTGCAGAAGTATGACATAGCCCAAGTTCCCTCCCCAGAATTGTTTTATAAAACAGTAGCTTTAAGTTCTTAGTACATTTAGAAATTCTCAACTCTTACTTTTTGTGGAGGTATAGATAGCTTGGATTTATGGAGAGGAGTTAAAAATTTTTTCAGTCTTCAGATGTAATTAAAAAAATGTGTAAATGTTGAAAAAAATGTACCTCTTTGTGTAATATATATGTATATATATATATTATTAGGTGTTAAAACTATATACATTTTATGAATATTCAGCTTGGGATTAATTCTGCTGATGCTACATTAGTTGATGGCTTGCTTTCTTGGGTATAGTATTTTACATTATGTTCGGAACCTTGCAGTCTGCTGTGAGTTATATATGCTTGCCTAGTGAAACAGAATATATTTGTTAGTGAGTTATCATTGAAAGACAACATGAATGTCATATAAAGTCCAATAACTAATATCTGTCATTAATGCCATTTTGAAGGAAAAGCAAAATTACTTTGAAACCCCCGACCCGTGGAATAGGGCAGGGAGCTGAGGTAATGTGGCAAAACTGGAAATTCAACCTGAATTTAAGAGCAGAAATGCATGGACGTACGATGGGGGAGTTATAACACACACTTTAAGAGTTTAGCAATTTTAACAGCAACAATGTTTGACTCCACATGAAAGTTAAATTCTCTGTTCTGTCCCCGGGGTTTGTGGGGTGGGGGTTTCAATTGCCCTATTTCAAAATGACGTCACATTAAAACAATCTATTGTTTCAACGCAAAGGATCATGGTCGTCGGAGGGGGTCAAATCAATGCAAATTCACCGAAAATTGTTCTAAAACCCTTATCAATCCACGAAGAGAAGTAGATTAGCCAGCAAACTCTCAGAATATTTTTTGTACATATTAACACATATCTGAAAACCAGGCCATTTTAGAGCAGATTTTGTTGAATTTTCTATTGGATTTGGTGATTCTATCCCCCACATAAACAAGCAGTGGCAATTGGTTAATTATGCAAGAAGGTGCATAGATGTGCAAATATGCTCACATATTTCGACGCTTAGTAATTCTTAAACTATACTCTGTTCATAAATGCTTTCAGTGGAAAACAATATATTTTTTAAAAAACGTCTGGATCCCAAATAATTTTTTAAATCTCTCTGTCACAGTTAAATACATATTAGTTGTCACAGATTTTGAAGGCCAAAATATATATATATTTTTTTGCATATTGATAAGTCTGCAATATATGACTGTTTCCATGGAGATAACTCTAGATTTACATCAGTAAACCAGTTCAGAAAAAGTTTGGAACTACCTGAAGTGGTTTATATTGTAAACGAGAAACTGAAAATTTTTTGCTGCAATGTTGCTATGGTGATCTTGAAAGCAGGTTAATTAAACAGCTTTTCATTCTGTAAATTCTTAACAAAAGCTATAAAATAGTTTCATCCCACGAAAAATTTAAATATATGCTTTAAAAATAATGTAGCATGATAACTACCAATTCTGGTAAAATTAATTTCGCGTAAAATTTAATTTATTATCGTAGTTTTGTTTTTTTTACTGTAACTCTAGGCGTACCATTCATTTTCGAAAGCGCTTTTTTATCGCTGTCCGAGCTATCTTGCTCAAAGGCAGACGAATGTAGCTTGAATCCATAGAGTTTTGGAGTATAATTTTCTGTGGTACGATTTGGTCTGTATTCAGGGAAGACCATAAAAAGCATATGTGGAAGTCCAGTTCCAAAATATGCTCCATCGATATAGCAATATTTCAGCTGTCTTGGCTCGTATACCTCGCAACATTTTGGACAATAAATTTTAACCATTCCTTCTCCTGGCTGATCGGACATTCCTATCGGTAAAACATTAGCATTTGAGCATAAAACTCGAGGGCAATGACCAAAATCCCCGTTGAGGTATTTATGAAGCATTTTTTTGCATCCCTTGTCGGTTAAGGCAAACCTTGCATGGATAAGCCCATATAGGTGCTCGGCGGTTCTGGCTACAGTCTTGTCCAACACGGACGATTGGTAAGATATTTTAGAAAATCGGATAAAGTCATCGTCGGCAAAATCTGGCTTGTCTAGGATTAAATTCAACGCTTGTGAAAAACATGTTACTTCCTCATTCAAGGAGACAAGATTCGCAGGGTCTTTGATGTAGTCTTTGTCGACCTCACAAAAGAAATCGTTTCCTAATTTTGTACAAAAACGATGGATCCATTCTCCAGTACTCCCTGTAGTATTATTGATCTCTCTTTCCCGAAATAAAACCATTTTATCTAAGCTTGTCTCCATCGCAAACGCCGCTCTCTCGAGCTCCGCGTATTCATTCACTTTCTATTCAAAATTCCCAACCACGGTGGATATTTTTTTCTTTTCCTTTTCCTCTGACGAACAAAACAGCGGATAGGCTTCCCAATAATGTAAGATTATACTGTTTCCTCTTTCAATAATGACGTGTTCCTTAACCATGCACCTTGTAGATCCAGAAAAATTGTAATAATGTCTCAAGAAGAATGTCTAACAAGACCGTAGAATCTTTGACAAGAAGCACATTGCTGGTTTTGACCTTTGTCATCTAGAGTTACAAACAAGCTTATTCTACAGCGTCTGATTCGACACCCATATCATTCCAAGATAGTAAATAATTTGCTCAAAGTTCAAGTTCAAGTCTTGGTTGAGATATCTATTAGAAAGTGCAGCCGATTGGAAGATTTTTCCCTTGTTTTTCAGTGTATACACACCCTACTTTCATATTAATAGTCAGCCATGTTAGCCAGCTGTAGGCAACCTATTGAGAGCTTGTTGTTTGTTTTTTCACGCCACTCACGTTTCACGGACGCGTGATGTCACGTTCACGAAACGTCACGCATTCACAATCCATACCCTCTTTCATTTTTTCGTCTTTTAGAATATTTTCTCCCAAAATTTCGTTGGATATATTCTTTGGATTATAATCCCTTTTAAATTCTTTCTACAAAATCTATAGATAAATTGTACAAAATTTTACAAATGAAGGAAAAATTCAATCAATTTGCTTCTGGCTTTCACTCAATATTTTAATTTTAAGTTTTTGTTTTCCTGTCATTTTCGTTCTCAAAATAGTTTCTATCGTAAGACAATAGCACCACAAGTGTCTTTTTAAAACATCCTTTTACATTGAAAAACCAGGAAAATGAAAAGATGACGCTAAAATTCTTTAAAACTTACGTCACTTCCGGCGGATTTAGGAAGCCCATTTTGTTCGAATTTTAATTCAAGCAATGGCTTTTCCTGCAAAGAATATGAAATAACTCAAAACAAAATTCTGTTAGCATATTTTCTCACAAGAGTTTTACAAACTCCAAGTTTACAAGAACAATTTGCGACAAGTCTTGCACTCCAAACCATTTTATAATAGCCACGAACTTTTGAACAATGTTTTCAAAAAAATTCATTCGCTTCCTTAATCTCAATTCTTCCTCCTCCGCCGTTGCCATAGTTACATTCATGCAACGTTATACTGAGTCATACGCCTTTCCGCCTTCAATTAAAGAGATACACTTGAATTAAGACGCCTGACGGAGAATAATGATGTTATCACTTCCGGATTCAGTCATTTCCGTTGTTTCGGTTTTCACCACAGGTAACCCAAGGGGAAAAGACTCTGCTAGTGTCGTGCCTCCAGTCATGGCTGCCATCACGTGATATGGCGCAAAGCCTATTAGGAGCGTGTGATCATGATCATGATGAGGCACATAACACGGTCACGGTACGATGGTGTGACGAAACGAGTTGAGCCCGGCTTAGCAAACGAAACAATGTTCACTCAATAACGCTCTTTGGCGCTGTCAAGGCATGGTCACACTCACACACGCGGCGCGGCCTGTTAAATTCGTCCTCGAAGACGCAAGGATTGACCGTGACCGTGACCGTAACCGTACGTCGCGTGACATTTCAACATAGCGTTATTTATAACTTTCAAGCTCATTAGAATATTCAAACTATTCTCGAGGCAATGACAAGTGGTCTGAAATGGGAATGAAACGACCCAAGCTAGTAGCTTAAAATAGAATCACCGGAAGTCTTTATACCAGACGGATTACCATCTTATCCTTGGGAGGTATGTTTGGCGCTGAAGGTAATGTTGCGGTTTGTTCTAATGGCGGATCATTTCCGAACAAAAAAAACCCTGAGGATGTCGGAACTATTTGACATGATTTAAAAATAAAGATGAAAAATATATTATTAGCGAAATCCTGCGCCCCAAAAATGTCGTGCTTCGGCACAGGAAGCCCAAGTAGTGTACCTACATACTTGATCACTAGTGGATTTATGGATCCAGTAGAGGCACAATCACTTGATGGCAGCCATGATAGGAGGCACAAGAATAGCGTCGTTTTCCATAGGAAAACCGTGTTCTTTCTCATGTAAATCAGATTAGACCAGATTCAATTCGGTTTCTGCCTCCTGTCATGGCTGCCATCACGTGACGGTGCAAGAAATCGTAAATTGAAAATTAATGACGAAATTAGACATGTTTTAGGTCTTACCTCGTGTTATGTAGTTTTTATCCGTTCGTTGTGATTGTTGGCGGCCATGTTGGTTGGTATTCCAAAATCATTGACAATTCGTTTGTTAAATTCAACCAAGATGGCGGTCATGACGTCATGTGCGCGCAAATTAGTTGCGCGCAGCGTGTCTGCAACGCTACGCGCAACTGCTATACTGTGTGGGAGTGACGATATGATTTGGTCCAATTACAACTAGCCTGCGTTGCCCCCCAAAAAAACCCCGCCGGCAACGCAGGCTAAATCAAAACGTCACGATCACTATGGCTGCCATTGACGTGGGCTAACGTGATTTTGTGATTGGAAATTATAGGAATTCTGCTCTCATGAAATACAAGTGAACTTACTTGGGGAGTCAAAACGTTTTTTATTTCATTAAGGTGCGACGAAAAGACTAATCGTTGTGCGCCGTGATTGGTTTATATCGCACACGCGCGCGCGCTGAGAGACAACTACCAGAGAGGTAAGCCAGAGAGCCTAGCCTCCTACGGTCTGTCACGAAACGCTTCCCTCATCCTCGTGGGGATGAAAACGTTGTGTGACAAACCCTAAGAACTTCTTTGTAGGAAGCTAAGGGACGGACCATTGAAAAAATACAACCTCTCCTTTCAGTAAAGAAATATCGAGAGCAAACACAAAACAATTGAGTGCAGGAGTTGCTACAAAAATAATAATATCGTGCAACTTAAGTCCCTGCAACCTCCGACTCCCAAAAAAGATCTTATGGTCCCTAAGTAGAACCCGACCCTAAACCTGCCTATTCACCCGCCCCATTTTCGCATTCCGCTTATATATCATTGCGGTTTTGAGGGGGAACCAGGGGAAAAACCGCACACGTTATATGGTGGAGACGACTTACTCATCAGATCATGTTGCAAATGCATCTTATCTTATTTAAAGATGTATAAGAAACAACCAGGAACAAAAGAATGAGTCTTAAACAAATCAATTTTTTTTTTTTACTTTGGGTCCATACATTTCCACTAAACACTAAAGCACATTCCATTGAATGACATCATATACGTTTGGGCTATTGTTTTAACCATTTACACCTGGACCCATGCAAAAGCAACATGGGGAATGTGAAAACAGTGCCATGAGATCCTCCTACTAGTGTAGCTGCATACAAAAATTCTCGTAAAGAATGTTAATACTGTATTTTGTTTATCGGCAAAACGGAAAGATTATAACAGGAACTTGTTTTGACGTCAAAACACAGTCAGTTCAAAGGACATGATATTAAACAAACCCGTGTCGAAGATTGCACTGAGCTTTATCTCATGCGCGCGTGGTCAAATCTTTTCGGGTTTTTGTCCATAAACAATAATATATAGCTGGTTCGGATCCAATTCTACTTCTTATCATTGAGTTTAATTATCACCTCGATAAGATCAGAGTAGAGGTTAGAGAACGCGCTGCACAAGCGCCGCAAAATTAATTACTCCTTTGATGTCTATCGGTTTCAGTGCTTGGCCGTTTTAATTCCTTTCAGCAAAAATGTTTGTACTCCAATTCCGTGCGTGGAGATCTAAATAATATAGAACCATTATTGAGTGTCCATGCTGTCTTTATAAACGACAGCCCTTTTCACACCTCATGATCCGCAGTTATCAAAGTCCTGAAGAGAGCATTAGAAGTAATCAGTACAGTGGCGGATCCAGGGGGGGTCGAAGGGGTCCACGGAACCCCCCTTGAAGGTTTGATCTTTTAGGTAATAGAAATATGTCTTATATAAATTTTGCTTAAAAGTATCCACAAAGATAATGTTGCACACGAAATGATAGATATTTGCTGTTATAATGTTTAACTTACCTTTAAGTTCCGTTACTAGATAGTAAATTAGGTGATTAGAGCCACTTTTTTGTCAAACATCGACTAAACAAAAGAGAATTATACACAGTTTAAGAAACGGAACCCCCCTTTGAAAAATCCTGGATCAGCCACTGTAGTATACCTCTTTTAAACGGGTTTATGCAGTAATTACATCCAACCTCTTTGTAGTGGCCAGTGTCAAACTGACTCAAAGGAGTTACTATTTCTCAACGGAGGTCTTACAAATTAATTTACTGTACTGTAAACCATAAAGGGACAAAAAATTGTTGATTATATCACTTATTGTTGAAAGTCACTGCGCGCGCTATCCGCAAATTAAAGTACGGCCGACATCCTTTGAATCAGACAGAGCGCACGAAAACATTGTTCAATGAAAGCGCTCGGAACACCACCGACACAGACAAGGCAAGTGCGCTTTCAGCACGCACCGAGTCTTGACTCAAAGTAGGAAGTTCTTCTTGCATACGATCTTAAAGTTAAGAATGAAATTTTTTTCAATAATGAGCAATAATGGCAAAAAGCGCCAAAAACTAGACTTTCGTATGAGTTTTGATCCCAATTTTCGTTTTGGGTTAACACTCAAAACCTTTTTTAAACAGTTAGAAACTGATGTGCTATGATAAAAAGCCTGTTTAAAGCAATATTTTCAATTGTACAAAGATGTTTTGTTGCATTTGTGTTAGAATATTGCTTTGTCAGGCTTTTTTTATAGAAAATATATGGGAAATAAGCAAATGAAGGCCTAAACCTCATTTTCGAATAAATTTTTTGCTTTGGGTTAACACTTTGATTCCACTTTCATCAGTCATCTCCACTAATTCCAAACAAGTTAAACTTTCTGAATAACAAGATTTTAGCCTTGTACAACAGCTTTTCTTTAAGAAAATAGTTTTTTGCGCTCACTGCTTGATACGAAAAGAATTCTCTCTTAAAACTAAAGAAGTGTGCAAATGCGCTATCGAAATGCGATGCTTTGATGATGATCTCACGGCTATGCTGCACGTGGGGTGTGGGTTCGATCCCTGGACGCACGAACATATAAAAGCAGCCTTCCATCACTTAGTGCTTCTCCAGGGCCCGATCGTACGAAGAGTGGATAACACTTTCCGATGGATAAATCCTTATCCCGTGGATAAATCGATGCTGTTTTCCAATAAATTTATCCACTGGATAAGATTTATCCGTCGGATAGCGCTATCCACCCTTCGTACCGACCGGGCACAGGTTCTTTAATAGGTTTTCTCTTCCGGCTCACAAAATTAAAAGCTAGTTATAGAAATCTTATAGCTCAGTTCAATATTGAAAGAAGTAGAAGCATAGAGCTAGTACTTCAGTTGGTGGCGCTAAGTGCTTAAGAAATAGTAATGGTATTTTAAAATATAGCAATAAAAAAAAACAAGTTTAGGAGATGGCGAAATTGCAAATGAGTGGCCTTTTTCAATTGCATAATATTGTATATTACGACATCACTCAACGAGGTTCTCGAGGTCTTTAAGTTTGTCATCCCGGGTGAATGCTTTGCGCAAGACATATCGAATGTAATACGAAAAACGATCAGTTTGGGGTTATCGTATCGGCCATCCATTGGACGTGCAAAATACTGCATTTAGGGTCCATTTGATCTCTATGAAGTTGCGCTTACTTGAGAATTACTTTAGGTCAAGATAGAAGGACTGGTAGTAATTTATCATGCACGTAAACAACAATATGAAGAACATATGAAGTAAGAACGAATAACTATGAACAGAACAGAACAGAACAGAACAGAACAGAACAGAACAGAACAGAACAGAACAGAACAGAACAGAACAGAACAGAACAGAACAGAACAGAACAGCGCAACCAAAGGCCTTTTTGCACTGACTTACATATCGTGTCATCTAGCGGTATCTCTCTTTGCTGTTTTCTGTTTGTCATCTCACACGAATTCAATCTTTCATCCCTGGTCGGCTGAAATGATTCTTCATCAAACTGTACGTGATCAGGTCAACAACCTTCTGTTTCTAGTGAATACGAATCTTCCAGATTTCTCTTCGCTCACCGCACAATGTACACAGGCATAAAAATAACAAAATAAAAATCCCTCCTCAAATGTTGCATTTTTTAAAGTCCAAAAGATATAAATTTTAAAACTGTGAAATGAAGACATTGTAAATCTAGGCGGCGCCACTTTCTCGTACAAAACGACGTGTTTATTCCTGCTTTCTGAAGCTAATTTAACTATATCCTTCCTTATCTTAATAAGAAGCCGCACTTCTGTGTATTGCGATTAAGGTTCATAATTCAAACCAATGTACTATTTTTTTTCCTTTGAAGCTTGCGGCTATTTCCATTAGGCTTTAAAGGGAAAAAACGCATAGCGGACAGAGCTTATATTCTTTAATTTTCACATTCCTCCGTGCAAGACTTCCTGGGTAGTCTATAGTAATCCATTTATAATTTTAAGCGTTTTATTTTAGTTTTGCGAATAGACATTCTATCTTTACTCGAGTTCGCAGACATGAAAACGTTTTCATCTGCGTTTTCCTGCATTTCACTTACCTTTTGCAAACCTTCTCACCAAAGACGGCATTTCTTAATATATTTTATACCCAACATGAAACTCTTTTTTATATTCTTTTTCTTTAATCCTAAAGATTTTTTTCTATTTACTTGTCAAATAATAAAAGGTTTGCACATGTGTTTAAGATTCTCTACTTGTCGACACTACCGCGCGAACTCTAGCGCAAACTAAAGTTAACTGGAATAATAGGTAATCTTCTTAAATAGCTCTATAAGTAAAAACCATTTACTTAGAGCTTGCACCAGCTTAAGTATAATCCTTACATTTGGCCCCTAATACTGGTGTATCTGACATTTAAGTACATAGTCAATATACAAAGCTAAGTGCTTTGCGGAGCTTTTGAAAGCTGCTGGATTTTTTTCTTTCTTTTTTCCTTCAGTCTTAGTTCTCGCTCGGAATTCGTGGTTGATTGTTTCATGGTTCAGATAAACAGATGGTTTTACATTCCACTTAGCTTTAATAACACACACAATAAGGTTAAAATCAAAGGGTCGTGAAGAATGGAAGTAAGAGCAAATGGTTTTCATTGGTGCGTTAGTGTTTGAATTGCAGCCACGAGGATAGCGGTTCCTGTGATATGCTTAGACCCCAGGGACTTGCAGTGACAATTACTCTAACTCACTTAAGCTTGACGACCTCACAGCTAACCGACTCGTGGGTTTATTCTTGACGCAGCACCACTCACAGCTAAATTATCGATTTGAAGTAACTTCAAACCGACTCAATTAAGGTCAGTTTTTGAGTCACTAGCACACCGCTCTTGCTTATGCACAAAGGGACAGTCCGCTTTTGTTTAGAGGTCTCTTGAATTATTGTTCCAATTACTCAACACTTTGAACCAATCATAGACATCCTCACTCAGTCGTGAAGACTCTATAAGTGAACTTGGTGACATGACTTCAAAAATTGTCTGTTAAGAAACATGAGTGCGAAGAGCCGATGGATTGGTGGCCTAAGAAACGAATAAACTGGACTAAGCCGTCAGCCCATCTTCTGGCGAGATCGATGGAGGAATGGCCGAATTGTTTCACGTAATACTTTGGGTTATAATTCTAAGCGTAAGTTGGTCGACAAACTGAAAACAAATCGCATTAAGTAAAGCATTAATATGGTTGATCAAAGACGACTTAAAATTCATGTATCAATCTTGTAAATTTTTATTGTGTGTGACAGGGAAGTATTGAAGTTACGACATCGCGGGTTGCTTTAGAAAAGTGTCAAGATTCGACAGTAGGTTTATATGTTTTGAATATTTATAATCGTATTACACGCAGTAAGCCCACTTTATGACCGTCTTTTTAATTGAAATTGAAATACTTATCCTCCAAGCGAAAACACTCTTGTTTATATTTTTAGTCTCAGACTGAGTTGAATTCATTCCTATGGTTGATTAAGAGGTCTCCACCAGCGTATTTCTTTGGAACAATCCACGTACCTTATACTCGAGTATGGGACTACATACCTATTAACAGCAAAGAGGCTTTCACGAACAGCCAAAATGTGTATTTTGAACTGGACTTGACCAACGAAAGCACTATGCGAGCTCTCGTAAAATGTCAGCTATTGCCTACGGGAAAGTTACTAAAACATATCATTCCGCGAAGGATGTACAAACGCTTGAAATCTCATCTAAAATACATCAGGAGAAAGATTCCTTCGTGGTTGCATAGAAAGGACAGTCGGTACGGAACTCACGGGACACCCTACGCTGATCGACTCTACGAACTTTTAACTAAAGATTGGGAACGTAAAAGACCGATATGGGTAATGTTAATGGTGAATTCGCTAACTGAGAGCGATATAAGGAATCGCGGGATTCCCGTTTTAGATCAATACCTCGCGATACAGGCTTCGAGGGGTAGCAAACTTATTGGTGCAGTGGAGAACGTTGAAGAGCAGTGCAGTCCCCTAAACACCTTGAACGTGTCTCAGGTTTGTATGATTAGAATTCTGTCATTGCTTAAGCAGTGTTTAATCTATGAGCCACGAAAAGTATAGCTGTCGTGGCTATAGAGTTTATTTTTGATCTGAATTCATTTGTCAGATTGATGCTCAAAGTCACCTCCATCTTTATGCGCTTCCCTAGAATGCATGTCAAAATGTTCGGTGTTTAAAAATTACCTTTATTCAACACAAGAGCATTTGTTATTATCTTCGCAAGTTGAACTAGAATTGCATGCTTGATAGCTTAGTCAAGCTGAACGAACGATTGAGATATTGCTTCTGCTTCGCGTTCAGTAACACAAACCAACTGTGCATCGAATGCGGCGCCTAGTCCTAATTCGTACCACAACTTAATATACGATGTGTGTAAACGCTCGACTTTACTTCATGCTAATCCAATGCAGACGACAATATTATATATCTTCTTAGCATCCGTCGCGAATTCGTAATTCCTCTTGCTGTCTTTGTTGTTCATACGATAGCTTACTTGTGGTGGCACACTGTATATCAATACGGACAGATGGCTTACTATTTATGAGATTTGGACAAGTCGTTTCTAAATTGCTGTATAAACTGATCGACGGCGTTCTAATTAGCTTACAATAGCAACATAAACACGCTAGCGGTTGGGTTTTGCTCGAATTTAGTGTTATTGAACAGTAATTCAATAAGAAATACAATGTCACGCTGATCCTGATGCGGCTAAAACAATCTTGAGGTCAAAAACGTTTCTCCGGAAACTCAATGTATACAGTTAATAAAGCTCAATTTTCAACGTCTAAGGAATGCACTTATCTTAACTCGACATCTATTTTCAGATTTTAAAAGCTTGGAAAATTGCTTTTAGATCTAGATTTCCAGATTGGATTTCCGAAGTTTATCTTTGCGCTCGCACCACGTGCCAAGTTTTGAAGATACCTATCGTCCGAGCTCGGTACCCTGAAACACTGATATCGTTTGACTTCGTTGTGAATGTTATTGTTATTTTAAACATATGTGTAGTTGTCTTGTGCAATTTGCGCCTTTCTTATCAAAACACATTCCTGTAGATGCGATATACCGCCGGGATAGTCTGAGCGTCGAGCACATGGCTTGGTTTATATTACTCCTTAATGAAATTAGACTATCAGAATCAGCACTGAAAAAAAAGCTATGCGGCGTGACGACGGAGTATTATGTCAATAGAGTATTTTATTGAACAATAGTTTTAATCAATTTAAGAGGGAAAATGCACAATATACCCTTAGGGGGTTCTTTCTGTATATGACTGTGTTTCATATATCGATATTAATTTTTGTGTGGCGGTCGCTAAGGTCAAAGATGATACCAGCTCACCTCAGAGGGGAGCCGTTGTTGAACGAGTATAATTCTCTTAACAACACTTAGCTCAATCGAAATTCAATTATCCTTTGATATGTTTAATTAAATATGCAAACACTAATGAAGGCTCTCCTAAAACACTTGTATGTGTTAATTAATTGCCTGGGAGTGTGTTTTGAAAAGAATTCGCTCGTCAGTACTTTGATAAAAACTGTCGTAGTTCGAAGTTATGTGTTTTTTCTTTAGTACGATGTTTAAAAAATGCGTTTCTGCATTCTTCGGTTAAACAAAGCGCTAAAAACGTCGTTGAAAACGCATTAGCTACACTTTGAACCTTTCCTTAACTTTCAAAGCTAAACGCAATTCGTTTTTTTTAACTTAATACAAATAGAACTTTTGCTTAAGTTCTATCAACTTTGTTTTGAAACAGAAAATTTTGCAGAACGTTAATTCGTGCTCACAATCCATTGTGACGCTAAATCTTTTCACAAATCTTTGTAAACAACTTTAATTATTCCAATACATTTAGAAACAAAAGAAAATCCTTTGACAGCGCTGGATAAACATGATTCGGTTTGAGATTACAATCTGTAGAAAAAATGGCACCGTGTCAGTAAACGACGACCACTGGCGCCATTTCGGAAGCAGTTGTCCTTTCTCACTACGAGTTAAAACTGAAAATATTCAATAATATTACCTAAGAGTCGCCAGTGCTTTTAATGCTTTTTATAAAATAACAAACAAACAATCTGGTTCTTCTGGTATTCTGTTCTTAATCCTCTTTATTTATAGCTGGAATAAGATTATTAATCAATGAGTTTGTTGTAGTGAAGTTATGTTACGTTGAATTTATTCTGTTTGTTTTGCAATGAAGTTTTGTTGTTTATACAACTTCATACGAATAAAAAAACTGTTCAGTGGAATGAAGACAGTGTTTTTGTCGTTTTACTCAAACGTTATTTGATAAACTTTTGTTATGTCCGTCCGTCGAAGGCATTCTCGTTCCCAGAGCTGGCGCTAATTACCAGCCGTCGTTGCCTCCCGCTGATAGCGCAGGAACTAGGAACGAGAATGCCGTCGTCCGTCGTCCGGTCCGTCCGTCGTCCGTCGTCCGTCGTCCGTCGTCCGTCGTCCGTCGTCCGTCCAAATGTTTGTTCTATGTTCGTTTGCAGTTCGCTCACTCGTTTAATCTATTCTTTTGAGTTCTTCAGTGCGCGTTTTTTAAATTATTCGTTTGCTCCCCCAACTGTCCGTCTTTTCGTTCGAGTGATCGTTCTTTCTTCCAAGATTTTTGTTTCTTAGTCTTTTAGTTAGGCCTTGACCGAGCCCACGCGCTCGACTTGAAGTGTATCAAACCTACCAAGGAAAGAAACCGCTGTCCACAAGAATGACTGCTTCGCACTAATAGACTGTTCTTGTTTCTGATAGGTTATCTTCGCTCTTAACCAGTCCCTTCACTTCCAAGAAAGACTGCGCCGAGGCAAAGCGCACCTGACCTACACAACAGATGACCTTATAAATCACTACAATTGTGGGGACTTGAAGACCATATTATTCTCGACCCAGTCCACTCAAGTATCACCGCTGACCGCTAATTCAACGCGGGAAGAAAGTCAGAGAAGAAAAGCCCAAAACATTGACTCCTACTTCAGGAATGAATTAATTTATCAACGGAATGTTCGTATGGCGCGAAGAGTCGTTGAACTTCTGCGTGATAATCCAGAAAAGGATTTCTTCTTTGCATTTGGAGCGGGTAAGTCCGAGGTTGGCTTCTTTTCCTTAGGCCCGGTTCATACGTCAAACTTTTCATGAACCGAACCTAACACATTGAAAATCGACCAAAGATCGTCAAAATATCTACTTTTGCTTCAGACGTCGTACCAAATTCAGTCCATCCAATTAGACTTTTCCATGTCAAGCATTTCGCAATTGAATATAATATATGCATTAGGTTCGGCTCATGAAAAGTTCGTCGTTTGAATCAGAGTAGCTCCGAAGTCGTAATTCCCAACCGCTTCAGTCGATCTTAACGATTGGTTCGATCTCAATGTTATGGTCGAACTTAATATATTTTCAGACGTCGTACTTTTCATGAACTTAATTCTTAACATTTGGTTCGGCGCATGAAAAGTTCGACGTATGAACCGGGTCTTAGGCATATATGAATCAGCTATTACCGCCGAGTCACGGACTCTTAGGCTCCAGCAGTTTCGGCTGTTGTATCACAGCAATATGGGACAATCAAAAACAAAACATTTAGCTTCGTGCTACTGTTGAAACGGCTCAAAAATCGAATAAGTCACTTGCATTATTTCGTCATTTACCAGAATTGCTTGAATAATTTATGTTAAATACAACCAACATTGTCTTCCTGTTCTCATGAGGGAAGACAAATGCGAATAACAAATAAAATTTGCAAAGTATTTTGGTGGTGGTAGTAAAAGGACGCCATCATGGAGAAAAACACCCTCGAGGTACAGGAGAAAACCAACAAACAACTCTACTCACATACTACACAGGAGAAAACCAACAAACAACTCTACTCACATACGACACACCGAGCGTGGGAATCGAGCCCGGATCGTCTTGATGAGAGGTGACGCCATAGTAGGGCATGCGCACATCACTTCTACTTCCCACAAGATGTGAGCATAAGCTGTGTCAATGTATTCATCATTTTCCATACATTGGTTCACTGGTCAAACAGAAAGCGTTCAAGCCAGGCGCAAAGGTACTTTCAAAGGATTATTCAAATTTGAACCTTGCAACCTCGACCGAATGCTTTGTGTTTGACCAGTGAACCGATGTATGAAAAATGGTAAATATCGCTAAAATTTGGAGGTTTGGAGGTTCACTGAGCTTGTGAGCGTGGTGTGAGCTGTGCGCTTTTCTTTGTAATATGGTTTAACTTTGTAGAGCAGTCCTGTTCTTACCTCGCATACATGAATGCATACTCGACAACTTGCTAGAACTTATCGTCGCGCTTTTTGGTAAAAGGATTTATATTATGGGTTGCCTGTGATATACAAGGTATGACGTCGCTGGCGTTTGAGTTTGCGTTTTTTGAATAAATGTTTTAACTTACAGTTATTGAATCGGTTCAGTCGAGAGTCGACACCAAACTTGACAGACATAATATTCATAACATTGCATTGGATTCATCCATGCTACCCATTTGTTAGCCGCGCAATAGACCTCTTTATCTTGTGCGTAATGTTTTTCCATCACAGACCACTTGTCATTCTCTTGAGAATATGATTTTTTGTTTGAGTCGTATCCATATTCATGAGTCTTCCCATGCAAATGTAAACAAAGAAAGGATACTCTAGGGGATGATAAAGATAATAATATAGCTTTTTACCTTGGGCGTTTTTTTATACCATTTCAGACCATGTGTCATTCCCTAGAGAATAATATTCTTTGTTTGAGTTGTATTCATATTCATATGTTTTCTCATGTGCAACCGAGCGCAAACCTTAAACAAATACATGATACTCTAGGGCATGACACGTGGTCTAAAAAGGGAAAACATTACGCTCGAGCTGTAGAGTTGTTCTAATGATGAAATAAAATTGAAGTTTATTTTATTTTTCTGGCAGGTCATTTTCTTGGTAACCATAGCATCATTGACTTAATAAAGAAAGAAGGATACGGTATTGAGTATGTCAAGTCTACGCAAAACCTCCCAAGGTCAGCCTTCATGACATCATATGATAGTGCAAAGCCCCTATTGGCGCAAAAAAAAAATTGTCATCGCTTATCACCACCGCAAGTACAGCAATGGCGCAGCTCAAAGGGGTCGAACTGAAAGCATGTGAAGGCGCCTCTGGCAGCCGCTATACAGTCCATGTATGACCCCGGAGCACAGCTCTAACCAGTTTAAATTAGTTAGGGTTGGTGGGATTCGAACCCCGGACCTCAGAGGCGAGAGGCGAGCGTTTCACCATCACACCATCCTGACTCCCAAGATATCAAGTGCGCGGAGAGGAAAAAGACATTAAGATATTCTCCTCGCTTTCCTTGGCCAGTTTTCTTCCTTCTCTCTATTTCTTTCCAGAAATTTCTCCCTCCGCGAAAAATAACGAAAAACTATCTTCCTTAAATTTTTCCCGTTTTTTTCCACTTTCCTCCCATGATCCGTTCCTTTCCGCTATATCAATCTTTTTTCGTTTTCTTTTTCAGCTACAAAGCAAAAAGTCAATTTTAACGAACAAAGAGTTCCCCAAGAAACGGGGGTGTCGCGGCAGAAGAAAAAGAAAGAAAAAATGTGAAAGTTTAAGAAACA
This sequence comes from Actinia equina, assembly GCA_011057435.1. NCBI lineage: Eukaryota > Metazoa > Cnidaria > Anthozoa > Actiniaria > Actiniidae > Actinia > Actinia equina. The sequence continues at coordinate 512,279 of WHPX01000226.1, read as the reverse complement.
AAAAACGCCCCGATTACAGTAGAGTTCGCTTGCTACAGAAAGCTACAAGAAGGCCGTACCCATCAAATAGGTGAGATTGCGTGACGTAGAACGGGAATTAGAGCAAATTTCGTATAACTGTGAAAAGCTCACGGCACGAGTACGATCGTGACACGTCAAGGCATATGCCAGACCAATCATACGGCACTTGAATTAGTTCTCCTTCCAATCAAATGCCCGAAACACGTCATTAACAATGCGTTGACACGGTCACGCAAATGTCACTGCAGTGCCAAACCGACCACATTGTGCTAGAAATATCCCCAAAAAAGTTCTAGAAAACGTCACGATGGCGGCAAGGCACGCATACAGCTCCAACTTTTTCACAGTCATAAAAAAAATGTTGTAGTAGGGTCTGAGTCAGTGGCGTAGCGATAGTACCAAGATTTGGAGTTGGCAAGCACGCGCGTTTTTGACGTTCCGTATATGCTATGGCGCGAAAATTTCCGGCAAATCCACAGGTAGCCCAATAAAACAGAAAGAGGACAATTTTACATTTTTTGTCAAACTTGTTATGCCATTGGACTGAGCGTAAACTTTTATCCCTAAAAGATGTTACATTAAACGGTTATTTCATTCATTATTTCAATTTATTTTCAGGCCTGTCACGTCAGTCCTAAATAATGACGTTTACCAAAGAAATATGTGGTCACGAAATGCTGTGTCACGGCCAGAAATTTGGACGATGAGCTCTACTCTGATGTGTTTAGTGTTGTTGAACGTTTTGTATGGTGTAATTCGATGAGGAGTCGATGAATTTCTGGCATTTGCTTTCCTGTATTCCTGTAATCGAGTCCAACTTATGCGAGGAGAAAAATATATCCTGGAAAAGAGTACCTCCGAGATCTCTACAGCAATAGACCCCTTGCATGTGACGTCAAAGGAGCTCAATTTGGAGGGAAGGGAAACAATAAAATTTTAATGCTCCTTGGAATTGGAAACCTATTGTTTTGCCCTCCAAATTGAGCGGCATTCCGAAGTGCTGCAAGGAGTCTATAGATCAGAACACTACATAAAGAAATATATGTATGCTTTATTCTCCATGGATTCGAAATCAATTTATTTACATATTGGGCTTCCTGTTAGCCATAGAAATGAGGCTGGAATTGACATGAATCCTTATACTCATAAATGAAGGAAAATTCGTAAAGAAAATTCCAGGCTTTAAACATTTTGTTTTTACATGAAATTGAGGTTCCGATTGACATAATCTGACAAGAAATTGAGACACATACAACTAAAACAAACAAAATGAAAAAACTCGTTTTCATGAGCATTTAAAAAAAAAAAAATCTACCAGTCATTCCCGTGTACATGAAATTGAGGCTGTGACTGATATCACCTACTTATACTCTTGCATCATTCAAGATGGGAATTTTCCAAACGTTGAAGTACAGTTTGTTTATAGTACTCTTTTGTATAGGGTATGCCACAAGGTTCAGTACTTGGACCTAAAGTATTTCAAAAATATTATCATCATTTCTAGTGTTTTATTGGTGGAAGTGACGTGGAAAATCTTAAAAAGATATATAGAAATATACTTATGAATATATTAACCCATTAAAAGGTTAGCCACGCGTTTGTAAGATGTTTGAGAGAATTGATTGCTGGGTTGCCTGTGGAGGGGTGTAGTTTATGAAAAGTAACTATACCTGATTGGAATAGACCCTTTTCGAGTTACAATTAAATAACGCTGTTTCTTGATTACAGACTCATTTACTCAGGCTTAGCCTCGATTTTGTGAAAAATATTCACATGTTCCAGTCAAGGTCCGTCAAGTTTCAAAGTGTTTGTATTGTTGAAGTCGTGCATTCTTTACTTATTTGTGAATATTTAAACACTGATTCGAGGCTAAGCCTGAGCAAATGAGTCTGTAATCAAGAAACACAGCAGTAATTTGGAACTCAACAGGGGCCTATTGCCAAAGGTGTGAAGAGTATATTGTGCAGTTCCAGAAAAGATGCAATCCCCTACTCTTATGCAAAGAATCCAACAGGTTCTTTCCCAATGTTTTCATTGTTACACACTGATTGAGACAATAGTTGCAAACAGTTGGAAATCAGGCAATACACTACTGTCAAACAGATTATGCAAAGGTATAGTTAATGAAAAATTTATTTCATTCAAGGTATAGTCTATTGCCCAGTTTCCCTGTCACAACTGTTATCTCAATGAGCCAATGGCAATGAAACAGTGGCTCATCTCTCCTGAATTATATTGGTTAAGGAAGAGTTAGGAGACAGGGCCTATGGTTTAATGTCCTGCCCCAAAGACTGGAAGGTCTAAACGATTTGCAGATGTAATTACAAATGCAGTTCTACTTCCAAGTTATTTTTAGACCCCCACCACCTCCGAGTGTTGGTCAGGCCAGGCAGTGAAGTATAACACATTGTTCCAAAAAACAGACGTGGGCCTGCAGGTTCCCCCCTTTGGTTAACCATAGAGGTTCCTTGAATGCCAAAGTTTTGCAAGCCCCCGATCCCTGGTTTCACCACTGCCCACAGAGAGTAGATTGGATTATGCCCAATAGAGTATCAGCAGTCCATTTTGGACCTATGGAATCCCTTTTTTTTTTGTGTGTGTTCGTGACATGGACTTTTACGGGCCATTATAATGGCATTTTTCCAATTAAGGAGAATGACAACTTTCATTTTGGTGTATTTGACATTTTTAAATCCTCATATCTTGTCAAGGATTTTTGATAGGATTTCTCACATCTCATCTACGTTAGCAAGCTCTATCATTTCAAGGAGAAGCAGAAAAAAATATTTTTAAAGATTATTCTAAATTATAGAAGCCGCATCATGACAAATGTCTACTGCTGGTCCAAGAAAGCAAAATAAACATTGTTCATACATATAGTACCAACTTTTATTACAAACAACAATCATAACAAAAAATACACAGGCAACCCAATATGAAGGACATTATTTCTTCTCATCTTGTCTGTGCATGTCTGTCTGTCCACTTGATCTTGAATCTTTTTCAAAGCCGCTATATCTTGATTAACGAGTTTCTCACGAAGCAGATAACCTTAATGAATCAATAATACAGGCAACTTCTTCGTCAAAGGACTTAAATTCTATCTTTGAACTTGAAAAAAACTTTTTAGCTTGCATCACTTCAGACAAATGCGTAAGATAAAGACTTGATAACAATGCCTTTTGAATATAGAATTATTGGATTTCCAGGCCCTAAAGTGAAGAATCAATCTCCAAGTACCAGAGTTTCTATTCTAGACTCTCTTTTCACGACCAAGGTGTTTCTTTCCGTTGTCCTTTCATAATAAAGTCCACTTTTTTCTGCATTTCGTTGTTGTACAGCCTTAAAGAGCTTTCATATTTCTTCCTCCGCCTCTTGATCGTCGGCTTTTCATATCTCATTTTCAGAAGAATGTCCTTTAGCTGTTTTTCTGAAGACATAATGGTCCTTAGCGATCGTAGAGCTGCGTTAACGCCGGTTTTTTTCAGCCACCATTATCGTCCTTGCTAAAAACTGGTGATGCGCCATCTTGGATTTGATATTACCCATCATGCTTAGAGCAAAACACAGGAAGCCCAAACTAATTTTAAGTTTAACTCCTTGTGATATTCCCGGGGGGGGGGGGGGGGGGGGGGGGAGTGTTGGGGGAAAGTACTCCCCTATATTCGCTATACGGGTACGTGCCGTCAAACAGGGTAGGGTTCCAGCGATTCTACTTTGGAACAGGTTATATAAAATCGCGCTCGCTCTGGAACAGGGTATATGAAATCACGCTCTCTCATCATCTCTGGAACAGGGTTTTCAGCAATCTTGCTCTGGAACAGGGTATGAATTTCAGCGAATTTTACTCTGGAACAGGGTCAGGGTTCAGAGGGCTCAGCGGCACATCCCTACCCTAAACGGGCAAGAGTACTCCCCCCCTCCCCCCCACCCCGGGTGATATTTTTTATTGAAGCCTCAAAAGACTTTGAAACAATAGTCATAATTTAAGCTAGTGAATCCTCACTTTCTTAATATTACTGTCTTAGTCTATGTACACATTAGGTATATTTTAGCCTTTAAACCTAGTTTTATTGTAACAACCTCTTCAGTTTGGCGCATGCTTGGATGGGTTGTTTACTAGAGACCGCTGTATCAGGACCGCAGACAACTATTCCTTCTTTTCGCTCTTTCCAAGATGGTGGTATGTGGCAATATTTTTATAACTTCAAAAAATCTTGTCCGATTGCTGTATTTTTAAAAGAAATATATTCTCCAACCCCAAGTTTTGAGGATAGGATCAACTAATTATTTTATTAGCTCGCTTAAACTATGTTTTTATAGCATTTTTTGGAGCTATTTTGAACATCTTTGCCTCAAAGTGACGGTATTTCGATAGTGTTTTGAGTACTTGTCAAGCGATTGTCAATCGAAATTTATATTTTTTTAGAGAATATCCTTGCAGTTCAAGGCCAACTTGGAGAACATCACCAACGTGAAGCCCGATGGAGACGATTTTCGATGGTATTTGAAGGTAAAAAACAAGATTTTTCATTATTTTCGATTTATTTATGATAATGTATTATTTAGTTTTACTTTACCGTTTGCATCGTCTCTACGATTCTTTCAAACGATTTTAAAATCTCACAATAAAATCATCTATTCTTATCACATAACGCGAGTTCATTCGAATCCTACAGAATATGAATATTTCTAGAAAGTAATATTATTTTAAATCTGGCCAAAGTTTTGGCGGCTATATTAAAATAAATGATTCGAGTCTTTGATTATTTTTCAAACATAATGGTGTAAGAAGAGGGGGATTGTATTGCATTGTATTGTATTGCATGAATATTTTAAAATAAGATATTATTTTAAATCTGATCAAAATTTTGGCGGCTATATTAAAATAAAATAATTTGAATCTTTGATTATTTGTCAAACAGAATGGTGTAAGAGGAGGGGGATTATATTGCATATTTATATAAATAGTTTATTTGATTTTTTTGTGTTTCGGGAGGGGGGATATTTTACCAATAGCTTGTCAATCAAGCACCCCACTAATAATAATTCCCCTATTGATAGAGCGCATGCAGCAAAACCATGAAATAAAAACAAAGTTGCTACTGACAAATAGTATCTATTTAGTAACTAATAGTTGCTATCACTCAACCAGAACATTCATCATACAAAGACAAATACACAAGAGACCATTTGTGTCTTTTGTTTAATAAATGTTCTGGTTGAGTGATAGCAACTATTAGTCACTAGATACATGCTATTTGTCAGTATCAACTTTGTTTTTATTTCATGTTTTACTGCATGCGCTCTAATAAACATGTCTAATTAACAGCGTTATTTCCTCCTCTATCCCCCCTCCTTTTTCAATTCTTCTTTGTCTCTTTCTTTATATGTTTTGCTTTTTTCTTACCTTCTTTTTCTTTTTTCTTTTTTTTCTTTCATTCTTACTCCTTTCTTCGTTTCTTCTATTCTTTTTTACCTTTCTTTCTTTCTTCCTTTCTTTCCTTCCTTATTTCTTTTTTTCTCTAACTCTGTCTCTGTTGCTTTTTCTCTTTTTTTCTCTAACTCTGTCTCTGTCGCTTTTTCTCTTTTTTTCTCTAACTCTGTCTCTGTCGCTTTTTTTCTTTTTTCTCTAGCACTGTCTTTCTCGCTTTTTCTCTTTTTCCTCTAACTTTGTCTCTGTCGCTTTTTCTCTTTTTTTTCTCTAACTCTGTCTCTGTTGGTTTTTTTCTTTTTTCTCTAACTCTGTCTCTGTCGTTTTTTTTCTTTTTTCTCTAACTCTGTCTCTGTCGCTTTTTCTCTTTTTTCTCTAACTCTGTCTCTGTTGCTTTTTCTCTTTTTTTCTCTAACTCTGTCTCTGTCGCTTTTTCTCTTTTTTTCTCTAACTCTGTCTCTGTCGCTTTTTTTCTTTTTTTCTCTAACTCTGTCTCTGTCGCTTTTTCTCTTTTTTTCTCTAACTCTGTCTCTGTCGCTTTTTTTCTTTTTTTCTCTAACTCTGTCTCTTTCTTTTTCTATCTCTTTCATTTCATTAATATTCTTTCATTTCATAATGTTCAAGAATTTTGTGCAAGGGATGTATACATATGTATGCTTGTATACATATTTTTCTTTTTTCAGTTAAAATGTCTCAACTGTGGTGAAGAAACAAAACAATGGATTTACCTTTGTTCCATGGTAAGGGATAAAACTATGGGAGGGGATGGTGGGGCACTTAAAATGAAAATAAAAATATAAGAGATAAGATCTTATATAACCTAATTTAGAGGGGGGGGGGGGGGTGGGCAGAGTTATCCGAAGCCACCCACCTCTGCAAGTGAAATCCTGAATTTTGTCCTCAAATATCTCCAAAATTAAGAGTCAAACCACAGAAATGAATGTACTGTATGTTTGCATGGATGATAAACAATTTATTCAGGGGCGTAGCGGGGTCTCAATTATTGGGGGTGGAGACGGGGGGCAATTTACCATTATCCCTCCTTCCAAATCAACAGAAATCCCACATGAATTAATTGAATTTTGGTGCCGACAGCAACTTGTTTTTTTTGGAGGGGGGGGGGGGGGGGGGAGGGGGGACATTTGCCTCCCAGTGCTCCCTCCTTATGCTAGTAGATGGTTGCTACAAGCCATAAGGTTGGATCCAGAAGGTCTCTGGAGGTGGGATTTACCTTTGAACAATAATGAACTGTGTCTTATAATAAACATATTTTTTTAAGTGAACTGTATTGAATAAATTTTCTGCCTGATCCCAAGCTTTTTTTGTGCTTTCGTCTCACTTCCTGCATTACATACTCAACAGAGCACAGAAAAACATTGTTCAATTATTTTGTAGTTAAAAACAATTGATTCTCTTATTTCAGGAAAGTGTGCCTATCAAAGGGAGTCGTGGATCAGCTAACTATGTCTCAAAGTGTAAACTATGTGGAAGAGAAAACTCACTTGGTGAGTTTTTTTTTTTTTTTTTTTTGAAATCATTTTTTTAAATCCATTCTAAAACTCAGGAATATTTAATGAGGAGAAAACAAAACAAATCACTACTGTGACCGTGGTTTGGAAATGTGTTTTTTTTCTCCAAGAAATATTCATGAGTTTGAGAAGTAATTTGGAACACTTGAGAGAGTTCTTCCTCCGATTTCCAAACACCTCATAGTCAGTTTTAAAAAATCGAAATCGAAGGAAGAACTCTCTCTCGTGTTTGAAATATTACTTCAATGAAATTGAAATTGTAACGCTATTTCTTTTATTTATTCAGATATCATCAAGGACAGCATTAAAGAATATACTGTAAGTATTTTTGCTAGAGGACCACACACTGCGGTTTCTATTTCTTTGTAAACTACCTTGTTGTTTGTCTTTGAAGGCAGATGACAGTAATCACTTCAAAACCATGGTTACTTTTGACTGTCGTGGTTTGGAACCCTTTGATTTCTCACCAAGGGTAGGTTAATTCTGCTGAATTAGGATCTTTAGGGGTAGGAGGTGGGGAAGGAGAAATGGAATGAAGCTCTCTTTCCTCCTCCTCCTTTTTTTTTTTTTCCTGCTTCCTTCCTTCTTCTCTCTCCTCATTTTCTATCCCTTCACCTTCACGGGCTCATCCTCATCCTTGTCCTCATCCTCATCCTCTTCCTCTTCCTCTTCCTCTTCCTCTTCCTCTTCCTCTTCCTCTTCCTCTTCCTCTTCCTCTTCCTCTTCTACTTCCTCCTTCTCCTTCTCCTTCTTCTCCTTCTCCTTCTCCTTCTCCTTCTCCTTCTCCTTCTCCTTCTCCTTCTCCTTCTCTCCTTCTCCTTCTCCTTCTCCTTCTCCTTCTCCTTCTCCTCCTCGTACTCTTTCTTGTCCTCGTCCTTGTCCTCTTCTCGTCCTCGTCCTCGTCCTCCTCCTCCTCGTCCTCCTCGTCCTTCTCTTCCTCCTCCTCCTCAATCCTCCATCTCCCTCCTTCCCTTCCTCAAACTATGTTTGGTTACTTGTGTTTATTCATAGCATTTTTGTCATTCCTCAGACTGGGTTCGTAGGTGAGGGTATAGAAACATCGACAAAGTTCACAGACATCGACCTGAGCGAAGCGGTAATGATCAGTCACATCTTTTGTTTGTTTGCTAAGGGAGAAACATCCAAAAAAAAATTGGGAATAGGGGGTAAAATAGCATAATAATAAGAGGAGTTTCAATGTTGATGGTAGTGGTCTAAGTTTGTCCTTTGCTGTTGCAGGACTGGTCTGACTACGACGAAAGAGCACAGCAGTCTGTCGGAATCTACGAAGTCGCTTCACAGTTCATCAAAGCTGCTTAGACATGACGACATCACAAAAAGGGCCACCGATGATGTCATCACATGAAGTTACCAAGGTTACGGCACTGACGATATGTGGACGACATTTAACACAAGGAATATATGATGTTTTATATAGTGTTAGGAATAAAGAATGTTATAAAAGTATGTAAGAAAATTAAGAAACCATATATATAATATGCCTTTGGTTTTTTAGATATTAGATTTCCAATTGAAAAATATCCATTTTTACCGACAAATTTAGTCAATAAATGGTTCATATTCTATTACATGTTGAATGGATTAATATCTGCTTTAATATCAATAGTTATCCAATCCATTTCAGGTACATTCTTATTCCTATACGATCATCCAATCCATTTCAGGTACATTCTTATTCCTATACGTTCATCCAATCCATCTCAGGTACATTCTTATTCCTATACGTTCATCCAATCCATTTCAGGTACATTCTTATTCCTCCTATACTTTCATCCAATCCATCTCATGCAGGTGCATTCTTATTCCTATACGTTCATCCAATCCATTTCAGGTACATTCTTATTCTTATACGTTCATCCAATCCATCTCATGCAGGTACATTCTTATTCCTATACGTTCATCCAATCCATTTCAGGTACATTATTATTCCTATACGTTACGTTCATCCAAACCATTTCAGACCCCTTCTTATTCCTATACGTTTAGTAATCCAATCTAAATTAAGTCCATTCTTATTCCTGTCGTTCATCCAATCAACGAGTATTAATTTTTCACACTTAATTTCTATAGCTTATTTTAGCTTAATGACATAAGTTGAATGTAGGGATGGCTTAATTTTTTTTGCTTTTTGTTTCCTTAACTAATCCTAATTCAAATTAATTGTTTCATAAATGGCTTTCAATTCTTTAAAAAAAATAGGTTTGTACTTCAGTGGCTTTTCCAGTACAAATAAACGCATTTTACTTCGTACAAAAAAACATTACACTGCGTATATGTATATATTTTCAAGCTGCAGAATTTTTAAAGCTATACAAAATTAACGTAAACGTTTTTACGAGCTGCGAAGACTTGAATTTGAATAGACTATAAAATAGAAATTCATGGAAAATGTCAAATAAAGGATTGACACGAAAGCTTTCCGGAGAACAAAGACTTCTACCAGTTTTTGAAAAGCAGAATCGTCTCCTTCAAAAAGAGCTATCTTCTCTAGAAAAACAACATCGCAAGGTAGCTAAATTTTGGGACAACAACCAAAGACACTTTACGTACAAGACGTTGGAAAGGAATTCTAAAATGACGAGTATTTTAGGAAGCAAACTTCAAGTTGCTGAAGAGAAAAATGAGTTAGAGAAAGCGTGGAATAACAGAGGAAGAAGGAAAACAATTTCTAATTTGGAGCCTTTTTCAACTGCAAAATTGGAGAAGAAAGAGAGATCTCCCAGAAGGCCTAGATCAAAAAGCTTGCCTCAATCATTCCCAAAGCCTAATTTAAAAAGCGAGAATGAAGGCTTTAGTCAAGGTATTTTTCACACAGAAATTAAATCTATTGAGCCGTTTTCAAGAAATTTGGGACCAGCGAGTTCTCCAAGAGGTAAAAATGCGAATAACATGAAGTTGAATATCGTAGTTAGAGATCCCACGGTTGAGGTGTTGAACGAGGAAGACGAAATATGATGATTGCTTGGCTGGGACCGTCCCTCGGGATACCCTCGGGTATGGATAAAAAGCCTCGTAGCACAAATGCAAATTACCGTGTCAGAAGACATGGCAAAACTCGTAACCGTACTGTAACGGTGCCGTATCTTACTGCAGTTGAACTATGCGTTGATACTGGATGAATATTAAGCTGGACGAAAATGAAAAGCCACTTCATTGTTAAGGCATGTTGCACCGTGCTCTGTACCTGAGCCCGGTTGTACAAAGGCTGGTGGATAGCGCTATCGAAAGGATAAATCTTATCCAGTGGATAAATTTATTGGATAACAGCATCGCCTTACATCCACAGTGACACCAGAACGCGAGATTAGCCTCCTATAAGTTAATTTATAATAACATCAAAACTAGTTTAAGAGGTCATATAAAATTCTACGTGTTCTACAGTTTAGCATTCTATATATAGTATTATTCTTTTAATTTCACTTGATCAAACTATACATTTTACAATCTTAATCAATTAATGATATCAAATCAGTTTAAGTTTTTTTTACGACTGATTTTGATTATTTGCAGTTTTTCAAATATATTTCATTTATACATAATAATAGTTAATGATCATCCTTATAAATAATAATAAATTCATCTGGTGCTTGTTGAGCAAAATAGCATTTAAAAAGCTGATATCAACATAACCAAGATAATCAATAATGATTATTAATTATTGACAACCTTAACGAAGTAATATACATTTCATTCTTAACGTTGAAGACGCAATGGAATAGCTGGGCATACTATATAATTCGTTTCAATATTGTTATTTAAGCTGCCAACCAGTTGACAATCCAACCAACCAACCAATCGAGGTCCCTTTCCTTTTCTATGGTCTGTACTCTTATCGAACATGGAATGGCGTTAGCATATGATCCAAACTCAAGTGGTTTCACTGCAAAGTTTCGATGAGAGTACAGACCATAGAAAAGGGACCTTGATTTTCTTTTTCTTTACCCCCAAAAAAATGCAACAATAAAGACCAACGGAAAGAGCGCGTGCTCATTGACGTCAGCTCATTGGTCTGTCCTCTTATCGATGATGAAAATTAGCACGCAAGGAATTAATAATCTATGGTAAAAATATGTTTAAAATCATATAGAAAATATATGTGGATACCCAATATTGAGCATTAGACAGGTCTCTAGGGGTGTAGTATCCACCATCTAAATGAACAAAATTGGGTCCTTATCTTGGACCCCTATTGTCTTGACCTTCTCACTTTGGGGTCCGGAGGTTGGCACACTGGCATCACTGACAATGCTTATCATGTTTATATACATAGGGCCCACCTATATAAACAAACTATAGACAACACTCGTTAGCTTGAACATAAACTCAAAATCTTGCATCCTGATGTATTGACCTTGACCTTGGGTCATAGTTTTCGTTGTCCTGGCAAGAAGGGGTTTGGCTCATGAGGGTTGATGGTGCCGAGGGTGTGGTTGACCACACGGTGGTGCGCTTCATCAGCACGGATTGCTAGAATGACATCTCTCATCATTGCATCCTCCTGTGAAAGAAACAATAATGATTGAATGAAAAGTAGATGGGTGATCAGGGGCTGGCATGGTATGTGGATTGACAGAGGCATGGATACGTAAATGAGTGAGTGGAGAGATGGATGGATGGAATAAAGGATTGGATAGATATTTACATTAGATCATCATCATCATCATCATTATTATTATTATGAGATATATGGATGGGCAGTTCAATGAGGTGGATAGGTACATGGGTACAGTTGGGATGGATGTATGCATGGATGCAAGGTGATAGGGCAGTTGGGATGTATGGATGGATGAAAAGTGACAGGGGAGTTGGGATGGACAGTATGGATGGATGAAAGGTAACAGGGCAGTTGGGATGGATGTATGGATAGATAGGTGAATGGATGGGTGAGTAGGAAGTAATTTTTTCATATTCACATACCCCCAATTTCCAGTAATTAACAGCAATTTGGGGAGCTTTCATCTGCTCCCATTTTGGCAGCTTTCCTTCATCAATGCACTAATTAAAACAGCAAATATATCTCATGATTACTGCTGTGTCTGCTACATTTTTGATAATCTAATAACTTATAGACTGTCATTTGCAAGCTTCAACAGCATCATCATCATCATCATAATCATCACCATCCTCATCCTCATCATCACCATCCTCATCATCATCCCCATCATCATCATTAACAACAACACCATTATCAATGACAACAAAAGCATCATCACCATTACCATCATCCATTACTATCAGCATCATCCCCGGCCACCACCATCATCACCATTGCAATCATCACCACCATCATCATCATCATCACCACCATCATCATCACCACCACCATCGCCATCACCATCACCACCAGAATCATCATCATCATTATCATCACCACCACCACCATCATCATCATCACTGCAGCATCGACCAATCACCATAATACCATCAACATCTATCATTAGCTTTAACATCATCATTTCCATCATTTTCATCTATTAGCCAGTTTTCTACCTTTAAGCAGTAAGTGTATGTCTTGACTGCTTCTTCTTCCAGGTAACCAACAAAACGATGACAGAACCGAGGACTTATCATATAAGCAATAAAGAACATATTGACAAACACACCTAAAGAATGAATAACTTTTTTTTTAAATACCAACCAAAAAAATTACCCAAAAAAAGACTACAAAAATTGCAGGGTTGAATTAAAACATCAAAACTAAGGCCTAGGGCAAACGTTGAACTTTTCATGCACCGAACTTAATTACATCAAAGAATGCCACCTCATTATTACCTGATATCCATTGTTTTTAATGAGTTGGGTGCGTGGAAAGTTCAACGTTTGCCCTAGGCCTTAGGGGTATTTGATAGTCCATATACGAGGCATTTGGAAAGAATTTGCATACAGACAGGTATGAAGGCCGTGACAAAATGCTTGTTCAGCAACTTGAATCGATGTTCAAGAGTGTAGTTCCAGAATTAATTATCCATACTCTCATGGAGGATTATTTCAAAGACCCCCTCACCCTCAGAAATTCCAATTTTCTTCTATACAAACTTTCCCTGACCCCCTACTCCTCAAAAAATTCCAAATTCCTCCATGGGGGGTGTGGATAATTTCTGGAACTACACAATATGTGTAATATTAGCCTTATCAACTGTTTACCCAGAACACCTTTTGGTCATAGTTTCAATGATTGAACCTTTTCAACCCCAACAATGTTTCTCCAATTTCAAGTATACCAGGCTAAGATATAATCATACCATACCTTGTGCTGCGATGATGACTCCTCTAAAGAGGGCACCTGGTTTCTTCATTTCGAGAGCTGTCATTAAATGCATGCGCTCGTTCTCTGCCTCTTCTGCAAGCATTAACAGAAGAATTAACAAATGAACAATGGTCATTGTAAAATATATGTTTGCATGACGACAAGGACTAACCTAACAGTGTATGGATCCAGCCATGGTCACATGACAGGCGTCGTAGGGACTTGAGGTGTCTTGCCATGCCTCCTATCATTCCTGGCACACCTGCGACAGTCTCTAGCATGATGATACGACTACATAATGAAAACAAGCCTGTCAATTACTACCCATTAATCATGTTCAATTAAGTTATGAAGAATGAGTGATGTAGCTGTTTCCATAGTAATCAGCGTATTCAGCAATTATTTGATTGACAAGAGATTAACTTAATCTCTTAGCGTTCTACCCTTTTAATTCAGTATAGTGTAACACTCGTTTGAAGTAAGACGAACTTTCGGGATTAATATCTTTATGTAATTGTTTTAACTGACCCGCCAACGTTGGTAAGTCCTCAACCTTATTGTATTTCTTTTAATCTGTAGCACAACTGATTACTTTGTTGTGTATTTCACCTTGTGAATCATTTTCCCATAAGTAACAACAATTGTAAACAGAGCAATAGGCTAACTATAGATAATCCTTATTTTAGTTGACCAGATCATTACCAGATTCAATAGTGCAAGAATAAAAAGGATTTGCGTACTCAACTATGGCAGTGGTTTCTTTTTGATACGATATTATTGAGAAATCCCGTACAAGTGATATACCTGCAACCTGACCAACTGATCAATCAAAGGCTTACTGACTGACTGACTTACTAATTAACTAACGGGCCGACTAACTAACTGATCTGCTGTCATTTACAGACTGACCAACCAACTGATTGGCTGACTGACTGACTTACTAATTGATTAATTAACGGGCCAGCTTCATGTAACTGACTGACTGACCTAGTACTGAATGACCGGCCGACTGTCTAGCTGACTGTCTGACCAATCGACTGACTGGCTGTCCAACTGAGTGACTGATCAACTACTGACGAATTATCTGCATGATGACAGATTATTAATATTGCCATATTATATACTTACTTTAACCATTTGTTTTCTGTCATGGGTCCTATCTTATAAAAAGAAGCCAAATCAAAGGCTGTGCGCAACAGCTGCACGGAGTAGTAAGCTACCTGATGGTTATAAATATAAATTATATATTCTCCAATCATTGCTTAGATAGGTGGCTGCATGCATAACCTGGAGAATTTGATGTCGACTAGTGCATCAAAAATGTCAATGCAAAACAATGCAAGGTATAGATATTTCAATTCTATACTCATATTTATATTTTACCCGGGGGGGTACTCCCCTATATTTGCTATACGGGTATGTGCCGCCCTATAGGGTATGGTTTTTCGGCTTTTGGGTCTGGGGTAGGGTATCATTTTTTGACATTTTGTCTGGGATAGCGTATCATTTTAGTTTGGGATAGGGTTAACGATTTGGTCATTTTCGTCTGGCTAACAGGCTATGCTTTCTGCCGACCCAAAAACAATAAAAATGTTAGTAAATATTGTTTGCAATCGATTGTAAAACCTTATTTTCCGTCTTTTAGTCTGGGATAGCGTGTACAATTCCTAGTTTTAGTCTGGGAAAGGGTATGTAAAATCAAAATTTTAGGTCTGGGATAGGGTCAGGGTTTTGAGGTCCTGGCGGCACACCCCTACCCAAGTTGGAGTGGTAGTACCCCCCCCGGGATATTTTACAACTACCACTTCCCATATGGGGCTCTTCCATGAGATTCTCACTCAACTTGTATGTTGATTTGTACGGAGGGAGGAAACCTGAGAACTCCGAGAAAACCCTTGTGGCAAGGGAGAGTACAACACATCAAACAAACTCAACTCACATATGATCCAGTCTGAGCCGGGGCTTAAACCTGGACCACAGCGGTGAGAGGTGAGCAGTAAACCACTTAGCCACTACGCCACCCATGCAGACCATATTTTCAATAATACCTTGTCAATTTTGTCTTGTGGTTCCTTGTGAGTGATTTTAACCTTATTAACATCTTCTTCAGTCCTGTAAAAATAAAAAAAATAAAAAATAAATGAAAGAGATGCAAGGGACATGAACAAGCATGTTCAAACTAAATAGTAAGCACTAGCACATGAAATTACCTCTGCATTGCCCTTTTTCACCAATGACACTACATAATGTTTATACACAATATGACACATGTATGATGGCGTCATTTGACTCCCACTACCAAGATGCTTTGCACGCATTCTTTCTTATTTAAATTTGCATTCCCTCATGAGAATAGTAAGACAATTGGTGCTAATTAACTGAACAAAAGAAAGCGTGCAAGGGAGTCTGGTAGTAGAGGTCAATGACGCCATCATGTAAACCAAGGGCATATCCAAGGGGGGGGCAGAGGAGGTCTAAAGCCCCCCTTCAGCAGAAAAAAAACAAACAAAACTGAAGAATTAGATGCATTTTTTATTGTTTTCCGTTGCGTTGATGGAAAAACCTCAATTAGCAGCCCCCTAAACTCAATTAGCCTCCCCCTAAAATTTTGGTTGGATCCGCCCTTGCAAATTAAACGTACTATTTTCTTCCATACAAACTCTGTAATTTCATTCTTTCTCTGACCCCCTTACCCCTCAGGAATTCCAAATTCCTCGGGGGGGGGGGGGGGGGGGGGTGGGGATATGAACAATTTTTGGAACTACACTTAATTTAACTTCCAATTTATTCCACTGGGGATGGGAGAGTTAAGCTTGTCACTGTCTGTTTTAATTGTTTTTTCAATTTTAATAATTGTTATTGTTGATGTAAATTTTTTATATTTTACTTTTATAGTAATATTTACCAAATTGGGTGAGGCAAAAGGTAAGGGCTGTCCTCTTTCTTACTGTCCTTACAAGCTGCATCATTTTGAGATTCTTTGAAGTGAGGTAAATTTTGACAGCAATATGAACTCGTATACATTGTGCGAACCTAAAACATGCAAAACAAAGATTATCAGAATAAACACAGAAAACTTATTCTCAAACAAAATATATGAATAAGTCAAGGACTTTTATCTCACAATCGAAGCTTTTGAGAAGCAGAACTCAAAACAATGTGTAACAGCTTCAGCCATATTTGAAATCTCAGAATGCAAGTCAAAGTTAAATCAAAATAAAGTTTCAAATCTTTATGCTCTTAAAATTGATGTTAAACTTCTCCTTACTCCACATTCACTAAGGAGGCTGGAAACGGTTTTTTCTTGAGCACGCTCATGCTCTAGGTCCAAGTAGATCGAACTTGCAAAAGGAAAATTTTTGTACTCATAAATTTTATATTCAAACTGTAAAAAATCAAAAATTCTGCGGTGAAATTTCTTTGAATTTAGCATAGGGCTTTAGTTTATGTTTTCAAAAACTTAAGGAAAATTTTTAAAAATTCTGTAAAAGGGAACTATTCCAAACAATTTTTATTGATTTTTACAAATTCCCTCTTACAGAATCTTTTCTTTTCTTGTCAAATGGGAGATAATATGATACAAAGTTGAAATATTCCGGTTTTTAAAAAATTTCACTATTTGGTTCTGAGTTATGATTTTTTAAATAAACATTTTTGATGGCATACGAAGGGTTCTGACGTTGTCATAGCAACATCTGACGTCACTTTTTCATGCTCATTGTGATCTTTTGTTTATGGTCTTTGGCTTTCCGGGTTTCTTTGCTGTCATATTATAGCCATAATAATTTTTTTTAGCTTATAATGTGAAGGCACAAAACACTTGTATGGC
This sequence comes from Actinia equina, assembly GCA_011057435.1. Lineage (NCBI taxonomy): Eukaryota > Metazoa > Cnidaria > Anthozoa > Actiniaria > Actiniidae > Actinia > Actinia equina. The sequence continues at coordinate 495,198 of WHPX01000226.1, read as the reverse complement.
CTTGACCTTGTTATTATGATTAGCTATCACCTATTTCTAAGTTATTCTTACTTTATCCTTACATATTATAGTGACACAGGTGCAGGTTAACTGTATTGCACTTCAATACACTATAAACGTAGTTAAAGTGCTACTACGACGAAAATCGCTCAAACTTGGATTCAGCTGAAACTTCCTAAGAATACTCTTTAAAGGTCCCATAATCACTGTATGAAGTGTTTTCTCGATATTCAGGACGAAATTATGATATTCTTACGATTATTTTTTGGAGTCTGTGACATCATACACTCAACATCGAACATCGCTCCATACATTTCTTTGTAGTTTATGATCAAAATATCAGTAGTTAAAAGGGAGAAAGAAATACCCAAACACCCCAAAATATAAATTATAGGCACAAGTAATGTAAAATAAGCACATTAGCCACCCTTTGGGCTTCATAGGAATAAAATAAATTAAGGATTTATATACAAAGAAATATATGTAGCAATGTTTGATGGTGAGTGTTTGACGTCACAGACTCCAAAAAATAATCGTAAGAATATCATACTTTCGTCCTGAATATCGAGAAAACACTTCATACAGTGATTATTGGACCTTTAAAGAGTATTTTTAGGAAGTTTCAGCTGAATCCAAGTTTGAGCGATTTTCGTCGTAGTAGCACTTCAAGTATTAGTGGAAGGGGTGAAGGGAGGAGGGGGGTTGGAAAGTAATGTTTCAGAATATCTATTTTATTTTGTCAGACCTCCAGAATGATAAAAATACATTTAAATTGACTGAATATCGAATTTATTTGCATAAAGCCGAGAAAGATTTCTGTCGTTTATTTCGACGGCTACGATTGTAAGCCATCAGTGAAGTGGCGTTTTTAATTCAAGAATCGTAGTGTCGCCATCAATATGACTAAAAAAATCGATTTTAGAGCTTTCATTTTTATGATTTGAAGAATAATGTATCTGTTGTAAAAGTATTAATCGAATTGCTCACCGAATTTGGAGCAGAAGGCGTTGTAATCTTGGGAAAATAACCACCTTGCATCTGACAACAACTTCTGATATTCACAGCACCTAAACGCGGTCCTCTTGCTAGGATTATCGCGAGAACACTCCGAGATCCTGCAAAACTACCGGAAGAATGAAATCTTCCAAGTTTAGGAACGATCATTTTGGATTTTTTGAGTAGTTAATGTTTTCAGTTCAGCTTTTTTGTGCTTTTTGATGTTGAGATTGAACTGGATAAGCTCATGCAATCGACATTGACATTTACATAAGCATGGCGTGACGTCACTAAAAACGGATGCGACGTCATAAGGGTGATCTTAATAACCTGCCCGTCACGTTATCATAGTATGTGAATACAATGAAAATTGCTGAGTAATGATGATTGGGGACTTCCTCTGGGGTTCTGGAGTTGGTATTCCTATGGGAATGTTTTGAATTTCTTGGTTTGTTTGTGAAAGAGGATATTGAAACCTGATATTCCTGAAAGTAAATTAAGTACGTTGATGATTGAATGCTACTTAATTTATTTTATGCCATTTCCACATTACTTTTGTCACCCATTTCTTTGAAATAAACTTGTGAAAATATTTACTGAAACTGTCTTCTTTCTTTCTTTCTTTCTTTCCTTCTTTCTTTCTTTCTTTCTCTCTTTCTTTCTTACTTATACTTTACTACAGGTATAGTAGAAAACCCAAAACCACATAACGGGGTCCCTGTGGTGTTACCGCAAGTAAATAGGATTGAAAACACTTCCTTCGTGCGAAACCTCACGTCTGCAGTTTGTCCAGAATGCTGTATCATTCCTCAATAACAGGCATGTTTATGAAGAATTAAACATAAAATACACGTTGGTGTTGGCATGATTTGGACAGTATAAAAAAGGCAAAGATTTGACTTCATTAAAAAACGGAGCCAAAAATTCAAAATTTACAAATGTTCGAACTGTCGAGCAAAAAACTGAAGACGGAAATTTTTGGCGGGGTATTTTCATAGGTTTTATGTTTGCATTTTTGTTTTGCATACAAAAATACAAGATTTTTTTTTTAGATCATGACAATCACATTAAATAATATAGTTAATTAAGAGTTGTGATATAAACATACGAACGTTGAATATTTTCATGTCAATATATTGTCAATGTACAATACAAACGCGCAGGAAATATCTTGAATCCCATTGGTGAAAAATTACATCACCATTTTTAAACTCTATCCTACTGGTCGATTTGTCTCGTTGGAATTTAAATGGTTCATGTGGCGCCACATTCAAAATAGTATTCACAGTTGCTGCAAAGACTTCGAATAGGTAAGACACGGTTTTTTACTCGTTGAAAATACTCAAAATATAATACGAAATATTAGAAAAAATTCTTATAGAGACTGAAATTTGAAGAAAAAGGGAGGTAGTGTGATATTTGCTGTATTTTTAACCCCCCAAAAAAATTCAAATTCTCAAAAATTAGAACGAAATCTGGTCTTTCGATGTACACGTGTGAGGCAAGGAAACATCCCAAATGAAACCATTTGAAACACGAACTTCATTTCTTCTTTTTAAATTAATTAGAAAGTCTAGTTATGAGCTTTTTTTAGTTTAAAGGGCTACATTTTTATATCTTCTATATTTTAAACGATTTGGTGGGCTTTTTAGGTTCAAAGACTGCCTCGTGCGAACGAAAAGATTCATAAAATCACTATCTTTACAAAAGAAAAATCAATATATTGTTATCCATCCTTGTTGCAACGATTTAATATACTCCAAGTTGCATAATAAAGTTGGCTCAACTTTCATTTTTATTTCTTTTCAGAATTTTTTCCACTTTTTTTCCTGCGGACATACCTTCGTACGTTCGACAAAATTATGCAGCAACCATAAGTTAAAAGTTTTATCTTTTTTAACGCACTGTATTAATATAGAACTATGCTATCCTGTAGTAGTATATTAGATATATGCGATGCATATGTTACTTGTTACTTGGTTGTAAACTGTATTAATGTAGAATTATACTATATCGTAGTGGTATATTCGATAGATACAATGCATATCGAACTGTTACTTGGTTGCGCACTGTATTAATGTAAAACTATACTACCTTGTAGTGGTATATTCGATTTAAAAAGAATTATTACTTGGTTGCGTACTGTGTTAATGTAGAATTATATACTATCTCGTAGTGGTATATTCTATTTAAATAGAGCTGTTACTTGGTTGCGTACTGTATTAATATAGAACTATACTATCTCGTAGTGGTATTCTATTTAAATAGAGCTGTTACTTGGTTGCGCACTGTATTAAAGTAGATCTTTACTATCTCGTAGTGGTATATTCGATTTAAATAGAGCTGTTACTTGGTTGCGCACTGTATTAATATAGAACTATACTATCTCGTAGTGGTATATTCGATTTAAATAGAGCTGTTACTTGGTTGCGCACTGTATTAATGTAGAATTGTACTATCTTGTAGTGGTATATTCGATTTAAATAGAGCTGTTATTTGGTTGCGCACTGTATTAATGTAGAATTATACTATCTCGTAGTGGTATATTCGATTTAAATAGAGCTGTTACTTGGTTGCGCACTATATTAAAGTAGATCTATATTATCTTGTAGTGGTATATTCGATTTAAATAGAGCTGTTACTCGGTTGCGTATTGTATTAATGTAGAAGTATGCTATCTCGTATTGGTATATTCGATTTAAAAAGTGCTGTTACTTGGATGCGCACTATGTTAAAGTAGATCTATATTATCTTGTAGTGGTATATTCGATTTAAATAGAGCTGTTACTTGGATGAGCGATGTATTAAATAGAGCAGTTACTTGGTTGCGCACTGTATCAAAGTAGATCTATATTATCTTGTAGTGAAATATTTGATTTAAATAGAGCTGTTACTTGGTTGCGCACTGTATTAATGTAGAATTATACTATCTCGTAGTGGTATATTCGATTTAAATAGAGCTGTTATTTGGTTGCGCACTGTATTAATGTAGAATTATACTATCTCGTATTGGTATATTCGATTTAAATAGAGCTGTTACTTGGTTGCGCACTATATTAAAGTAGATCTATATTATCTTGTAGTGGTATATTCGATTTAAATATAGCTGTTACTTGGTTGCGTATTGTATTAATGTAGAAGTATGCTATCTCGTATTGGTATATTCGATTTAAAAAGTGCTGTTACTTGGATGCGCACTATGTTAAAGTAGATCTATATTATCTTGTAGGGTTATATTCGATTTAAATAGAGCTGTTACTTGGATGAGCGATGTATTAAATAGAGCAGTTACTTGGTTGCGCACTGTATCAAAGTAGATCTATATTATCTTGTAGTGGTATATTTGATTTAAATAGAGCTGTTACTTGGTTGCGCACTGTATTAATGTAGAATTATACTATATCGTAGTGGTATATTCAATTTAAATAGAGCTGTTACTTGGTTGCGCACTGTATCAAATAGAGCTGTTACTTGGTTGCGTACTGTATTAATATAGAACTATACTATCTCGTAATGGTATTCTATTTAAATAGAGCTGTTACTTGGTTGCGCACTGTATTAAAGTAGATCTTTACTATCTCGTAGTGGTATATTCGATTTAAATAGAGCTGTTACTTGGTTGCGCACTGTATTAATATAGAACAATACTATCTCGTAGTGGTATATTCGATTGAAATAGAGCTGTTACTTGGTTGCGCACTGTATTAATGTAGAATCGTACTATCTTGTAGTGGTATATTCGATTTAAATAGAGCTGTTATTTGGTTGCGCACTGTATTAATGTAGAATTATACTATCTCGTAGTGGTATATTCGATTTAAATAGAGCTGTTACTTGGTTGCGCACTGTATTAAAGTAGATCTTTACTATCTCGTAGTGGTATATTCGATTTAAATAGAGCTGTTACTTGGTTGCGTACTGTATTAATGTAGAAATATACTATCTCGTATTGGTATATTCGATTCAAATAGAGCTGTTACTTGGATGCGCACTGTATTAAAGTAGATCTATATTATCTTGTAGTGGTATATTCGATTTGAATAGAGCTGTTACTTGCTTGCGTACTGTATTTAATAGAGCTGTTACTTGGTTGCGTACTGTGTTAATGTAGAATTATATACTATCTCGTAGTGGTATATTCGATTTAAATAGAGCTGTTACTTGGTTGCGTACTGTATTAATATAGAACTATACTATCTCGTAGTGGTATTCTATTTAAATAGAGCTGTTACTTGGTTGCGCACTGTATTAAAGTAGATCTTTACTATCTCGTAGTGGTATATTCGATTTAAATAGAGCTGTTACTTGGTTGCGCACTGTATTAATATAGAACTATACTATCTCGTAGTGGTATATTCGATTTAAAAAGTGCTGTTACTTGGATGCGCACTATGTTAAAGTAGATCTATATTATCTTGTAGGGTTATATTCGATTTAAATAGAGCTGTTACTTGGATGAGCGATGTATTAAATAGAGCAGTTACTTGGTTGCGCACTGTATCAAAGTAGATCTATATTATCTTGTAGTGGTATATTTGATTTAAATAGAGCTGTTACTTGGTTGCGCACTGTATTAATGTAGAATTATACTATATCGTAGTGGTATATTCAATTTAAATAGAGCTGTTACTTGGTTGCGCACTGTATCAAATAGAGCTGTTACTTGGTTGCGTACTGTATTAATATAGAACTATACTATCTCGTAATGGTATTCTATTTAAATAGAGCTGTTACTTGGTTGCGCACTGTATTAAAGTAGATCTTTACTATCTCGTAGTGGTATATTCGATTTAAATAGAGCTGTTACTTGGTTGCGCACTGTATTAATATAGAACAATACTATCTCGTAGTGGTATATTCGATTGAAATAGAGCTGTTACTTGGTTGCGCACTGTATTAATGTAGAATCGTACTATCTTGTAGTGGTATATTCGATTTAAATAGAGCTGTTATTTGGTTGCGCACTGTATTAATGTAGAATTATACTATCTCGTAGTGGTATATTCGATTTAAATAGAGCTGTTACTTGGTTGCGCACTGTATTAAAGTAGATCTTTACTATCTCGTAGTGGTATATTCGATTTAAATAGAGCTGTTACTTGGTTGCGTACTGTATTAATGTAGAAATATACTATCTCGTATTGGTATATTCGATTCAAATAGAGCTGTTACTTGGATGCGCACTGTATTAAAGTAGATCTATATTATCTTGTAGTGGTATATTCGATTTGAATAGAGCTGTTACTTGCTTGCGTACTGTATTTAATAGAGCTGTTACTTGGTTGCGTACTGTGTTAATGTAGAATTATATACTATCTCGTAGTGGTATATTCGATTTAAATAGAGCTGTTACTTGGTTGCGTACTGTATTAATATAGAACTATACTATCTCGTAGTGGTATTCTATTTAAATAGAGCTGTTACTTGGTTGCGCACTGTATTAAAGTAGATCTTTACTATCTCGTAGTGGTATATTCGATTTAAATAGAGCTGTTACTTGGTTGCGCACTGTATTAATATAGAACTATACTATCTCGTAGTGGTATATTCGATTTAAATAGAGCTGTTACTTGGTTGCGCACTGTATTAATGTAGAATTGTACTATCTTGTAGTGGTATATTCGATTTAAATAGAGCTGTTATTTGGTTGCGCACTGTATTAATGTAGAATTATACTATCTCGTAGTGGTATATTCGATTTAAATAGAGCTGTTACTTGGTTGCGCACTATATTAAAGTAGATCTATATTATCTTGTAGTGGTATATTCGATTTAAATAGAGCTGTTACTCGGTTGCGTATTGTATTAATGTAGAAGTATGCTATCTCGTATTGGTATATTCGATTTAAAAAGTGCTGTTACTTGGATGCGCACTATGTTAAAGTAGATCTATATTATCTTGTAGTGGTATATTCGATTTAAATAGAGCTGTTACTTGGATGAGCGATGTATTAAATAGAGCAGTTACTTGGTTGCGTACTGTGTTAATGTAGAATTATATACTATCTCGTAGTGGTATATTCGATTTCAATAGAGCTGTTACTTGGTTGCGTACTGTATTAATATAGAACTATACTATCTCGTAGTGGTATTCTATTTAAATAGAGCTGTTACTTGGTTGCGCACTGTATTAAAGTAGATCTTTACTATCTCGTAGTGGTATATTCGATTTAAATAGAGCTGTTACTTGGTTGCGTATTGTATTAATGTAGAATCATACTATCTCGTAGTGGTATTCTATTTAAATAGAGCTGTTACTTGGTTGCGCACTGTATTAAAGTAGATCTTTACTATCTCGTAGTGGTATATTCGATTTAAATAGAGCTGTTACTTGGTTGCGTATTGTATTAATGTAGAAGTATGCTATCTCGTATTGGTATATTCGATTTAAAAAGTGCTGTTACTTGGATGCGCACTATATTAAAGTAGATCTATATTATCTTGTAGTGGTATATTCGATTTAAATAGAGCTGTTACTTGGTTGCGCACTGTATCAAAGTAGATCTATATTATCTTGTAGTGGTATATTTGATTTAAATAGAGCTGTTATTTGGTTGCGCACTGTATTAATGTAGATCTATACTATCTTGTAGTGGTACATTCGATTAAATAGAGCTGTTACTTGGTTGCGCACTGTATTAATATAGAACAATACTATCTCGTAGTGGTATATTCGATTGAAATAGAGCTGTTACTTGGTTGCGCACTGTATTAATGTAGAATTGTACTATCTTGTAGTGGTATATTCGATTTAAATAGAGCTGTTATTTGGTTGCGCACTGTATTAATGTAGAATTATACTATCTCGTAGTGGTATATTCGATTTAAATAGAGCTGTTACTTGGTTGCGCACTGTATTAAAGTAGATCTTTACTATCTCGTAGTGGTATATTCGATTTAAATAGAGCTGTTACTTGGTTGCGTACTGTATTAATGTAGAAATATACTATCTCGTAGTGGTATATTCGATTCAAATAGAGCTGTTACTTGGTTGCGCACTGTATTAAAGTAGATCTATATTATCTTGTAGTGGTATATTCGATTTGAATAGAGCTGTTACTTGCTTGCGTACTGTATTTAATAGAGCTGTTACTTGGTTGCGTACTGTGTTAATGTAGAATTATATACTATCTCGTAGTGGTATATTCGATTTCAATAGAGCTGTTACTTGGTTGCGTACTGTATTAATATAGAACTATACTATCTCGTAGTGGTATTCTATTTAAATAGAGCTGTTACTTGGTTGCGCACTGTATTAAAGTAGATCTTTACTATCTCGTAGTGGTATATTCGATTTAAATAGAGCTGTTACTTGATTGCGTATTGTATTAATGTAGAATTATACTATCTCGTAGTGGTATTCTATTTAAATAGAGCTGTTACTTGGTTGCGCACTGTATTAAAGTAGATCTTTACTATCTCGTAGTGGTATATTCGATTTAAATAGAGCTGTTACTTGGTTGCGTATTGTATTAATGTAGAAGTATGCTATCTCGTATTGGTATATTCGATTTAAAAAGTGCTGTTACTTGGATGCGCACTATATTAAAGTAGATCTATATTATCTTGTAGTGGTATATTCGATTTAAATAGAGCTGTTACTTGGTTGCGCACTGTATCAAAGTAGATCTATATTATCTTGTAGTGGTATATTTGATTTAAATAGAGCTGTTACTTGGTTGCGCACTGTATTAATGTAGAATTATACTATCTCGTAGTGGTATATTCAATTTAAATAGAGCTGTTACTTGGTTGCGCACTGTATCAAATAGAGCTGTTACTTGGTTGCGTACTGTATTAAAGTAGATCTATATTATCTTGTAGTGTTATACTCGATTTAAATAGAGCCGTTACTTGGTTGCGCACTGTATTAAATAGAGCTGTTACTTGGTTGCGTACTGTATTAATGTAGAACTATACTATCTTGTAGTGGTGTATTCGATTGATATGATGCATATTGAACTGTTGAACTATACCATCTTTAGTAATATATTTGATGTACGATTGTATTTTATCTTGTAGTAGCATATTCCTTAGATTTTTTAATTAGTTTTATTGATATATTTTACATCTGAATTTAAGCTTGCATGCTTCGCATTTAAATTTTTCCTTGTTGACGATTCCGTCGACTGTTTAAAAAACTGTACTGTTATGTCGTTTTGACCTGGTTTTATCCTGATACAATATAAGAGTTTGGTGTGTTTTCTTTCGGTGGATGTGATGAATCAATTGAATTGGTGTACAATTGTTTTCAATTTGTTTCAACAATTTCGTTATGGAGCACTTGGATTTTCATCGCTTTTATAATTGTTTTGAAATCAAGATTATCAAAAGGTAAGTTGAGTCATTCTATTTGTGATTTGGAGAACCAGAAAACAGAATTTATATAAACTAATATAAACTTATTTCTTTCAGAAAAGGTAACAATTACAAATGTTGAATGAAGAAAGTAAACACACCAAGTCTAAGTATTCTTCATTAAACATTACTAGTATTTTTTATGAACTAAAGTTAACAATCCATTCTTTTATATTTTCAGAACATTACGAAGAAGGGTTAAATAAAGTTTTAGATGTATAATCATTATATTATGTATTTTCTTCTTTGTGCGTATTTTCCCCCTTGATTTTCAGTAACAAAGACAGAAGCTCCAGTGGATCTAAAAACAGTGGCATTGGATTTGATGGTTATGGGGTTGGCTATGGTGGCGATGGTGATGATGAATGATTGTGTTTTTGTTTAAGGACGTTTGTTTATGTTGGTGCTTTCCTGCTTTCCTGCTTGCCTGCTTGCCTGCTTGCCTGCTTGCCTGCTTGCCTGCTTGCCTTAAACTATTATCTATTAACATATTTATTTCCATGTCATGTTACTTTGTATTAGCTTTTTATCCCTTTTCATAAACAGGACTAAGGAACAATCACAACTCAAGACCAACGTGACAGGTTACATTAAATTTAACTATGACATAAGATTTTTACTCGGAAGTCCAAATCGTAGGACACTGGATTCAAATCCTGAAAGGAATCATGCAATCACTGCCAGTATATGAATAAATAGAAACATAATAACTAGACTGAGCATCCAACTCAGTCGCTAACTCTTTTTAAATTTCCTGATCCATGGTGACTTTGTTTTACACATGTAATGTTATGATAAATTAAGCGGGGCTCAAAAATGTCGAGGATTCATAAATTGAAGTCCTTTAATATGATACAAGAAATCCAGCCATTTATTAATGGGATTCAAAAGCCAACTCAATAATGTGGTAATTAGGCATTTTATGATCTAAATGGTGGGTGTTAACGTTTCAAGTTTTAGTATATTTTCAGATTTACAACAAGCTGTTGTTCGAGACGAAGCCTTGATGGGGATAAGAAGCCGAAGACCAAGAAGGAGGAGAAGGGTGGTCATGCAAATCAGATAGGTGGAGAAGTTGTGAATAAGGTGGTTATAAGGAAAGAGGAGGAGATGAAAATGGAGAAGATGGGAAAGGGAAAGAGAGATGGAGAAGATGAATACGAGGAGTTAAAGAAAGAAATTAAAATGGGAGAATTTGGAGAAGGAAAAAATATATATATGGGATTCAAACTTTCGAGTTTCAAAATATAAACAATTGTATATCATTTAAATATTAAGCCGAGGCAACAATTCGAATATTTATTGAGAAAACACAGGCCATAAAGTTTATTGAATTTTGAGATGATCAAAATTTTACTGTTTTTCAATTCGAAGAAACGTTTCAAAAGCATAACCATGTTGATAAGGACACAAACCAAAGATTTTTGAACCGCGATATTAATGTCGAAATAAAACGTCTTGAAGTATTAATGAACAAATAGCATTAAACTATCATTTGATTGAGTGCCGTATCACTGAAGAACTATGCTATCTTGTAGTAGTTTATTCAAACGCTACGATGCATATTGAACTGTTACTTGGTTGCGCACTGTATCAAAGTAGATCTATACTATCTTGTAGTGGTATATTCGATTTAAATAGAGCTGTTACTTGGTTGCGTACTGTATCAAAGTAGATCTATATTATCTTGTAGTGGCATATTCGATTTAAATAGAGCTGTTACTTGGTTGCGTACTGTATCAAAGTAGATCTATATTATCTCGTAGTGGTATATTCGATTTAAATAGAGCTGTTACTTCGTTGCGTACTGTATCAAAGTAGATCTATATTATCTTGTAGTGGTATATTCGATTTAAATAGAGCTGTTACTTGGTTGCGCACTGTATCAAAGTAGATCTATATTATCTTGTAGTGGTATATTCGATTTAAATAGAGCTGTTACTTGGTTGCGCACTGTATCAAAGTAGATCTATATTATCTTGTAGTGGTATATTCGATTTAAATAGAGCTGTTACTTGGTTGCGTACTGTATCAAAGTAGATCTATACTATCTTGTAGTGGTATATTCGATTAAATAGAGCTGTTACTTGGTTGCGCACTGTATTAATGTAGAATTATCCTATCTTGTAGTAATATATGCGATAGATACGATGCATACGAACTGTTACTTGGTTGCGCAATGTATTAATGTAGAGCTATACTATCTTGTAGTGGTATATTCGATAGATACGATGCATATTGAACTGTTACTTGGTTACGCACTGTATTAATGTAGAACTATACTATCTTGTAGTGGTATTTTCGATAGATACGATACATATTGAACTGTGACTTGGTTGCGCACTGTATTATGTAGAACTCTATTATCTTGTAGTGGTATATTCGGTTTAAATAGAGCTGTTACTGGTTGTACACTGTATTAATGTAGAACTCTACTATCTAGTAGTGGTATATTCAATAGATACGATACATATCGAACTGTTATTTGGTTGCGCACTGTATTAATGTAGAACTATACTATCTTGCAGGGGTATATTCGATAGATACGTTAGTTGGTTGCGCATTATATTTATGAACAACTGTGCTATCTTGTGTTAGTGTATTTAATAGATGTAATGCATATTGAACTGTGCACGCACGTGGAATGGGATATTCTTTTTTTGAGAAATTCTTTACAGATTGAAGGTTGCTTTTTTTCATAAAATTTTGAAGCAGGTGGATTTGGTCTTTGAATTTTTGCTCCTAGTTTTTTCCCTGGATTTTGGTTTCTGGATTTTTTAGATGATTTTTAAGGTGAGTTGTACTTTTCTTCTTCCATATAATTTTCGTTCTTGGTTTCTCTGCCTAAATATTTAAGACTTCATTATTAATTTCTATCGAGATAGCCTTTTAACATCAAGTACAAACAGCATTTAATAGGGTGACTTGTTTATTTGCAGCAGCTGGGACTCAAACCCGGATTGCGGTGCAGAATAACTAGTTTTAGTCTTTTTTGTGTCTTTTCTAACTATTTTTTAGCGTGTTTTTCAGGTCCAGATTCAGTCCATTCCTGTCAAGTATTATCCTTAAACAGTACAGGTACTTTTCTTCCTTTTGTTTTTTTGTTTCCTATTTTATACCAATGAACATAAAAATACTAAAAAGATAAATAGACGCTTACTCAGACTAGGATATGTTTTTCTCATATTTTAGACTGAAAGTCGCGACTCCAACGAAGTGTGGCAGTTTTCCATGTCCAGATTCAGTCCATCCCTATCAAGATTTATCCTCAAACAGTTCAGGTACTGTAGCTTATTTCAGACGCATGAACATTAAAACTCATATAAATTAAATGTCAGTAAGTTTTTTCATCTTTTCACGGTGTATAATTTACCTTTTCATCATTACTGCTTCATTAGAAACACCGACGCAGCTCACACTAGTTTTTAGCTAGTTATCTCTACTTTAAATTAAAAGATGTCATACTTAGATTAGAATACTGTTTTTTTAGCTTTCAGCAAGTCTCGAGCACCAATGATGAAGAGTGCCGAGAATTTGAAGATTAAGCCTACTTTGGATATGTAAGTAAACATTGATGTTGTTGTTGTTGTTGTTACGGTTTGTTTGTCGTTGTTGTTGTTGCTGCTGCTGTTGCTTTTGTTGTTGTTGCTGCTGATAATACTGTTGCTGTTGTTGTTGCAGCTGTTGTTTTTGTTGTTGCTGATAATGCTATTACTGCTGTTGTTGCTGCTGTTGTTGTTGTTGCTGCTGCTGTTGTTGTTGTTGCTGTTGTTGCTGCTACTGCTGTCGTTGTTGTTGCTGGTGTTGTTGTTGCTGCTGCTGTTGTTGTTGTTGTTGTTGTAGTTGTTGTTCCTGCTATTGTTCTTCGTGGTCGAACTATTTGACATCTATAGAACCATAGTTCCATTCGATTCATTCTAATAACATTCATCTCGCAGGGAACTCCTGGACAGTGCCACAGACAATCTTTATGCCGACTTCATCCTTTCCCGCCGCTAATCGAGTAAGTCTAACATCTTGCGCGCCCTCTGTTTGTTTCTGTGACCTCTTGACCGCTTTACCTCAAAACCACCACGGTTCCATTCCATCTTTTCTCCTATAACTTGACATTCATCTCACAGGCAACCCCTTGACAGTATCAAAGCCAAGCTTCATCATCGACTTCATCCTAGCTTCCCCACCATTTAACGAGTAAGTCTAACATCTTGCGCGCCCTCTGTTTGTATATGTGACCTCTAATTCAAAGTCCACTAAGACTAGTTTCTATGACCTCTTGACCTCAGAACCAAAATTACACCCTATCCATTCCAATAATACCTTCATATTCATCTCACAGGTAACCTGCACTGGACAGCACCACAGCCCAGCTTCATGCCGACTTCATCCTTCCCCACCATTAACGAGTAAGTCTAGCATGTTGTACACCCTGTTTGTTTCTGTGACCCTTGACCTCTTGACTTCAAAACCGCAGTTCCACTCTATCCATTCCAATAATACCTTCATATTCATCTCACAGGGAACCACTGGACAGGACCACAGCCAAGCTTCATGCAGACTTCATCCTTCTCCTCCACTGAACAAGTAAGTCTAACATCTATTGCGCCCTCTGTTTGTATGTGTCTGACCTCTACTCTAAAGGCCGGTTTAGACGGTACGATTTTCGCCTACGACTATCGTATACAACACGCTCGCACCATCTTTCAACTCGAGTGGTAGCGTGTAAATCAAGCCTACAACTCGCCTACGACAGACGCGAGCGTGTTGTATACGATAGTTGTAGGCGAAAATCGTACCGTCTTAACCGGCCTTAATTCAAAGCTGCAACCATTCGACAAACGCAGGCACAGAGAGGTCTACTGGGAACTAGTGCATTCTGATCTAACTTAGGGTACTGCAATATCTTGGTAAAATTAAACATCTAGCTCCTTTTTGAGCCTGCGCAAGTCAGTTACTTATTGCTAAAAACAAAATACTATTAATTTTGACAAGATACTTTCTATGACTTGTCTAGACAGACAGAAGACTACAGAACCTTTTCGTCAAGAAAATATTTAAAGAAACGAGCTGCATATACACAGAAGGATCGTCTTCTTGGCTCCCTCTTCACAATTACCAACACGACAATGCACCACCGAATAGTTCAAGAATAACAAGACGTACTCGTCCATCCATCCAAACGTCAGGTTCTTGGTTATACGTGAGTTGTAAAATTTAATTATTCTTGCAGCATACGTGGGTATAATTGAACTAAAATGCAGTCTACAACATTTCTCAACATCCTAGTAAATTTTGCACATTTTTAACGGTATAAATTTTGTTTTGCCATTGTTTTCAAATGCTATAAATTATACCCGTGTGTGCTATACTTTTTCAGTGAGATTCGGTACATAGTTTATTCAATTTAACTTCAATTCTAATTGGCATTTCATTTGGCTCAGATTCATTCAATCTTTATCTTTCGTTCTTCGTTACGACATTTCGTTTTTATAACCCGAACTCTATTTTCTCTCTTAAGTTTACGGCTTTCTGCATCTTTCGGATATCTCCGCGTACGTAAGAAACGTTATATTTCGATTAAGTTAGAGTTAGGATACTAGAAGTTTTTCGGATGCTTCTAGTTAGATTAAGTTAGATTTTCTGAAGTCTTTTCGGATGGCTTTAAAACAAATTAGGTTCCTAGAGGTTCTTCGGATGCCTCTAGTTAGATTAAGTTAGATTTTATGAAGTTTTTTCGGATGACTTCAAACGGTTTAGGATACTAGAGGTTTTTCGAATGCCTCTAGTTAGACTTAAGTTTGCTTTTTTCGGCTCTTTTTTTCCCGCCTTTTTCCCGCCTCTTTTCCGGCTTCTTTTTCCGGCTTTTTCCCCGGACTTTTTTCCGGAAGCATGTGTTTAGGTTTAGACAGTGTAGTATGGTTATAATCAGGTAGAAGTTAGCCCCATATGATTTTGGGTGTGGTTCCTTACGTTATCGTACTTCGACTAATGGGTTTTGAGTTTTAGACAGGTTGTTTGTTGGCAAAAATAAAGTTGAAATAAAGCAAGCTTTTGCTTATTTTATGGCTGTCTCAAGTATTTATGTCTGTCTGTATTTGTGTCGGTGTCTGTGTCCGCTACGAAGAACGGTAGCCTCCACGTGGCGTAGCGGGGAAGTAATTGCCATGGTAACCAGTAAACTCGATGCTAATTGGCTATTGAATTCCAATTACACATTCATCAAAAACTTTGATATAAATGTTTAAAATATATATGTTTTAGACTCAAAATATTGATTTACTGGTATAACATCTATGGCAATTATTACGAATAACCGTTTATCCTAATAGGCCCTTTGCAGTTAGCGGTCACGTGTCTGTACCTAGTGGGCAAATTTTTTTATTTTATTTTAAATCGTTGATTCTTTTTAGCTGCTTTTAAAGAACTGAATGAAACGATGTGTAACCAGTGTGTCACGAAATGCAGTTTTATTACGATCTCTCGAAACAGGTTGTAGAAAGTTTGTTTGCTCACCAGTATATTTCACCCATGGGAATCAAGATGTTCATTCATTTGCTCAGTGAATTAATCAGCACGTGATTACTGAGCTGCAAAGCGCCTATTGCAAGTGCGTTTTTATTTTCTTATTTCTCAGTTTCATTTTAACTGACCTAGTATTTTATTTCTGGCCCAAGAGATTTGTCCCAGATTCCTTACGTCACCAATCTGATCATATAGAACGGTGGGTTGTTTCAATTTTCAAAAAGCTCGATCGATCAAATAAAAATCATGATCAACGTATTTTACAAGAAATAGAGAGAGTATACAACTGTTTCAATAAACGTTGTCGTCGCCAAAGGCGATAGGCAGTAAGCGATAGGCGACAAGTGATAGGAGATAGATGATTCCAAGATCCAAGAGCAAAGGCGAATTCGAAATGGGAGCATTTGTGCGATTTCTTGCTAAGTTTTTCACATATGGTATGCACTCTCTTAGGTTTTACCCTAATACTTTTCTGATATCCACAAAATGTTTCATAATCTTTTCCTTTTACCATCCCAATCAACTCAGTGGTGTACTAATGCATTCATTACTATATACTTACTAAAGCCTGTTTGGTATCTTGCGACTTAGGCTGAGAATCGCGAAGACTTGTTTTCGTTTATCTTTAACGTTTTGTTGACTTGTACTTCATAACAAGAAAAAAATACTACCGAGTTTCTTAAAGTCGCAGAAAAATGGATGGGGCTCTTCGTGTACCAAAAGCTTTCTTGTTTTTTTGTCTTTTAAGATAATCTTTAGAGCGAAATATTTTTATAGAATAAAATTTCGACTTCTGTTTTTCAGTCAATCTCTGAGTCAATCTTATTGAGTTAATCCACAGGGAGCCCACTTTAGATAAAAGTAAACCTAACACATGTTTATTTCTATAGAGACATTGGACATCATATAAGAACGACATTTTTTATTGAACTTATTGCTGTGAACGAAGGCTTGACATTTTTACGGTTTTTTTCTTATCGAACTAGGTTGAATTTCCAGCTCTGGTACACGAAGATTACCACACGCAAACGGCTAATAGTTTGTGGTAGTTTTGAGGACTGGGTGTGATTCCCAGCTGAGGGGATGGCGAGAGAATCATTTCGACGCCTTTTTTGAACTAACTGATTACACTGTTGAAGGAGGAAACCGCCAAAGTTTAAAAGTGATAGAATCTAGACTAGAGCTTTGGGATTTCCTCTACCTTACCTCTAATCCTGGATGAAGTCGTTAGAAGCAGTAGTTAATTATTTCCAAAAATTTAAGAAATTACCAATAACTTTAGAAAAATGAGATTTAATTTCCCATTCAAAAAAGAGTAGCAAAGTTTTTTTAATTCCCAAACATTTAATACCCCATTCACACCTAAACGTGTTTAGTTAAACTGTGTTTTCATTAGGGAAAAAATTGAGAAACTAGAAACCTACAATATAATGAAACTTTCTAAAATATTATCAGAGCAAGACAAAGTTAAGGATAGCTTACATGCATTATTTCACCAAATATTGTGCAGTGCTCGTAGATAGTTTTTTAAACCTGTTTAGTTAAACCACTTTTAAACATGTTTAAGCCTTGGTGTGAATAGGGTATAAATCTTAGTACATAATATTTAATCTCTAATAATTATAAAACCCGACTATTCCTATAGTTAATAAATAACTAGCTAATTTAATTAACAGACAATAATCTTTTTAGAATCTTAAATTTGTAGATAAGATTTCTATATTTAAATAACTAAATTCAGAAAAACTCTTAGAGGAAAAAATCATCCTCAGTGGTGGGGGCTCGACGTTCATCGACACTTGGAACAAGGAGTAATCCAGTACCGCTTTAAAGCTGGAATTCCATTGCTCCCTAAGTACAGTACCGCTTTTGTAAGGTTAGGTTTAGTGCTATTGTTTGATGACCAATCTACTGTTTTTTAATCCAATCATGTAACTCGTTCAGAGCGGTACGAGCTGGATCGGAACGTACAAGACGAACCATGATGACAGAATAGGAGCTTAGGAACGTGAATTAGTACAGGTAATAGGAATACATGCTGTCAAATTTGGAAATATTTGGATGAAAAAAATTCCGAGGACTGACAAAATTGAATATCTCCTTTGGCTCCTTTCGGCATAGAGTTGAAAACGCGGAATGATTTTAAGGATTTTGAAGAAGTACGATATGTATTTTTTTCAACAACAACAACAAAAAATAGCAATTGAAAAAATACTGATAACAGCTATTCAAAGTTTGGGAAAAAACTGGGTCGAGTTGGCCTTGCAGTGCATTGTGGGGCTATTGGGGGCCGAAATAGCCTCCATCTGGGAAAAATGTCCCCTAAAACAGCCCCAGAATGCACTGCAATGCCTCTCGACCCAGTTTTTTCTTGAGTTAGGTTTTCTTCTATGATAACGTTGAAACAGTTAGTGCAATCGTTCCCATTGATGTAATCCAGAGAATGCTCACGGAGATGCGATGTAGTGAATCTGCGTTTGAATCGGCTGAAATTCCATCTTCTAGGAAGAAAGACGAAGAATAAGTTTGGGAAATGTAATGTTTGAGAACACAAGTTCAAAAGATGATAACAATTGCATGTAATATCACGCACGGTAACGGCACGGTTTCTGAGATAGCGAACATGGTGCATTATGGTCTAGCTTCGGTACGAATATATATTTTTTATAACATGCCTTATACGGCTTTTTTGTTCAAAATATTGACCACAATACACCATATTCGCTATCTCAGAAAAGTGCTATAGACACCTTGCACTGAGTCCCGAGAGGAATTGTTCTGGGGAAAAAAAACAATAGCACGTCTTTTCTTATACTACTCTTCCCAGTAGACTTGACTGAATTTTGATCACGTGGTGTAAAAAACTTGTCCCCGTGGTACAACATCGGCATCACGTGGTCGATTTGAAATGTACTTGCGGATAACATAACAGACGCTACGAAGGCCATTAAAAAATCACAACTACCTCGGTCTACTGGGAAGAGTAGTACAAGAGAAATCCATTGTTTTGTCCCCCAGAACAATTCCTCTCGGGACTCAATGCAAAGGGTCTAGTCTATTACAAGCACGTTGCGAAGTCAGTTGTTTTTCATTTCAAGCCATGTGTCATTCCCTTGAGTATCATTCTTTTGTTAAGCGGTTGCACATGAGAAGACAAATGAATATGGATACAACTCAAACAAAGAATTTTATTCTCAAGAGAATGACACGTGATCTGAGATGGGAAAACATTACGCCCAAGGTAAAGAAGTTTATAATGACTTACGTCCATTGTTTTCTTGGAATAAAATCTCTTTTTTCTCTGGGTTCTTGATTTTCTTTGCGATATTTCTTTTCGAGGCAGTACCAGTCGTCAACATGAATGAATATCTTCTATGATATACACAATGAAATGGCATGCGTATATACGGCACACGACTGATGAACGAAGAATTCCGATTGGAGTTACTAACAGCATTAGTGTAAATAAATAAGTCTTTGTGAGTCCTTCGTCGTGTGCCACATCCATCAAGGGGAACGACGAATGATGCACTAGTCTTGTTATAACGATTGGAACTACAAGATTGGTGTCTTAAATGCAGCGATTGTGGATCGAGCCATTGGAAATATTTCAAATCGACTTGAACAGACATATGTGACGAGTGACATGATAGCGTGACAGCATTGGTCACGCCATATACCAAAGCCCTGGGAATCAAAGCTATCGAAAAATAAGAGAACAAAATAAACTTGAACTTTAAATTCATGGCTGAACAAGGCTCTATAATAATTGCGCGAGCTTGAAGTCTAGCATTGAAAAAAACTTTGTTTTGAATTAAAAATTTATGGATATGCAAATAGAAATAGTTTCTCCAGCAGTTTTACTTGTCGTATTTAATTTTAAACGCTTTCTTGTGTTTATTTTTTCATTGGCTAAATAGAGAAGTACCTGTTTAAACTTTTTTTGTAGCTGAAAAAAGCTATAGCCAGACACAGTTGTCTTCAGATATTTTCGGGGAATAACTGGTAATTTTGTCGGGGTCGTTTTCACAACAAACAAGAACGAGAGTATGGGAAAAATGGGAAAAATCCTATTACATTCCATCCATTTTTTATACATACATATGAATTCACTAGGACTCGAATTTTGAAGTTGGAAATTTGATTAAGAAATAAATATATATTAAAGGCTTTTTGTAATTTCCTTTTCAAGTTATTATTTTGACAGAAGCACTAGGGGTCTAACCTGTAGTTTTTTTTGAAGAATGTTCCAGCAAAATTCAACTTAACACATGCAAAAAATTTAGACCAATGCAAAAAAAAACAACATTGAAAACAGCTTTTGCATATCAGATAAACTGCTATATTTTTCTCGAGTTACAATCTATTTTTAATATCAAACAAAGAATGATCATTCATCCCACTAACGTAACCAATAAAATAACCAAAATTAACTAATATTTTTCATCAGTTGCCTTTAAATTGGAGATAAAATCAATGAAAAGAAGGCTTAAATATATTCGAAATCTGGTATCGTACTGAATGCTTACTACTATTAGGAATCCATTTTCCGATTGACATGACAATTCAAAATGAATTTTTAGTATTTGAATTAAGAAATTGGCTTGAATAGATTATTCTTATTTAGTTTTTGAGTGCTATTTAAAACGACAAGTGCTTTTTGCGTATCTGAAAATAATGTCAATGAATAGCAGCTGATCGAAAACACACATCAAAAGTGTGAAGATTTGGGTCAAAAATATTTGCTGGGGATTCAATTATTCACCGGTTAAACCAAAACAGTTTTCCTGTGTATATCCAAGCGTTCTAAACGAGTAAATATAAAATCGGGTGTTTCGTGTTTAGCAGGGGAAAATCCTGGAGATCTCGTGAAATACTTTCTAACACTGTCATAATTCATTTGAATATTTTTTGCGATATTTTGCATGAATAATGTTCGATTTGCGCTATAAACTATTAATCTCGACTTACCCTGGACCAAATATAGCAAGAAAACCTTGACCAGAGAGCTCATGTTAGTGGACGTTCCCCGATCTAGGCCATGTAGTACTCGCTCAATATATTATTGGTAGATGGTATTTGCATTGATCCATACGCTCTATATTCAAGCTATAATCACAACATAGAACTATTAACCTGCCATCTATTACTTGGCGGATAAGATAAGCTTAGGTCGTAGGAGTGCGTTACACAATGCTACTTTTAACTAATATTTCAGCCGGATTTTGAACTTAAATCGTTAAGCAAGGACTTAATTAAGGAATTTATGAAATTCACTAAAATTTCTGTCTGTGTTTATGATAAAAAAGAAGATTTAGTGACGTCAAAGCAGGATTTCCTACCGTTTTCACACTGCGGAATTTTCCTATGTAATTATAAACGAGCTAGGTTTTAAAATAGATTCCCATGAATCGTTGTCTTGTTTCTTTTTATAAACGCAGCTGCTCGCTAAAACTCACTTCATTCGAAATTATTCACTTGCAACAATTTTTTGATCGTCCGGTAAAGTCTAATATTGGGAAAATGTGGTATGACGTCATATCCGGTCGGTCGTGATACAGGAAACCCAGACAATGTACAATAGACGAAACAATGTGGCTTATTTTAAAGATGTTTACTCGAAGAATGGCGGTTAGGAAGCAAAGTCGTTTAGTAGATTTTTTCAATTTTTGATTGATTGAGTTTATTTTTTCATACCTGCATTGTTCCTCTCGACTCATTGAGCGAGTACAGCTGTTTGTTGGTTAACCTGAGTTTCAGGCCTGTAGGGGAAGGGGAAGGGGAAGGGGAGAGGGAGAGGGAGAGGGAGAGGGAGAGGGAGAGGGAGAGGGAGAGGGAGAGGGAGAGGGAGAGGGAGAGGGAGAGGGAGAGGGAGAGGGAGAGGGAGGAGAGGTTTAGTTATTAGTTTTATGATTTTAATTTTCTAAGTCCAACACCCTAACTAATCTCCACTCAAAGGCTATAATCAATGACTGGCCATCCAACACCCTAACTAATCCCCATTAATTTTAGTTAAGCCCTTGCAACGAAGTTCTCTAATTAAATGACTAACTATCAATGCCAAAACGAAAGAAAAGGATATAATTACTTTAGTGTCAATTGAATATATCAGAGTGCCTACCATAAAATATTTGTAAGAAATTACACATATTTGCACAAATTATTAATTCAGTAGACCTCAGCAGACCGTAGACCTACAAAATTTTGCACTAAGCTAATCTGTACAATTTTATTATTAGTTAAAATTTTCACGAATATACGAGTATGCCCTCTATGCGGTGGCACTCCTATGGTTTTAGCGGGCAATTACTAAGTAAAATCGGTCTAGCATATTGCTGGTTTTCAATCATTCGCAAGAGAATTAAATAACAAAAGACACGGCGGCCATGTTGGAGGATATAACAAAAGAATTCATTGACAATGTAAGATTTTGTAGGTCTGCGGTCTACTGAGGTCTACTGAACTTAATAATTTGTGCAAATATGTGCAATTTCTTACGAATATAATTTATGGTAGGCACTCTGATATATTAGACACTAAAGTAATTATATCCTTTTCTTTCGTTTTACATTGGTAGTTGCTGTGATACTGTGGCCACTCAACTTATTGTTTTACAAAGAAGAGATAAAAAACTAGTGTGAGCTGCGTCGGTGTTTTTATACGAAACAGTAATGACAAAAGGGTAAATTTTACACTATGAAAAGATATGAAAAAACTTACTGATGTTTTGGACGCTAGTCCTTCGTCGGAGTAAAAGAGAAAGAGGTGGTAGAAAGGAGTGTTAATATACTGAGAATAAGACAAAAGAAACCAATGACAACAAGGTGGGCAAGGAAACGAACAATCAAAAGACAGAAGAGTTGGTTAGTTAAAAGCAAAGCGTTCATTAATCCCGTTGGGACTAGAGTGTCCAATTAGGTGAATAAGCCGCATTTCTTTGGTCTTGCGACAATCATTGTTACCGTTTATCAAAGAAAGACCGAAAACAAAGAAGTCACACTAATTTTTAGCTAGTCATTTCTTCTTTATAAAGTACAATAAACATTTTTGCGGCGCTTTTCCGTTGCGGTCACGGAGCTGAGAGCCAATGCGGTGATGCCCAGGAAGAAATGGGAGAGATGTTTACGCCATTTCTACAAATATGTCAACTTCAAAAATTGGTATTTTGTATGTAAATCACTCAGTTGAACAACAAAGGAACCCGCAACTTCGTGGTTCAATAAGCTGGTTCAATATACGTCTATATTGAACCACTAAGTTGCGGGTTTCCTGTTGTTATTGGTTGTTATTCACCATTTTCCATACATCGGTTCACTGGTCAAGCACAAAGCATTCAGTCGAGGTTGCAGGGTTCAAATTTGAATAATCCTTTGAAAGTACCTTGGCGCCTCGCTTGAGCGCTTCGTGTTTATTGACCAGTGAATCCACAGGTAACCCAAGCTTGGTTTCTGTGATGTCATGTTATAAGGAAATGTATGGGGATTCATCAAAAATTTCAATAAAATCATTGGAACGTGAAATAAAGCCTCGAAAATTTACCCGATCATTGAGAAATAGCACTTCTTTCGCTCTGTGTGGTTATTTTTTTGAATTTAGCCTGTTTTAAGGATTTTTTCCCCCCACCAGTTACCAAGCTTAGGCTACCTGTGGTGAACCAATGTATGGAAAATATGCAGGAATGTAATATCACAGGAAGCCCTAGTCTCCCCCACAGCCGCTTTCAGTGTCGTCACGCAACGCTTACTCCCCTGAGTAAAGCGTTGCGTGACGACACTGAAGGCGGCTCAGTGGGGAGACTAAGGAAGCCCATACAAGCTTTGAGAACTGAATGCAATTTTAACCCAAAAAAAATTAACAAAATCTAATATTTACTCACATGAAGTGTTGTTTTCGTCGTCCTTGTTCTTTAGTAGTGATTTTTAGCCATTTTAGCGATCTTTTAAAAAAAATTTCCCTTCCCCTATCGGTACTTTTACATTCAGTTCTCAAAGCTTGTATGGGCTTCCTGCGGTAATATTAATCGCCTGGTATTAAGGCACGTTTCCAGGCACGATTGTTTCGTAATAAAATGGCCGTTCAATATTTCTCGATTTTAGCGCTAATCTCCGCGATCGCCTTTCCTATAGCCTACGTATGGATCAAAGGAGCAGAATACATCATTATACAACAACGTTGGATATTCGTTTGTTTATTTTTGCTCCCTCTTTCTGTGGTTTACGAGGTAGTTATGCACCTGAGAAACTGGTTGGCCTTCAAACTCTATAGCAGCCCTCAACGACACCAACAGAGGGTCAAAAAAGTCCAAGAACAGGTCAAAAGATGGAAGGAAGAAGGCCAGCAGAGGCCTATGTGCACTGCTAGACCAGGTTGGATGACAATAAGCTTACGAGTTGGGAAGTACAAAGCCACACACGAGAGGATAGATATCAATTTAATGGATGTTCTTGAAGTTGATACCAAAAGTAGGGTCGTAAGGGTGGAGCCTTTGGTGACGATGGGCCAGTTGAGTTCCACTTTGCTTCCTCTTGGATGGACGATTTCTGTTTTACCAGAATTAGATGATCTTACTGTAGGTGGGTGTAAAGATTATATATGGGAACAAATTTTTTGTCTGGTTCTAGCTTAACAGGACTGTTCATTAATTATGCCTTGGAGGGGTAGGGGGGGGGGGGGGGGCTTTGGAAAAAAATCACACATAGAAGGGAGGGGGGGGGGCTTAAATAGTATTTGCTGACTTAAAGTGGTGGGGGGTGGAAACAAATAATTAAGGTATGTCTAAAAGGTCACAAGGAGGGGGGAGGGGGGGTCAAAAATTTTTTTTTAGATTGTGGGGGTTGTGAATTTTTCCAAGGTTTTTTTCCATTTTTCCTCCAGTCCACCCTGAGGCATAATTAATGAACAAGGTTCGTGCTACTCCTTAAACTCCTTGAAAACTCCTTGAAAACTCCTTGAATTTAATTCACGTTTTCAAGGGCACTTGAAAAGCTCTTGAATTTTACGATTTTAGTGAAACTCCTTGAAAACTCCTTGAAAACTCCTTGAATTTTTGCTTCGATCATTACTTGCATGGTTCTGAAATAAATCTAGTCAAAAAGATCAGAAAATCTGAAAGTCGACCATGTGCAACCACCGTGTAAAACCTTGGCATAGTCAGCTGAACATACTCCTTATAAATTCATTTTTGGGTCCTTGTATACTCCTCAAATAGTCCTTGAATTTTAAGTGGTTACCTCAGCACGAACCCTGAATGAACAGTCCCTTGGTAGATCAGACAACACCTGTTGTGGTGTTTTTGATGCACTGACTGACCACAGAGTTGAATTATGACCAGAGTTCATAAGCCTTAAATGGTCTTTGCAATAGCTTCGCTTGTCATTTATAGCTGTTTTATCATTGTTGTTCTTATCATTGTCATCATCATCATCATTATCATCATTATTTCAAAATATAATTCAAAAGCTATAAAAGTCTGTGTTTTCTGTGATTTTCTTGCCTGAAAATATTTTCAAGTCTTTTGACAGCACTTGCGCATCTCGAAAAGGATCTATTGACTTCTACTACCACAACTCCTTGCACACTTTTTTGTTCAGTTAATAGGCAATGTGGACAAGCATGAATCTCTAGCACACGGCATGATAGGAAACCGAGTACTACACATATCAGAGCAAGGAAATCAATAGAATTATCAGAAAGAAAATACTCTTATTTTTGTCTGTCGAAATACTCACTGTTCATAGAAAATGTTGAAGGACAAATTGTCAGAGGGATTTTTAGAGGAGCTCAAAAGCTTTAAGTACTCAGTTTCCCATAATGTTTTGTGCTAGAGATCTGTGCTCGTGTACATTGTTAGTACCAACCGAGGATGCTTTTCAAAATAGGTTTGGTAAGTAAAGGAAATATATCTGAAATGCCTGTGAATGTTTTTCTTCAGGAGGTCTCATAATGGGATGTGGTATTGAGTCTTCATCGCATAAATATGGTCTGTTTCAACATATCTGTGTTGGGTTTGATGTCGTTCTTGCTGATGGAAGTCTTGTGCATGCAACCAAGGTTAGATATTTAACAACAACGATAGTGGCAGCAGCAGATAGTGGCAGCAACAACA
The DNA here is from genome assembly GCA_011057435.1 of Actinia equina. Classification (NCBI taxonomy): domain Eukaryota; kingdom Metazoa; phylum Cnidaria; class Anthozoa; order Actiniaria; family Actiniidae; genus Actinia; species Actinia equina. Next base: position 469,220 of record WHPX01000226.1, on the reverse strand, counting down.
GTAACAGAATAATACAATAGCAATGGCAACAGCAATACCAGATAGTGGTAGAAACAACAGCACCAGCATAATGCAGCAGCACCAGCAGCAATAGCAACAGCAGCAGCAACAGTATTAGCAACAGCATTAGCAGATAGTGGTTTAGTAAGTGGCATCAGCAGCGGCATCAGCATCAGCACCAGCAGCAGCATCAGCAACAATATTAGTAGCAGCCTCATCAACGGCATCAGCATCAGCACCAGCACCAGCAGTGGCATCAGCAGCAACATTAGTAGCAGCAGCACCAGCAGTGGCATTAGCACCAGCACCAGCACCGGCATCAGCAGTAACATTAGTAGCATTGACAACAGGAACAACAGCAATGTGAACAACAGGAATATCATGTACAACAAAAATACCAACAACAGCGCAAGAAAAAATTTAAATTTTTTATTTAAATTTCACGAAAAAAATTCTTGAAGTCAAGCTGACCCCTTTATTCATAGAACAGCTTTCGTATGACTGTGAAAAGCTCAAGGGACGAACATGGTCATCATATGGCAATCCATTCAATCAAATATACCCAGAACATGGCATAAACACAGCATGGACACGGTCATGCCAAAGTCACGGCACTATCAAACCAATGATATGTTATATAATAATATTACGAGAAAAATAAGGCAATTTAATTTCTAGAGAACATGCGCATGGCACTTAAGCTTTTCATAGTCATGCAAAAACTGTTCTATAAATAATTCAGTTTATTTGTGACCTCTGGTTATAAGAACAGGCAGATGACCTAGTAATTAACAAATGTATGCTTTTTTTTCTCAGGACGAGAATTCAGATCTTTTTTATTCCATTCCCTGGTCACATGGAACACTTGGATTCCTTGTCGCCGCAGAAATAAAATAATTCCTGCAAAAAAGTATGTTCGCATACATTATCAGCCTGTTTATGGAAAGGAGGAGATAACGAGAGCGTTCGAGCAAGAGTCTCGTAAAGTTGAGGAGAATGAGTTTGTAGAGGGATTGGTTTATTCTGAAAATGAGGCGGTGGTCATGACTGGGACGTTCACCGATACTCCTGGGTCAGACAAGGTGAGTACGGAGATTTAGGCCTCTAATTCATGCCATATTTTCCCACCTATTTTATCGGTTCAATCCCATACTGCTTATCTCATCTTACCCCATTCTTTTAGCCATTTTATCATGATGATAAAAAGGATGAATGAATGGAATTAGATTAATGATTAGCATCCATTCCTTTTCCACACCACTACCAATCCAACATCATCCTATCCTATCCTATCCTATCCTATCCTATCCTATCCTATCCTATCCTATCCTATCCTATCCTATCCTATCCATTTATCTATCCATTCACTCAATCCATATCATTGCATTTCATCCATCTCATCACATCCACCAAACAACTCATTCATCTGTCATTCATCATCAAGTTATGGTTTAGTATATCCCATCTTAAATTTGTTTGTTCATCCATTTCATCCAATCCCATCTGCAAAGCAGCTCATCATTCTGTCATATCCTTCCATTTATTGATTGTGTTGTTCCAAAAATTATCCATACCCCCTCATGAAATTTTTTTAAGACACCCCCCTACCCCCTGGAAATTCCAATATTCTTCCATACAAACTCTGTAATTTTTGTTCTTTCTCTGACCCCCACCCCCCTCCCCACTCTTCGGAAATTCCAAATTCCTCTGTGGGGTAGGTATGGATGATTTCTGGAACTACACATTAGTCCATTTTTCTATCCCTTTTTTCTTTTTTCCATTCAATTTTCATTTTTTCTCATTCATGCAGATCAATGCCATCGGATATTTCTGGAAGCCTTGGTTTTTCAAACATGTGGAAAAGTATTTAAAGGCGAAAGAAACAAAAGTGGAGTATATCCCTCTACGGCACTACTACCATCGTCATACGAGAAGTTTGTTCTGGGAGCTCCAGGTGATTTTATAGAATAACTGTTATCAATCTTGCTTTCTGATTGGTTAATGGTAGCATGTCACAGCTCATGTACTTATTTTCTATTTTTTCATCTAAGATAATGGCTATCCCTGAGGGGGCTGTCACAATTCATAATTTATTAAAGTAATAAATGGTTTTGTAATGATTATGATTATCATGATGGTGGTGGTAATGATTGTGATGACGTAGTGATGTTGATGTTATGGTGATGAGGATGATGAGGATGACGACAATGATAGTGATGGTGATTCTTATGATTTTGATGATCATGATGATGACAAAGATAATGATGACAATTTTTGATGGTCATAATTACCAATTTTGTTATTATTATATGCTCTCTATAAATAGCTAATCAATCTTTGCATTCTTGCAATTTAATTAATATGATTATTGTTAATTTATATCAAAATCTGTCTGAGTATATTTGCCTTTGTGCCTCTTTGTTCATTGTAATTACCATAATTTACATTAATTTTTACTTTAGCTATACATAAGCAGCCCAATAATATAAGCCTTCGGTCTCTCTTTTGCCTGCCTACTATCCTTGAGAAAGATAGTTTACATGAAATTCACATCCATTGTATTATAAATGTATCGTAATTATCTTTTTAATTATACAGCTTCTCATTTAATCCCATATAGGTAACTGTCCAATTATTTTCTTGATTGATTGATTGGTGGTGACAATTTATGAGGTTGATAATATATAATGGTGATTACCTAGAAAGGAAAAAAAACACTCCTACCTCTCACATGTAACTTTTCATTCATAGGACATAATACCATTTGGTAACAATGTTGTTTGGAGATGTCTACTGGGATGGACCATGCCGCCAAAGATATCCCTTCTCAAGCTGACCCAAGGGGAGATACTACGCCGACTGTATGAGCAGCATCATGTGGTACAGGACATGTTGGTTCCCATAGAAACACTAGCGCAAGCACTGAGCTGTTTCCATAAGGAGTTTGAAGTAAGGGATTAATAAACTACAAGGGGGTACTGAGGGGGGGGGGGGGGGGGGAGGGGGCTAATCCCATTTCTCATCCCCATCTAAGGAAAGAACTCTTCATGGATATAAAAAACATAAACAATGATTCTCTTTTGTTAAATGAGAATGAGTTGTTTCTGCTATTTATGAGTCCACCCTGTCATGATTTTGACAGCTGCTCTTGTCAAACAACGTTTGGCGCCACGGCGTGTTATATTTGCTTATGCGCACTACATGTACAGTTTAAAAAACGGTTTTAAAACTGGTTTCGTTCATCCACAATTGTGGACGGCGGTGTATCAAAAGAAACGCTCTACATCGGCAGAGTCTCCCTCCTCCCTGCCTAAAAGATGGGAGAGAAAGAGGAAAGACTCTGCTAGATGGGGAGTGATTCCCATTCCCAGTGTATGAAATCCCATTGTCCCAACCCTTAAAAGGGTCAATCCCAGCTCCCATTCTAGGCTGATAATGTAAGCAAACATGCTTTTGGTTTGAACTATGATCAAAGGAGGTAACATGGTCAAGTGGTCATAGTGTCGGTCTCACAATCTGGTGGTGCTGGGTTTGAGTCCGGCTGTGACCACTAGCTGAGACTGTATTTGTCCTGATTTCTGAATAGTTCAAATTCTGTTTCTCGACCATGCTTGTAAATCATCATCACCACCATCACCATCATCATCGTCCCCTTCACCATCATCACCACCACCATCATCATCATCATCGTCATTATTATTTCATAATTAGCTGTGCTCTGACAACAGTGTCTACTATCTTGTAGCTCTATCCCTTGTGGCTGTGTCCCATGTATCTTCCAAGCATCCCTGGAATGGTTCACCCCCAAGGAGCTAAAGGCCAGATGTATGTGGACATTGGTGGTTATGGATCACCCAAGGTCAACGACTTCAATGCCACTAGGTGTTTGAGGAATGTGGAAGCTTTTGTGAGAGAAGTTCATGGGTAAGTCGAACTTATCATGCTATTGAATTCACATTGTGTCAAAGATGTCAAAATACCCTAAAGATTACTGTGATACCATGGCCACTCAACTTAATGTTTTACTAGTTAGCCAATAAGACAGAGATAATTTGTTCATTTGCATGAGAGCTCACTCAGAGTGACTGCAAATATTTAAAATTATTTTGTAGTCTTTGCAACAAAAAATTAAATAAATGGCTAGGAATTTGCCTGAGTGATACATATTTTGGTCCATTTGCTGGCTAACACTATACACTTTTGTAAAAAAAAATTCAAAAAAGGATTCAATGGCATTGGTAAAAAATAAGTTGGATGGCAACAGTTAGGCACATCACACGGTAAATACATAAAATCTTGAATGGGGTTGAATGTCTATAAAGCTGTACATTAGGCGTGTGGCGTGATTGTGATTCCTGCATGGAAACTGGAGATGGGTCGGTCAACAGGAAATAAGTTCTTTCAAATCCAGTTTTTCCTTTTTTTAACTTTGACCAGTACCTGAGAATTTGAAACTGGAATGTTATGACCTGTCACGATCTAATATTGATTTCTAGGTTCCAGATGTTGTATGCCGATTCATACATGACGAGAGAGGAGTTTCGTCAAATGTTTGACCACACCCTCTACGACAAGCTGAGGAAAGAGTTGGACTGTCATAAGGCGTTTCCTGAAGTGTATGACAAAGTGTCCAGGAGTGCAAGGATATAGAAAGCGACTCGATCTCTACATTCATCTCGATATTTCAATTTTTTTTTGGTATCTCTACTTTGTCATAGTGCTTTGCACCTTGGGGGTAACCAATCAAAAAACTGTCCCGAATTGAAACGTTCTTCTATTGAATATATAATATACCTGCTTTGTTTTTTGGTTTTCTCCTGTGCTTCGATGGTTTTCTGGGTTCCCCGGCTTTCCTCCCTCCGCAAAAATCCAATTGGAATTACAGTGGATGAATAGCTACTCTGTAGGAATGCCACTGCTAAATCCCATTTATTGTTTTTATTTTTTTTTATTTACTATTCCGTGTACAGAACAAGAGGTTTGGTGTAGTTGCAGAAAATGTATTGGCTTATGAATTGTTTTTTAACATTTACTTTAAACTTCTTCAAAGCTTCTTTTTTCCTGTTTTTTACTACTTCATTTTATATTTGGATATCAAGCAAGGTATTTTCAACATTGTCTGATCAGCCATCAGCAAAAGAAGTGTGTTTTCCCCCAAAGCCGCAAAGTATTATTGGTATGGGAAAGTAGAGAATAGTCAATGTGCACAAGCAGGAATCTCTAGCACAAAGCGTGATAGAAAACCAATTACTATACACATCAGGACATGGAGAATTATCAGAAAAAAGTTACTCTGTTATTTTCGTCTGTTGAAATACTTACAGTTTTACAGAAAATGTTGAAGGAAAAATTGTCAGAGGGATTTTTAGACGAGCGGAAAAAAGCACAAGTACTCAGTTTACCATCATGCTTGGTTCTAGAGATTAGTGCTCGTGCACATTAGGGACTTTGAGACTTGCAAAATCTACTATGGCAATGGCAACTGGAAGTGTAAATAATTCCTCTTTGGAGTCCTGTTCATTGGAGATTTCATTCAAAACATTGTCAGTAAAGTCAACTCATCCACAGGGAAGACAGACTTTGAAGGCGCGAATCCCCAAAGTGAAGTTATTTACACTTCCGGTAGAAGTCGCTGTCATAGATTTTGCAAATCTTAAAGTCCCTATTGGCTATTGGGCTACTTCTTAACTCACCACAGGCATCCCAGAATTCCTGGTTAACACTTTCATTCAACAAAGGCAAATAAAGGCAACATTGATTCCAATCAATGGATCACACCACAAAGGTCTTGGTGTTGTTTATTAAATAGAATCTTAAAGTTAGTCTTACAACGACTCGGCCAGTCTTTAATGACGACATCTAAATGCTGAATGAAACAGATCGATTTGCAATAAGTATTAGCGCAAGCTACTTAAATTATGTCAAATAAACTAAGAATGAGGAAGTATTGATCTGTAACAAAAATAGTTATCTTAGAAGACTAATAGAGTTAAGTCATTTAACCCATGAAAAAAAATACTAGTCAAGGTGTAATAGTTAAATAGACACAAAAGAAAACAATGGAATTAGGGTCTGCTCATTAGCAATTAGTCCTCAAGCTCAAATGGGCTACGAGTCAATAGCTTATGAGGCAGAAGGTCGAATGGGATGTTGACTCGTAGGCAATAAGGAGAAGAGGACTAATTGTTTGTCAAAATATCCAACTAGCCAGTCAAATATTTAGATAAAAATTTATTTAATTTCAATCTTAGGCTATAACTTGCATAGTATAGCCTGCTAGTAGCTCATCCAATAAGAATGCAGCATTGACTTTAGACCGCTAGATGGATTTGACTAAAGTGTTTTAGTCTAATAGAGTACAAACACTAGAGTGACCACAGTAAATCCGTGAAACACTAATTACTAAATAGTACAAAATAGTGCTAGTTAAACAATGGAAAACAATGGAATTTGCTTGGAATTGTGCTATTTAGTATTACTAAAGTTACACGGAATTACTGTGGTCACTCTAAAAGTGTGCAACACTTTGCACTATTTAGCAGTAAATAGTGCTAATTAAACAATAGAAAACAATAGGATTAGCATAATTTAGCAGTATTTAGTGGTATTTGTTACACACTTATAGTGTTTGTACTCTATATATTTCAGAGGTTTATTGACCACTTCATATCAATATTGGTTAGTAGATCTTGTTTTTATTTGTGTCTATTTGACTATTATACACTTAACTTCCAGAAACTGTTTCACGGTCTTGGAAAAGTACTCTAGATCACAGATTGGATTACTTTTGAAAGAATTAATGAATCTACTAATCAAAAAATAATAAATGCAGGGTAATGTTAAATAAAATAAATCCTGATTCAAAGATAGATTTTTAATCTTCAATACTTCTGTTTGTCAAAGTTATTACAGCACTCCATAAAATCTTTAATTTCATTTATTTGTATGGTTATTTTTCTCTCTCTGGATGAACCTAAAGAACAGTCTTGCTTCTTAATCGGGACATACTCATACAAAGTCATAATAATATACACCAAATCAAAATATGGCGAGCAATTTGAAGAACTTTTGTTCTGCACTTACTAGTCTCTCATACATGTGAAAAAACTTGTGTGTATATGAGTGAACACAAGGCTAGTCAGTACAGAACGATAGTTCTTCAAATTGGTCACCATATATTTTGATTCTGTGCATAATTATATTAATGAGGAAAAAAAATGTAGTCAAACACCCCACAATGTCCTGTAATGGAAAATCTTTAAACATTCTACAAAAAAAATAATATTTGACATCAAATATTAACCAGACTAATCAACTGATTGTTAATGTCCATGTACAGTAGTAGCCTAGCTATAGAGGTCATCGTCACCGTCATCATAGATATTGGAGTTATCAGCTTCTCCTGATCCTCCTGCCCCGCCCTGGGATCCACTACCGCTGCCTCCGGTTTGGCTAGGGAATCTAAAAAAAATGGATTAAGAATATAATAATTAAAAAGAATACTATAACTATGACGTCACTGCTTGTTTATGTGGGGGATAGAATCGCCAAATCCAATAGAAAATTCAACAAAATTTGCTCCTAGCGAAACAGTTTAATCTAAAATGGTCTGGTTTTCAGATATAATATGTGTTAATGTGTACTAAAAAAATATTCTGAGCATTTGCTGGCTATTCTACTTTTCTTCATGGATTGATACAGGTTTTAGAACAATTTTCGGTGAATTTGCGTGATTTGACCCCCTCCGCAGCCATGATCCTTTGCTTTTAAACAATAGATTGTTTTGATGTGACATCATAGTGAAATAGGGCAATTACCTAAACACCTTCAATTGTCTATTTTTTACAAGCGAGCATGTCTAAAGGCTTATTTGCATAAGCCAAAGATGATTGACAGCTCAGAAAAGACCAAAATTCAACCAGTTTTGACATGGCGAGCCGTGCTACATTGGTTATTGGTTTAATATCTAAAACTCTCTTGTAAAAACTGAAAAATGCAAAAATCCTCTTACCTGAAGTTGCCACCAAATCCTCTGCTCTGCTGTAGAGTTTGGGCAAACATTTCATATTTTCTGATGTCGTTATCGCTGACTGAACGACGAGCAAACCTCATAGCCTCTTCAAAGTGGTCTTTTCTTATTTCTGGTACAGGGTCTTCATCTTCTACTTCCTGTTACAGTCAAGAAGGTAAAAAATAGGATTATGAACAGGCCTGCTAATTACAATTTTGAAAATTGAAAGTAAGGATCTCGGATAAAACACAGATTTGAAAAAACAAGAGGTTACGGCTATAACTAATGATAACCTTCATCAGAATGATGATGAAATTTTTTATATCTACATGTTTCATCCGAAATCCTTACATTCAATATGTCAAAATGTGAAAGCCTTAAAGACTATGATTTTGAAAATAGTTGAATGGGTCTCCGAGTTCATCAACTAAACCGTGGTTTTATATGAGGAAAACAAAAAGTGTTTCAAGTGACAAGAATATATGCCTTCACCAAAGCAAAGGAATGTGTTTCTCATTGCAGTCAGGCAGCATTTTGCATCTTTTTCCCTTTAAATATTACTTGTACAGTATTCTTTACATGGCTGGAAATACAATGTCATACTTTGCACAAAAAAAAAAAAATTACTGTGTGAAAGTTTTGGACACAGAAAAATGTCTCCTTTAACTGTTACACTCTAAGTTATTTGGTGTACTAAATATATGCAAGCAAGTTTTCCAATGCATTGTGTACTCATGTCATAAGGCTAATTGAAGAAGAGGTCAGCAAGGTGTATCTTACCATGTCTAGATCAGGGTTTTCTGCACGCTGCTTATCTCTGTTGATCTCAATTTCAATAGATTCTCTAATTGCTAGTTTACATGCCTGTGTACGAATAGAATAAAGTAGTGCATTAATACTCTAGTTTTGAGTTCTCTGTTAATCAGGGTTAGCCTTAACTTTTGTGTCTAACATTCACATGTTACAGTGAAGATCTGTAGAATTGTGTTCCTATTATTGAAGTTGTGCATTCTTTACTTAAACCTTTGTATTTGTGAATATTTGGACACTGAAATGGGGCTAATCCTGAGTAAATGAGTCTGTAATCAAGGAACACAGTGGCATAGTATGATGTCCAAAGTGCATCAGGTCATATTGATTACTATTCTTGTGCACTCTAGGTTTCCTATTGGCTCCACTACCCAAAGTTGGAATGCATTGTTTTCATTCTACATACATTTTAATTGGTTTTCTTGCCTGGTCTAAGTGGCCCTGGTTACAGTAGTTGCACTGTAACATGCTTGTGAAGGAAACCTTATATGTACAGTATGAAGTAAAAATGTAAAATTTTAAATTTAAACTCTAGGGTAACTCTTGCTTACCCTTTGGCAGATTTCTGTCAAGTCAGCACCACTGAATCCATGGGTGACCTTAGCAATGTACTCCAACTCAACATCCTGAAAACAAAGATTCAATGTATTCTTAATCACTCAAGTTCAACTCAGCTGACCAATTTGAAATATAAAAGGCAATGGTTAAGATGCCAAACCCTCTCAAGGTGGGGCCAGGAAAGAGGTCAGAGTAAACAATACTGCAATCTTGGACAAAAATAGTGAAGAGTTTTCCCTCGTTAAAAAAATGTTTGGATTGAACAATGTTGGACCCAGTAAACAACATGAATTTATGTTTTTACATTAAAACATCCATTAAAACTAATCAAAGAGTTTCTCAACATTTTTGTCCAAAATTGTAGGTTAAACCTTAATTGATGAAGACACTTCTCATTACCTTGGCTATGGGTGATTTTCTGAGGTTTGCTTTTAAAATGGAAATTCTTGACTGAAATGAAAAATTAAGAAACACAGGTGTTAAACACTGATAATAAATTATCGTCTTTAGCCTGGTGCATCGTATGAAGGGTGGAGAACAAGGTGGATAGCACTATCCAATGAATAAATCCTTATCCAGTGGATAAGATTTTGCTGTTATCCAATAAATTTATCCACTGGATATGATTCATCCATCAGATAGCACAATCCTCCAAATGAACAACTGGACTCTGTTTGAAGCGAAAACAAGATTTTGCCTGTCTTTGGGTAGTGTTCAAGTAGTTTCAAAGTTAACACATTATTAAGTAATGGTTAGTTTTAGGACATATTGATACCCCTACAAAAGTGGCATTTTGAAAATCCAAGAAGAGGGGGGATGGGGGTTTAGATCAAGAATTTCTAAGGAGAGGGGGAGCCTCTTGTTCTGGGATTACATTAAAACTAAAGCCTTGAAAATTCAAGTCTGAATTTCAAGATATCAAACATTGGCCTATTATTTAACAATTATTCAAAGAAGGCGAAGTGAATATCGGGGAACACTTACAGAGACGTGACTCTTCGAGCAATGAGGTAAATATTCCCCGATATTCACTGAGGCTGAGGTGAATAATTGTTTTAGTATAAATACACAGGCGATTCTTTCAAAAAAAGAAAAAAAGAAGATAAAACACATCTTTTCCCGTTAACAGCAACAAAGTGGCCGGCCGCCATTTTGGTGATTACCGTGTAATAGTGTGAGTTTCTCGACCAATCAGCGCACGAGATTTTCAATAATCACCTGTGTATTTTTACTAAAGTAAAATAAATTAAGCAATCAAAAAAAAATCTGTTAAAAGATTAACTTACAGCATCATCAGGAAGAGGGATGTAGATAAGCTGATCCAGACGACCAGGTCGCAAGATGGCAGGATCAATAATATCAGGTCTGTTGGTTGCACCAATAATAAATACATTCTTCTTGACATTCATGCCGTCCATTTCAGTAAGGACTTGGTTGATGACACGATCAGCCGCTCCGCCACCGTCACCAACATTACCTCCTCTGGATTTGGCAATTGAATCCAATTCATCAAAGAAGAGTACACAGGGCGCGGCACTGCGAGCCTGAAAAAGACATACCAGTAATTAGTCAAAACACTTTAGAATTATAATTAAACCTTTGGTGTGTGTCATCAAATTGTCAAAGTAGTGTGGATCCATGAGGCGTAACCGAGTGGATCCGCATACTACTTTGTATTATGTGATGAAGAAATTTATTGTCAATAAGAGGACAGACACATCAAAAACTGATGTCTATTTGTTTTTTACAATAACAAAAACCATAAAAACCTCTTATTTTTAGTGGTCAAAAATAACCAATCAGCGTGAGAGAAATTTGTAAGTTATTGTAAAATTGTTTTTTTACAATAACAAAAACGATAAAAACTTCTCATTTTTACTGATCAAAACAACTAATGGAAAGAGAGCATGCTTGTTGACGTCAGCTTTGTCTGTCTGTCCTCTTATTGATGATAAAAAATAACTGATCAGTGTGCGTAAGTCATTGTAAAAATGTGTTTGACTAATCATTGGCCAATTTATAAATTTCAAGTAGTAACATACCTTGTCAAAGACATCCCTAACGTTAGCCTCAGATTCACCAAACCACATCGTCAACAGCTCAGGTCCCTTGATGGAGATGAAGTTAGCTTGACATTCATTGGCAATGGCTTTAGCCAGGAGAGTTTTACCGCAACCAGGAGGGCCATAGAACAGCACACCCTTGGATGGTGTCATACCAAACTTGAGGAACTTGTCTGGGTGTTCTACGGGGTATTGAACCAGTTCTTGTAGCTCACGCTTGACACCATCAAGGCCACCAATGTCTTCCCAGGTTGTCGTGGGTACTTCAACGACTGTCTCGCGCAGAGCAGAAGGATTGGACACACCCATTGAATACTGAAGATTTAAGTTGATCGAAGGTTTTGTTAGTAACAGAATTGGTTATGTCAACTGTTTGTTAACCGTTAGGTAGCATCTTTTTCTTTAGAAATGGTTGAATGTTGTGGACTCAAGAGGAGTAGCCATGGGAGTCCACAACATATTTTGACAGCTAGATGATGAAAAAAGGGGTAAATAAGAGGTCACACAAGTCAGAAAACTGGAGGAAATTGTATTTTTTTTATCACAGAAAATTAACAATTTCACTATGAAAACACAAGGTTAAAAATTAGAAATAAAAACGGTTTCAAGGGTGCGTGTGATTTGCTGACGTAAGTTATTGGTAAGTCCTCCTGTACAGTATCTCCCCCGGCTCTAGACCAATCAGAAAGCGAGAAAATTCACAATGATAGTGGTAAAAAAGTACTTACTCGGAAGTCATCCATCGTTACAGCTAGAGAGTCCAGCACCTCGGCATCAATTGTTTCATCTTCTAGATCAATAAGGTCCATCTTCTCACGAATCTGAAGAATGAATAAGTGGTAATTAGTCTAGGTTAGAGAATAACTGATATAGACACAAGTCTGCAAATGATCTTTTATTTATTTATAAGTACATGTATGTCATTTATCAGAGCAGTATTACATTTGACCTGTAAAAACCCAAGTGTGGCTGGTCAAATGTCCAGCCAAGTTGAATATTTTACCAGTAAAGTGGTCATGAATTCTTACTAGATATTTGTCCAATAACTGACACTTATTTGCAGCCGTGATGTGGCATATAGTAACATATTGACTGACAATGGAAGCAAACTATAAACTAATACATGATTTTTTGTGTTTGTTAAATCAACTGAATCAAAATTTTATTTTATATGAAATGGAAGAGCCCCTGAGTTTGATGATATCATGGTATCATAAATTCTCTTGGGACTGGCTTCAAACATACCTGCTGAAGAGCAGCCTCTGAACACAATGATGCAACATCTGAACCAACATATCCATGAGTTTCAGCAGCAATCTAAAAAAGGAAATATATGTGTTTTGTTTTTTTTTTTCTTAGGCCCAAAGGAATTTAAACAATACAGTAGGTTTTCCATGTATTAGATTTGTAACAAATTGTGAAATTTGGCATTATAACAGGGCCTTATCATTATTTCATGGCATGTCCAGAAAATAGAATTTTGTCTAGGTGTAACGATATTGACCATGGTGAATACTGTACTTGGCCCAGTTGTACGAAGCCTGGATTGCACTATACAACGGATAAATCTTATCCAGTGGATAAATTTATTGGATAACAGCATTGACTTATCACCTGGATAAGGATTTATCCACTGGATAGTGCTATCCAGGTTTCGTATGTACAACCGGGCCCAGGTTATTGTACTTTTTCGTAGCATACAAAAAGAAACAGCCAATCAGAATGCACAATTTTTTAGGATACCAGACCGGAAAAAAATAATGAAGAAATAGAAAACGCACGCGCGTGCTGTGTGCAGTCATAAAGCACGCGGGGGTTGGCAGAACACTAGAGAATTGTTAGGAGAAGCATGACGCATAGCAAAGTGCTTCTGGACACTTCTCGAGTGTTCTGCCAATCCCCAAGTGCTTCATAGTGGCACACAGCACACCAAGCAAGTTTTTTATTTCTTTTATGAAATACTAATTACAATAACTGTTATTTTAGATAGGAATGACGCAAAGGAAAGTGTGCACGCGTGCAATGTGCTCTCATTCATAACAGTTATTTTGTAATTTTCATTATTTCATGGCATGTCTAGAAAATTGAATTTTAGCTACTGTATGTGTAAGGATATTGACCATGGTAAATACTGTACACTTTATTGTACTTTTTCGTAACACACATTGAATTGATGTGAATCTTATGGCTCACCTGTTCTAAATCAACATCATCTGCTAGTTTCATATTCTTGGTATGGATTCGGAGGATTTCTAGGCGTCCTGTAGCATCAGGGATTCCTATGTCTACCTCACGATCAAAACGTCCTGGAAAATCCAATTAGATGAATATGTCAGCAATTAGTATTGGAAATCACATGATCTTGAGTACAATTTGGAATTTATAGGTACAAGTGATGTTTTGAAAGTTTTCAAAATTTGAGAATTTTCAAAACATCATAAGTATCTATAAATTCTGAATTGTACAAGAACATTGTGCAATTTTTTGTTTATAATACACTCAACAAAATTGAAGAATTTAATTGGGACTCTACAGAGTACAATTTGGGATTTAATTGTACTACTCTTGTCCAGTCAGAATAGAGTAATTTTGTCAATAATAAAGTTTATGATAGAAGTTATTACTCTCTACGAGCCTTTTAATGCACCTTTTTTCAAATCTGTAAGAATACTATGTTCCTTGATTACAGACTCATTTACTCAGGGTTAGCCTCATTTAATGCATGTACTAATGGTAAAATAAAGAATGCAAAACTTCAATAATACCAACACTTTGAAATTTTACGGACTTTCACTGGAATATGTGAATATTCTGCACAATATAGAGGCTAATGCTGAGCAACAGAGAATTTATTTATTTTCATTTATTTATTGTAAATAATTTGAAACTGGAGTATTGCAGTGAAGGGTCTATACAGTCCCTTCCCGTGAGAATAAATGCACAAAAGACTAGGCTGCCATGTTGGTTGACATGACGAAAGATATTGATACCAAGACCAAATCTTTTCTTCAAGTCAACCAACATGGCAGCTATGACATCACACCCACAGGGAAAAAAGACATGCCAATGCTGCCATGTTGGTTCATGGTGGCTATGGCACCACACCCACTGGGACAAAAGACATGGCATGGCCGTCATGTTGGTCCATGGCAGCTATGACATCACATCCACAGGGACAAAAGACATGCCAATGCCGCAATGTTGGTACATGGTGGCTATGGCACCATACCCACAGGGAGAAAAGACATGGCATGGCCGTTATGTTGGCTGACATAACAAAAAGACACCAAAAAAAAAATCCTTTGTCAATGTCAAACAAAATAGTGGCTATATGTATATGACATCTCATGGCAGTAATGATACATGTAAATGAATGAATGGTATCAAGTCTACTAACCAAATCTACGTAGAGCAGTGTCCACACTGTTAGGTCTGTTGGTGGCTGCCATGACAACCACATGTGCTCTCTGCTTCAAGCCGTCCATTAAGGTTAGGAGCTGAGACACAATACGTCGTTCAACCTCTCCATGGGTCTGTCAAAGAAAACAAAATATTAAGAGTTATTTATAGTTATTTATTAATTTATATATTATCTTATTTATAGACCTAATTTGTCTTCGTGCCTTAATTTCCCATTACAGACCTCGTGTCATTCCCTAGAGTATCATTTCTTTGTTTAATGTTTGTAACATGAATTCATTGTGGATACAACTCAGATAACAAATCTTATTCTCTAGGCACTATAACACATGACACTAGAATCTTTACAGTGCTGGATTTGAGTTTTTACCTTGTCTCTTTTAGGTGCGATAGCATCAATTTCGTCAATGAAGATAATTGCTGGAGCGTTCTTTTCAGCTTCTTCAAAGGCTGACAAAAGCAAAGGCATAAGAATGTCACAAATGATAATGTCAAATCATAGAGAAATAACAAGAAAATGACTACCTCTTACATGCCATAAAATAACGGCCAGTAAATTGCTGTTCATAATGACTGGCCAAGTTAGTTTTAGCTTTGTGATACTATACCTTGTCTGGCTCTAGGTTAATGTTCATAAAAAAACCTGACTAGGCATCAGGGCCTGGTTGTACGAAGAGTGGATAGCGCTATCCAACAGATAAATCTTATCCAGCATTGATTTATCCACGGGATAAGGATTTATCCACTGGATAGCGCTATCCACACTTTGTACAACAGGGCTCAGATGTCCGGCCGTAATTTGACCTGCCTTATGCTTACCTTTCCTCAAGTTGCTTTCTGATTCTCCTGCCAGCTTACTCATAATCTCAGGACCTTAAAGAAAGGACAAGATTAGCCAAGCTAATACAATACAAGAAAAATTCCACGACATGTCATGGTTTCCTTACGCTCCCTTGTGCACTTTGGAATACAGCTCAATCTGGGGGACCAAACAATAGGTGATCTCCAATTCTCAGGAGATTGGAATTCTTTTGTTTTGTCACTCAGATCAAGTTGCTTTGATGTCACATGCAAGGAGACTATTATTATGTTCTTGATAAGAGTATCAAACATGGAAAACTGTTTTATATTTTTTCAATCAAGAACTTATAGTTTACTCACCATTAATGAGAAAAAAGAATGCACCAGTCTCATTAGCCACAGCTCTAAAGAAAAAGATATATTTGCCATTCAAGCTCCAAATATCCCCATACAAATAAAAAACTTGTAATTCTGTGTTGTTGTCATGTTAGCACTCTATTTTAGTGAATGTAGTGGAAGTCAGTGTGCAGTAAGCCTGTTTGATGTGTTGTTCTCTCCCTTGCCACAATGGTTTTCTGTGGGCTCTCCGGTCCCCTTCCACCGTAAAAAATCAACATGTGTGTTGAGTGTCATACAGTACATGTTGTAAATATAGAATGTAGAGGTAGTACACGTGGAGCCGACCTCACGGAAGAGCTCTGCACGTTCCACGAAACATCGATCGACAAACGACGCCATATTGTTTTCGTGAGCTTGTCTAAAATCATATTTTTTGAAGATGTCAGATTCAGCAACACACGACATCTATCTAAAAGCACCATAACTTTTCCTTTAACTTTATTAGTGAAAAGAATAAAGTCTAATGGATTCTAGGTAAAGAAAGCATCAGTAAACGACTAGGAAGCTTGTTGATTACACGAAAACGATATGGCGTCGTTTGTCGAACGTAAAGATATTTTGGTTTTTCTCGCTCGAATCTTGGCAAGCCAGAAGCAATAACATGTCCTAAACATTCGATTTTTCGATGAAGAAGAAAGATATTGTAATGTTTTCAACAAACTACTCTACTGAGACTAAAAACTTATTGGTAGCGAAAAGACCCCAGCCTATGAAACACCGTAAACTGAGCTCGATCGTTCCACTCAATCGTTAACTTTTTTGCGTTTAAATCAGATATTTAATGACCTCAAATTTATTCCAGATAAAGTCGCTAGATCATTTCGTCTTAGTTTTTTAGTGCAAATATTAAAGTCTAATGGATTTCAAGAAAAGAAAGCGTCAGTAAACGACTAGGAAAAGCTTGTTGATTACACGAAAACAATATGGCGTCGCTTGTCGATCGATGTTTCGCGCATAAGGTATTTTGTATTTTTCTCGAACTTTGGCAAGTTAAAAAATGATAAAGAATAGTAAAGCTACCCAAAACACACATTTCATAGATTAGAATATGGGGAATTAAAGTCATCCGAGTCATGAGATGGTAGAAACGGACTCGATATGGTAGAAGTGAACGCTGTCCCTTGGTCCCTTTCACTTTCACTGATCGTATGTGAAATGATCGCTCCAAATATGCTTCAAAACCATATACAAATGTCTTTCAACAGACTATGTTTCTTTTTAACAAGTCTCATCAAAGTTTTGTTTTGGTAATTTCCAATGGTAGCGAAAGGACTTCATGATGGTAGCGAAAGGACTTCATGATGGTAGCGAAAGGACTCTGGGTGGTAGCGAACCGACGGTAGCGAAAGTGCGCGGTAGCGAAACAACCGGTATTCTTATTAATAATAGTTTAAGTAAAATATCCATTTTTTAGACAGTGTACCCTTTTTCAAATTTGCAAAATAATACCTCAGCCTGAGTACAATATACATATAATTATGGATATTATTATTAGTTATCAATAATATAATAATGATATCTGCCATTACCTTGCCATTAATGTTTTTCCAGTTCCTGGTGGACCAAAGAGCAAAATACCTCTTGGGGGCTACAACGAAATATAAATATAGTTTTTAAAAGATTGAAAGATGGCAATCAGATGTTTTTGTCTCAAGGCAAAGTTGAAGAGTAATAATATGTACTTATTGCCATCTTGAATTTTTGTGAGAAGAGTGAGACTGGTGACCAGTATGCCTTGATTACATGCTCCGGTGATTTTCGGTTTACCGCCTATTTCAGTTTCATAACCGCCTACCAAAAATTTTATTGACAACCCTGACATGTTGGGCCCAACAATGCTGGGTGTCGTTATGCATGTTTGCATGGGCCTTCATTGAGAAGGCTGTCATACCTTTACTCCAATGGCCTTGAAAAGTTGTGGATGTCGAAGAGGCAGTTCCACCATCTAAAAATAAAAATACACAAATGTTATCGAACCAAACTATTATTACCATTGAAATCTTGAATTTTTTATTGTCATTCATTATGTCCTTTTGGGCAGTGGATTTAGTAAGGGGGGTACAGCCTCTGGAATGTAGGGTAAGGCGACTGCTATACATGTAACTGCACAGCGAAAAATACAGGATTTAAACTTCTATACCACCACATTAAGTTTAAAATGGAAGTATTTTTGATTAGAGTTTCAATCTAGTGATTATTAAGAAAACTATCCTTCCTTCCCTCAGTCAAGTAAATACCAACATATCATTTAAATTGATAACTTAAAAATGTGGAAAAGCATACTGTAACTGGTTTTCATCAAGGATTTTTTAACAGATTTCAAGGTAGGATTAGGGAAGCATGGGTGGCGTAGCGGTGTGAGCGCTTGCCTCTCATCAATGCAACCTGAGTTTGAGTCCCACAGGTTCGCTGTTGTATGTGAGTAGAGTTGTTTGATGGTTCTCTCCTGTGCTTCAAAAGTTTTTCTCTGGGTTCTCCGGTTTTCCTCCCTCCGCAAAAATCAACTCCTAAATTCCAATTCGATCACGGAATGAGGGCCACAGGTTTGTTAGCCACTGGCTATTAAGTGCTACCCATGTGAAAAAATGACATTATCAGACATACCTCTTTGATCTGTGCCAGCTGTTTCCTGCAACCACCAATGTCATCGTATCCAACTTCATTAAGAGATTCTTCTTCTTCCTATTAGTAGATGATTGATATAATTGATGTTTATGAGAATTAATCCCATTCAAGACTCAGAATTTTTTCTGAGTCTTATAATTAGCAGCTGCATAAGTTGCTTGATATACTGCACAGATCAACTCAATTAGATACATAATTGATGTTGTAATTAGGAATATTAAAAAAATATGATGTAACAGGGCTCCTAGGAATAGGAAGTTCATGTTGTGAAAAATAGGTATCAAGGCCGTATACATGTATATGCCGATAGAGAGGGTGTGGCATGCGCACATGGTAGTTAAAGGGCTTGGATGTAAAAGCGATTGAAGGAAAACGGTTGACACTCTCACTAAAGTGTTGCCACAGAACTTTGTATAAGAGAGTTTTAGATTTACGTTCACGGCAAACGTGTAACGTCAGTTGATCAGCAAAAAATTATTTTAAATGAGTGAAAAGGAATCGCAAAAAAAATCCAAGTACTAGAAAAACAAAAGAACATTTTTTTTGTGATATGAAAGTTTGCAAGAGGTTAAGTAAAATACAGGAAAATGATGAAAATGTGGTTACGTTTGCCGTTTGCTGGAAGAAAAAAAGTCTATCTAAAACTCTTTATTATTCTTAGATGACTGAAAGTAAACTAAACTAAAATATAAGAAAGGTTACATAATATAATTCTAAAACCATATCACTCCCTGTAAAAGGGCTTTTCTGTAGCTGCTACTAACCTCTCTCTTAACTGGTTCACCCTCGCAATGAATGACAGTGTCAGGAGCAACAATACAGTAAGGGGAAGGGTCAGTCTCAATAACTTTGAATTCTACTGCTCGCATCCCACCTCGAACAAGAAACACATCACCTACAACACAAAAAAGAACATTAACAAGGATTGAAATCTTGGGCCTTCAATTTTAGCAAACCCTGAAACAACCTCTGGGCTGATCTAAGTCAGGGCATGGCTTTACTCCTAGATTAAACCCTGAAACAACCTCTGGGCTGATCTAAGTCAGGGCATGGCTGACTCACAGATTGATCCCTGAAACAACCTCTGGGTTGATCTAAGTCAGGGCATGGCTTTACTCCTAGATTAAACCCTGAAACAACCTCTGGGCTGATCTAAGTCAGGGCATGGCTTTACTCCTAGATCAAACCCTGAAACAACCTCTGGGCTGATCAAAGTCAGGGCATGGCTTACTCCAAGATCGAACACTGAAACGACCTCTGGGCTGATCAAAGTCAGGTCAGTGCAAACTCACAGATCAAACCCTGAAACAATCTCTGGGCTGATCTAAATGAGGTCCAAAATGAAAAGCAGTTTTATAAAGACTTTTACTTCATTAGAGGAGTTGTTGCCAAAAGTTTTATTTTTTTCAGGTTCTGTAGAAGTTCAATTGCTAACAACATGTTTTGCTTTATTTTTGGAGTACAGCATTGGACCCCGAAAAACATAACTTAAAACCTTGATAATGACGCACAACATTTGATTCCCTTTGAGTCTCCAACTAAGAGATTAATGAACCTGCCTTTTACATATTATTAAAAGTAAAAACAAAAGTAATCTAACCTTTCCTGATTGGTCTGTAGGCTTCGACAAAGTAGGGCTTCAGATAAACATCAAACAAATTTCTACAAAGAAACGGCATTAGTTAACTGTTAGATAAACTTGGGAGAAATTACTTATATCAGTATGAAAAGACAGCTCTTCTGCAGATTTGGAATCTAGGCGCTCAATGCATTGTTGGTCACAGCAAAAAGTATTTTCTATTATCTTTTGTCAAAACAAAATATTTTTCACTAACAATGAAAAAATATGCTATTTCTTAAAAAATCATTAATCTTTCCACGGATGAATTACAGTGTATATTATATTTGAAGGAGCAAGAATTATTTTTAAGTAAATAATGTTTATTGAACTGAAAGCCTGGAACCAGGAAATATTGAGCTACATGTACGAATGAAATGTTCGCTGTCTGGCTAATTCATTTGAGCTGAGAGAAGTGAAATAACCTGGTTTTATATATATACTTACCCAGTGAGACCTTCTACTGTATCATCAAATGGAAGAACATGTATCCTCTTGCCGTATTTCACATCTGGACAAGACTGCACACTGTTTTATAAAAAAGTGAATTGAAATCAATTTACATTACTGTGTGAATACTCCAACCGCGACCACTTCGATAAACTAGTATCATTAACCAATCATATTGCAACATTTAGTTAAATATTTTTAACCAGCCAATCAGATAGCGCATCGATATAATAAGTGATAAGTGATTACTGTGCAGATACTCCAACCGGGACCACTTTGATAAACTAGTATCATTAACCAATCGTATTGTAGCATTTAGTTAAATATTTTTAACCAGCCAATCAGATAGCGCATCGATATAATAAGTGATAAGCGATTACTGTGCGGATACTCCAACCGGGACCACTTTGATAAACTAGTATCATTAACCAATCATATTGTAGCATTTAGTTCAATATTTCTAATCAGCCAATCAGATAGCCCATTGATGTAATAATAGTGTGAGAACGTGATAATCTGATTGGTGCTATCAGTTCAATCTCTGTCTAGTTTATAGTTATCTGATTGGTCAGTTTTATTCAAGTGGTCCCAGAGTGTGTGTTTGGACAGCAACAAGGGGTCGTGAGGGCAGTAAGTGAAATAACTCCTGGTAAAATATAATTTATTGTATTAATGCTTGAGAACCAAATTTGAGTACTTCAATTGGTCGCAAGACCCAGACTTAAGAGTCCTAGGGCAAACCCTTGTTGTTAAAAAAAAATTGACTAAACAGAGGAAATGTATAAGACACTGTTATTACCTGACGATATCACCAAGCCTCACTCTCAGGTTGCGCCTGACAACTCTGTTCATTCTGATTTTATCATTGCTAATGGTGTCATCAGACAAGACGATACAGACCTAGTAAAATAAATCATATTACAATATAAAGAAATGGCCTTGTCACACTTAGCCAGTAGGAGAGACTCAAAATTGGTCATGACCCCCTCCTTCCTACTGGTCACTTATTGCAAGTCACTAAATATTATGTATGGTAAATGTGAATCAAATAAGGCCTTCAGAATGTTACACTAAGAAACCCATATCTATAGGTAGGAAAACTACTCCCATAAAAGGACTAATAAAAATAAAAACATCATTATTTTATCAATACATGGTAGGCTTTAAAGTTGGCACAGGGCTTGAACAAACGACAAAAAACCGTTGGATCTTCAGCAGTGACAATGATGCATTAGTAGCGTACATCACCCATGCCACTTACTGAATGCTTTTACAGTTTGTAAACAAAATAGTAAGACAAAAGGTTTATAAAAATATTTTGAGCTTTTTTTAATATGTCCTTTGAAAGAAAATAAATATTGATAAATCAAGTCTGAGTAGCTATTATTTGTCATTACTCAGCATTTTTTAAATTGAAAATCCCAATCATTTTGCTGGCAGTCTGTGATTGGATGATTTTAAAATTTAAAATTTTACTTTATTTACTGAATGAATTAAAAGCATTTGTCATACAGTAGGAATCTGATTGATTGTCAAAATATAACACTGGAGTAAAGAAATACAATGGGAAAATCTTCATTGAAATCTAGAAAACTCAAAACTCTTACAGGTAAACATTTTTGGGTTAAAATGAAGAGACGTAGTTAATATATATAAACATTTTTACCGTGTCTTTGCGTTTTTTCCCTTTAATAAGAACAGTATCTCCTCTGAACAATTGTAATTCTTCCATCTTCTCCTAAACAAGGATATAAAAAAATTCCCCTCAATAACGAAAGCATTTCATTTTTCAAAATGCTTCGTAAGCACATCACCTCAACTTAGCACACAGCAAAATTCTTTCTCCAATAAGAAAATCAATATTATAACTCACGAAACTTTGGCTTTTTTACCAACCTGAGACATCGTGACAACAGAGTTATCATCGTTGATGGCTTCTTCGACTAAAAGTCGGTTAGGACGAGCTTTGTTCTTCAAAATCGCGGTGGCCAATTCGTCTCTGGAAAAAAAAGATTGAAGAAAAAATGTCCACAGGAAGTCGAGTTAATGAACTAAAAACCATCGTAAGAAAATGTGAATCTATAGAATTAAATCTTAAATTAAAATAAACACTCTGAATACGGACTACAGAGCAGGCTCAAGGTCTAAAGATTACATATTTAGGGTTTTAGAGTTGGTATTTTTGGAGTTTTTTTGAGGTAAAATAAAGACAAGAACCGGTTAAGAAATCTCACGAGGCTTTCTCTTTGTCCTTCAACCATTCAAAGAAATCTCCGAAACACGAAAAGAAAAATGAAAAAACTGATAGGTAAAGGGTGCAATTGGGACTAAAGATGAAGAATTTGAGTTGAATACTTACTGGTGAGACATATTTTTTGGTTTCTAAGGGTCAGAGTTTTGAGTTTCTGGTTGAAATTTCTTCAAATGTTCTTCTAGACTGCCGAGTAATTCAACTACCGGCGTCCACTGCGCACGTGTACAACATTACGTCACCACCACCATATTTGGTTAAAGCACAGGACGCCCAAGTAGAGGTTTTAGGTCCTGTGTCCCCACAGGTAGCCCAAGCTTGGTTTCTGTGGTATCCTATTATAAGGAAATGTATGGAGATTCATAAAAAATTTCAATAAAATCATTGAAACGTGAAATAAAGCCCCGAAATTTTATCCGATCATTGAGAAATAGCACTTCTTTGGCTCTGCGAGTACCAGTAAGAAATAAGAGGTGGGGGAAAAAATCTTAAAACGGGCTAAATTCAAAAAATAACCACGCAGAGCCAAAGAAGTGCTATTTCTCAATGATCGGGTAAAATTTTGGGGCTTTATTTCACGTTTCAATGATTTTATTGACATTTTTGATGAATCTCCATACATTTCCTTATAACAGGACACTACAGAAACCAAGCTTGGGCTACCTGTGGTGTCCTGCGTCACTGATTCAATATAGCTAGTACACAGGGAACCCGGCTATATTTTTTTGCTTCTTTAGAAAAGTAACTTTGCTCTTTGTGGGTTTCCCCGGTTGTGATCGGTTTCCTATTACATAAGCTGTAATCATATCTGCGCTGTGATCAGATCGGCGTTGTTAACTGATAGCCGATTAAATTCAAATCAATAACCGTTGGTGTTTTGTTTCTTATGGGTTGCCTGTGGTAACGCATTTTCTATATGTAGTAAGCAGTCAAAAGAAGAGAAGGGATGCAACAAAGCAAGTGTCCGATTCTAAAACCCCTGCTCAAATTATTCATGAAGGTAATTTATTAATAAAAACCCACGTAATGTTTGCTCAATGAATAAACTTTGGGTCGGAATGTTTTATTTTGTTGAACTCGTAAAAGTAACGATCCTAGAAAGTGATATTTAAAGGCTAAGTTTTAGTTTCATGTTCACCTCCAGCTTCGAGCTTATGAAACAGGATGTGTACACAACACAGGGATCCCGGTTGGCTATATTAGATTAGGGACTTTACAGTAAGACTTGCAAAATCTACGACGGCAACGTCAACCGGAAGTGTAAAAAAATTTTCTTTGGGGTTCTGTTCATTGGAGATTTCATCCAAAACATTGTCAGTAAAGTCAACTCATCCACAGGGAAGACAGACTTTGAAGGTGCGAATCCCCAAAGTGAAGTTATTTACACTTCCGGTAGACGTCGCCGTAGTAGATTCTGTTACAAATCTTATCTTTCTATTTTGGCGGGAATATCGACGCGTTGCAACATCCGGGTACCCAAATATGTGTACATAAAAATTCCGACGATTAAACCTTAAAAACATTTTACAATAACTACAATAACTGTTTACATTGCGTATTATAACGTAAAAATACCGAAAAACAACAACACAGTTTTGTATTGAAGCTTATATTTACGATGGAACCACTTTCGGAGATCGAGATGTCGACAGAAGTTAGCTCAGGGGAGAATGAAGCTAAGAGAGAGGCCCGAAGTAAAAGAGTTTTGTTGGAGGAATAAAAGCTAATGGGGCTTGAAAAAGAAAGGCAAAGACGAAGGAATCTCACGAAGAAAAGCGGCAAGAGAGAGAGAGAGAGAGAGAGAGAGAGAGAGGAGAGAGAGAGAGAGAGAGAGAGAGAGAGAGAGAGAGGGAAAAAAACGTTCTCCAGACGGGACTTAACGGATGAACACTGAGAAAATGAATTTGAAAGACAAAGGAATTTGAGGCAAATCTTCACGGATGAAAAAGAACGTAAACGTGAAAGGAAACTGAAATTGAGACAAAACTTCACAGAGGAAAATAGAGAAAATGAACGTGAAAGACAAAAGAATTTGAGGCACAGCTTCGCGGAGGAACATAAAGAAAATAAACGTGAAAGGAAACTGAAATTGAGACTAAACTTCAGCGTTACACAGGAAGAAAATGAGAAGTTAAGAAAGAGACGCGCAAGACAAAATTTTTGCGAAGCAATACCGCGAAAGCGAGATTACGCATAAAAGTTCAAAGATATCAGGTGAGTTTTTCTTCCCTGCCCTGTTATCCTTGTTGTTTAATTTGTTCTCCTTTGCTTTTATTATCTTATGAAAGCGAGACTTTTAAAGCTATGATTTCTTACAGGGCCTTCCGGCAACCAGGGGGAGCACAGGGTGCACGTGCACCTTCCCCCCTAAATGCTTAAGGTCCGCTCATCTATCTCATTTTGCTTTAAAATTGCATGTAATGTTTTTTGATTAAATGAAGACCACTTTCCATCTGCATATTGTAGCATTTTTAAGAATCACTCCCACTATTCCCTTTTTTTTTTTTTTTTTTTTTTGTCTGTTTGTTTTGTTTTGTTTTGCTTTGCTTTGCTTTGCTTTGCTTTGCTTTGCTTTGCTTTGCTTTGCTTTGCTTTGCTTTGCTTTGCTTTGCTTTGCTTTGCTTTGCTTTGCTTTGCTTTGCTTTGCTTTGCTTTGCTTTGCTTTGCTTTGCTTTGCTTTGCTTTGCTTTGCTTTGCTTTGCTTTGCTTTGCTTTGCTTTGCTTTGCTTTGCTTTGCTTTGCTTTGCTTTGCTTTGCTTTGCTTTGCTTTGCTTTGCTTTGCTTTGCTTGCCTTTGCTTTGCTTGCTTTGCTTGCTTTGCTTGTTGCTTTGCTTGCTTTGCTTTGCTTTGCTTTGCTTTGCTTGCTTTGCTTGCTTGCTTTGCTTTGCTTTGCTTTGCTTTGCTTTGCTTTGCTTTGCTTTGTTTGTTTTGTTTTGTTTTGTTTGTTTGTTTTGTTTTGCTTTTTTGGTTTTTTTTGGTTTTTTTTGGTTTTGCAAATCATTGCCCGTGCACCTCCCCTGCAAGATCCCTGGTTACGCCCCTTCAAATGGCGGTTGTTTCAGATCAAATTCATCGATCGAGGCAACGCGACGATCTTTACTCAAAAAGTCAAGAGAAACATTGTGATTGGTCCACTATTTTGAAACGTCACAACAGTGTCACGTCTGTTACGGTCCCCATAGCCCCGTGCAAGCACAACTGCAAACTGTTTCAAAATGAAGACGATCCCGTGTAAACAGTAAGTACAGTCCCCAAAGAAGAACGGACCCAAACTTGAACGGTCCCGTGTAAACGGGGTCTAATTAATATAAATTTGAAAGGCATTTTTTTAAGAGCAATAGTTGAGATTTCTTGCGTAGCGTTTTTGCAATTCATCTGAAAAACCAGGGACCAGTAGGCTTTCGCTGACATACAAACCAAGACAAATTAAGGGTTTAATATTACTAAGTGAGTTTTATATTAAACTTGTATTGCCATTTAAAGATTCTTCGTTGGATTCCTTGTGACTCGGTTGTCTTTTGATTTCAGTAAGTTTTACTACATTTTCTCTTCTCCATTCCTTATAAAAGCCGCACAAAATAAGCAATCATGTTAGATGGACCGCTCTCGGTTGGCCCAAGGATCGATCTCCTTTTATTATTTTTCTTCTACTATTACTTACTACTGATAACTGATCACATTGGGATACGACTAGTTATATTCATAGTGATTTCATGACAGTTGTCGATCCAATATATCTCGGCTTGTGCAAAATGAATGAACTATCATTGGTTAATCGTTAAAGGGCATTCATAGGATTAATCAGTTCAGTTGGAAAATCTAAGGATAGTTACCCATAACTAGAACTAAAGGCGGTAGTGTAGAAAAGTAACGCAAATATATAGTAAAGATGATACTGAAGGTATGTTCGTATATCATAAGACTTCTAAAAGAGGATAGTCCTTAAAAACTGTACTAAGGGATAAAAATAAAAACCCGGGGGCCAGGTAGGTTATACATACAAATCAAGACAAATCAGTTGTTATTAAAGTGAATTTTATTTTAAACCTGTGTATCCATATAATAAAGATTCTTTATTGTTCCTTTTTTTTTACCTTAATGGCCTATGTTGTGAGTGTACTGTTAAGAATACTTACTGAATATCGTGAAATATATATTTTGTAGAACTGTGGGTCGTTACTTCATGTATGACCACACGAATTGGCACTATCTTGGGGTTGTGTGTTGTGGTAGTGTTGCATCGTTCGGTGTCACCTTTAGTGATCCGTGTAGGTGCAGCACATGTAGTTGGTGTAATACCCGTAGTACCCGTGGTAGGTGTAGTACCTGTAGTACCAGTAATACCTGTAGTATCTGTAGTAGGTGTAGTAGATGTAGTACCTGTAGTATCCGTAGTACCTGTAGTACCTGTAGTAACTGTAGTAGGTGTAGTACCTGTAGTATCCGTGTAGTACCTGTAGTACCTGTAGTACCTGTAGTAGGTGTAGTAGATGTAGTACCTGTAGTACCTGTAGTACCTGTAGTAGGTGTAGTATCTGTAGTAGGTGTAGTATCCGTAGTACCTGTAGTACCTGTAGTACCTGTAGTACCTGTAGTATCCGTAGTACCTGTAGTACCTGTAGTATCTGTAGTAGGTGTAGTAGATGTAGTATCCGTAGTACCTGTAGTACTGTAGTATCTGTAGTACCTGTAGTAGGTGTAGTATCCGTAGTACGTGTAGTACCTGTAGTACCTGTAGTATCCGTAGTACCTGTAGTATCCGTAGTAGGTGTAGTATCTGTAGTATCTGTAGTACCCGTAGTAGGTGTAGTACCTGTAGTACCAGTAATACCTGTAGTACCCGTAGTAGGTGTAGTATCCGTAGTACCTGTAGTACCCATAGTACCCATAGTAGGTGTAGTATCTGTAGTACCTGTAGTACCTGTAGTACCTGTAGTACCTGTAGTATCTGTAGTATCCGTAGTAGTTGTAGTACCTGTAGTATCTGTAGTACCCGTAGTAGGTGTAGTACCTGTAGTACCTGTAGTATCCGTAGTACCTGTAGTAGGTGTAGTACCTGTAGTACCTGTAGTACCTGTAGTACCTGTAGTACCCGTAGTATCCGTAGTATCTGTAGTATCTGTAGTATCTGTAGTACCCGTAGTAGGTGTAGTACCTGTAGTACCTGTAGTATCTGTAGTATCCGTAGTAGGTGTAGTACCTGTAGTATCTATAGTACCCGTAGTAGGTGTAGAACCTGTAGTACCAGTAATACCTGTAGTATCTGTAGTAGGTGTAGTAGATGTAGTATCCGTAGTACCTGTAGTATCTGTAGTACCTGTAGTAGGTGTAGTATCCGTAGTACCTGTAGTACCTGTAGTACCTGTAGTACCTGTAGTAGGTGTAGTAGGTGTAGTATCCGTAGTACGTGTAGAACCTGTAGTAGCTATAGTAGGTGTAGTATCAGTAGTACCTGTCGTATCTGTAGTATCTGTAGTAGGTGTACATAGTACCTTTCACGGCAGCCATGTTGATGGGTAGAATTAATAAAATTGTTCATTCTATTGTTGAATTCATTTTAATTTCGCTTTAGGAATGAAATTTGATTTTCCTTACTCTGAAACATGCCCTGCCTTACTGGGCGCGTCACCAGTAGCGTTCATTTTACCTATCAAGGCGTGCGCATGAAGACTATAATAACTCAAAATAAATAGGTGAAGAAAGACTTATAATCATACTTTAGTTTATTGTTTTCTTTTTAATATATTTTTTCGATTGACTTGAATTATTTTGGAATTATCCCTTAGATTTCAGGATATGTACATCGTTAATCGAATATATCTACAGTTTCATCTAAAAGTCATAATGTCTTGATGTGGTTAAGGCAACTATGGATCTAACTAGAACTATATATATCTTAATACTTTATATCACTATATTTAGTTTTTAGACAAGAGACCATAGTGTGATTTGGTAAATCCTGTGAAATATTCTTTAGGTAGCGCATTTTTGAGTCTATCTGACTAATGCACTCTAATAAGTACACTTTGTTTCCCGTTAATGAAAACTGCTCTATGGTCTCTTGTTATCAAGTATAGTGTTAAGTACAAGCTAGAAATTCACTGAGGTATCAACAACACAAAGAAACACAAACTACTACAGGTACTACGCCTACTAGAGTTACTACGGGTACTACGGATACTACAGGTACTAAGGTACTACAGATACTACAGGCACTACAGGTACTACAGGTACTACAGGTACTACAGATACTACAGATACTACGGGTACTACACCTACTACAGGTACTACAGGTACTACAGGTACTACAGTACTACAGGTACTACAGTACTACAGGTACTACGGATACTACATCTACTACAGGTACTACGGATACTACAGATACTACACCTACCACAGGTACTACGGATACTACAGGCACTACGGATACTACACCTACTACAGGTACTACAGGTACTACAGGTACTACAGATACTACACCTACTACGGGTACTATGGGTGCTACAGGTACTACGGATACTACACCTACTACAGGTACTACAGGTACTACGGATACTACACCTACTACAGATACTACACCTACTACAGGTACTACGGATACTACATCTACTACACCTACTACAGGTACTACAGGTACTACACCTACTGCAGGTACTACAGGTACTACAGGTACTACGCCTACTACGGGTACTACGGATACTACACCTACTACAGGTACTACAGATACTACAGGTACTACGGATACTACATCTACTACACCTACTACAGATACTACAGGTATTACTGGTACTACAGGTTCTACACCTACTACGGGTACTATAGATACTACAGGTACTACACCTACTACGGATACTACAGATACTACAGGTACTACAGGTACTACACCTACTACGGGTACTACAGATACTACAGATACTACAGATACTACGGATACTACAGATACTACAGGTACTACAGGTACTACAGGTACTACAGGTACTACAGGTACTACAGGTACTACAGGTACTACAGGTACTACAGATACTACAGATACTACAGGTACTACAGGTACTACAGGTACTACAGATACTACAGATACTACGGGTACTACACCTACTACAGGTACTACAGGTACTACAGGTACTACAGGTACTACAGGTACTACGGATACTACATCTACTACAGGTACTACAGATACTACAGGTACTACAGGTACTACGGATACTACACCTACTACAGGTACTACAGGTACTACAGGTACTACGGATACTACACCTACTACAGATACTACACCTACTACAGGTACTACGGATACTACATCTACTACACCTACTACAGGTACTACAGGTACTACAGGTACTACACGGATACTACAGGTACTACACCTACTACAGTTACTACAGGTACTACAGGTACTACGGATACTACAGGTACTACATCTACTACACCTACTACAGATACTACAGGTATTACTGGTACTACAGGTACTACACCTACCACGGGTACTACGGGTATTACACCAACTACATGTGCTGCACCTACACGGATCACTAAAGGTGACACCGAACGATGCAACACTACCACAACACACAACCCCAAGATAGTGCCAATTCGTGTGGTCATACATGAAGTAACGACCGAACTGTGACAATAATGATGACTCCTCTTTCAGCGAATGTAAATCGCTCCACCAGGATTGGCTACATTGGTCAGGTGATTACTCTAAGACGAGGTACCACAAGGATCATGGGCAGGCCAGCAACAGTCGATTCTTCCTGGTAAGAAAAGGTATTGATTCGTATTCAAGGATAATTCTGGCCCAATAATTAAAGGAATTCTCAACGAGTTTGGAGCGACAGTGGTACAGGTTGAATGGCCTTGACAACTCTACACGTCAGACTTCCTGCCACAAAGTTCACAAGACTTCCGGTTCCTTCTACACAGGATACCCAGTTAGTGATATTAGGCTTCAGAAGGATCTCGTTACCAATCTTCTTCCACAGAGAAAAATCCATGGCTGAGCGAGAAGACTCACTGAGTGGAATTGTCGTTGACTGCGGCACCCATGTCCCAGAAGACTTGTCCACAGGCCAGTTTGGTATTGGAGTGACTGCGTTTGCCCCATCAGTAAACGTAGTGTACTGAGTAAATGTATAGCTGTAGACAAGGGTCCAGCCTCCTCCATCGGTGGTCATGTCACAGAACACTTGGAATGGCGCAGAGGATGGCTCATTGAACTTCATCCAGTAAACGCCTGACTTTGCCTGGTTTTCAAGGTTCTTAAACCATTTACAGGATAATATTGGGTTATGAGGAGAAAACCCAAGAGCATCCCGTATCTTCATGTAGATGGTGTTTTGTTGGCTAACAATCTTCTCTGGGTGTCTGGTCTTGGTAGAGTACTTCAGTTCACATGTCTTGTTCGTCAGGTTCATATTTATGCTTGCACAATGTATGTTGTCCTCACACTTTCTGTAACATTCAAAGATTGTTTCCACCTTGGACGATTCAAGAGTGAATCCTTGCAAGTACACGTCAATCTCTGAATATCCTTGAGTCGGCCAAATCGTAGCGTAGGTGACTTTGTGCTTGAGAAGGAACAGTATAAATACAAACACAAGCTGGTTCTTCATATTGAATCGTTTCCAGTCTGTGGTAATAAAAATATCAAACTCAGTTTTGTAAAACACGAAATTAATTAAGCATCACATTTAACTTCAGGGAAGCATGGGTGGTGTTGTAGCGGTGAGAGCGCTCGCCTGTCATCAAAGCTACCCAGGTTTGATTCCCGGACTCAGTGTGTCGAGTGTGATTAGAGTTTCTTGTTGGCTCTTTACTGTTCTTCAAAGGTTTTTCTCCAGGTTCTCCGGTTTTCCTCCCTCCATAAAATTTAACTTTTAAATTATAACGGAATTGAACTTTAAAATTAGCGGGATGAACTAAGGAGAAGAAGAAGAAGTTGAAGAAGAAGGAGTGCCGAACGGTTTTGAGATTGCATAGCCTTCTCTGAGGAAAGAAAATCTGATTTCTACTAAATGCGATTTTTGGGTTCAAAACGGAATAAAGGAAAGTCTAAACTTAAGCTAATTAATTTTTGAAAATTTACTCTTCATTAAAAATGGCGCTTCTAACACATACCAACATGACTTGTCGCTGAATTTCCTGACTTCAGATAATTTACTGAATATTTTCATTAAACATTTTGGATATCTATCTTTAATTTGGTTTTGGTGATTCATGTTTGAAAAAAGAAGACGTGATTTACTCGACTACTGAAGAAATTTGACTCGAAAAAAGATTGATATCCCGCAGCATCGCAGAAAGGAATTGTATCAATAACTGTTACCTGCAGATTACACATTTCAACCGCCCTCTTGCACCTGAGTTTCTGGTGTTTGAGATATTTTCTTTGCTGAGACCTCGAAAGGTTTAGTTAACTTTGTCAAGATTGTGATTATGAGGCTAAATTTCATTTTAAAAACATCTTTAATTCCACGCACTAAAAACGACTCCATTAGTGGAGACCGGTTTCATTTACTTATAAACATCTTCAGTCAACTCACAAGATCACAATATACACACAATTAAAATCATGACGAGGTTTGGTGTACAAATTCCTTAAAATAAAGTGAAGGACTAGTGTAAAACAACTAAAAAAAAAACAACTATCAATTGCCTTACCATGCTTACCTTTAGAATGTCTTAGTACGGTGCCGCTTTCTATATCTAATTCATTCTGGTCTTTTATACTGGTACAAAACTAACGCTCTTGAATAGTAGTAGTCTTCACCATAGTTATGGACTCCGATGAAGTGACTTCAACGACGGTAACTATTACGACCTTTGGAAATTTGTTTATTTTGCATTAAGTAATTCTATAGAAACACAGTTGGAGATGTGGTTGGCTTTTGAGGCAGCTGAATAGAGCTTTACTCTCTAATTTTGGAATTTTAATTTTAAAAAATTAAATAAATAAAAAAAAATTATACAAAAGCAAACGGTTTCATCCACAGGTTCATTTACCTATAGCCGCTTTAGGTGTCATAGAGAGCCTAGAGCATAATATAATTCCCTTTTATAGTATTTCTCACGATATTGACATAAATTGAATTCATTCTAAAAATAAACCGATTACGTATTTTGGAAATAAGTGAAAGTTATTGAAATTTTATAAAAGTATTAGGGAGTTTAGATATAATTGATTTACCTATTTATTGGCAAAGATTTAAAAATCCTCATTCAGTCATGTGCATTAATGATTGTAAAGCAACATGAATTTGGATACCTCATTAATATTTTACAATGGTAAATTAATATCCACAACGAATAACATTTTTCAGTTTTACTTCGTTAGAAGCTGCATGCTTTCATCTTAAGTAAAAAAAAAACTTAGCATAAATACTGCCCGGGGTTTTCAATTTAGCTTAGTTTACTCACACACATCACCACTACACTCAACATAGAGACTTTGCACCATCACGTGATGGTAGCCATGACAGGAGGAAGGAACATTTGAATCAGGTGTAATCTGATTTACATGAGAAAGAATTCAGTTTACTTACGGAAAAGGACTCTATAGATCGGTAACGTTTTTAAGGCCCCGTCCACACGTATCCGGAAATGTTTGTATCCGAAAATTATTTTTTGCAGATACGAAAATGTTTGCGTCCACACGCAGCGCATTCGAATCGTTTTCACCGTCCACACGTATCCGTTTTCGTAAAATTTGCGGATATGGATACAAAAATTTGCGGACACGTGTGGACGCAACCCGTATCCGCAAAAAATAATTTGCGGATACAAACATTTCCGGATACGTGTGGACGGGGCCTAAGTATGATCTGGGTACAATAACTCACTAAAACCGCTAAAATTGAACCTCCGCCAGCAACAATCAGAACTTTGCAAAACAAATCCAGTCATGACGAAAAAGTAAAAAATATACTTTTTATTAAATCTTTTAGTTTTGAAACTGGAAGTCGAGCGTTTTCCCGTAAGATTGAAGAAAACGAAAAATAAAGTTGGCTACGTTGGTTGTTGTGCCTCCTGTCATAGCTGCCATCACGTGATGGTGTAAAGCAAGCCTCTACACTCGGTGTGTACGGCTTTCATTCTCACATATTGCCACATTTATTTTTGCTAAACCGAGTGTAGAGGCTTGCTTTGCATCATCATGTGATGACAACTATGACAGGAGGCACAACAACCAACGTAGCCAAGGATTTTTTAAAAAGAGAGATGAAAGCAGCTTCTAAAGAAGTAAAACTGAAAAATGCTATTCGTTGTGGATATTAATTTACTAAGAAGTTAATGAGGTATCCAATTCCAAGTTGCTTAACAAACATTAATGCACATGACTGAATGAGGAAGTTTTTAAATCTCTGCCAATAAATAGGACAATCAATTATATTTAATCTCACTAATTCCAATAATTTTAATAAAATTTCAATAACTATCACTTATTTTCAAAATATGAAACCGGTTTATTTTTGGCATGAACTCAATTTATGTCAACATTATGAGATGATTATGAAAGGGAATTATATTATGCTCTAGACTCTCTATGACACCTTTAATATTTCTAAAGCGGCTATAGGTAAATGACTGCGGGTGAAACCGTTTGGTTTTGTATAGATTTTTTTTTAAATTACAATTCCAAAACTAGAGAACAAAATTTTATTCAGCTGCCTCAAAAGCCAACCACATCTCCAACTGTGTTTCTATAGAATTACTTAAAAATAAACATATTTCCAAAGGTCGTAATAGTTACCGTCGTTGAAGTCACTTCATCAGAGTCCATAACTATGGTGAAGACTACTACTATTCAAGAGCGTTAGTTTTGTACCAGTATAAAAGACCAGAATGAATTAGATATAGAAAGCGGCACCGTACTAAGATATTTTTAAAGGTAAGTCAATTGATAGTTGTTTTTTCCCCCTCATCACTAGTCCTTCACTTTATTTTAAGGAATTCCTAATCCATATTCAAAAAACGTTGTCGCCTATTGTAGTACATTATAGGATGGATTAAACGGCCAATTAAGCTGCAAAACCGTGCAGCTAGAGTAATAATGAAAGCAAGTTATAAAGTAAGGTCCAAAACGCTTCTTGATTCCTTTACACTGGGATATTCTCTCTTCAGGGCCGTAGCCATCGGTACGGTTGGTCCGGTTTCAACCGAACAAACTTTCGGGGGGAGGGGGGGTAGGGGAATAATAATAATAATAATAATAATAATAATAATAATAATAATAATAATAATAATAATAATAATAATAATAATAATAATAATAATAATAATAATAATAATAATAATAATAATAATAATAATAATAATAATAATAATAATAATAATAATAATAATAATGGATGTCCGTCTCTTGCACAGTCCAAGTACCTGGATAGACACAACGCTGCTTTGAAAGTGTTTTTCTTTGAGATGCTAAGAGATCTCAAACTGGCTGATAGTACACCCCCATGGTTTTCTGATGTCAAACCCAAACCACTCTACAAATCAACTGACGCTGAAGCATACTGGGATGTACCTGTATATGCTGACCACATGTATGTACGATCTAACCGTGTGGACGCGCGTTTCATCGACCACAATAACAAGAAAGTACTCATGGTGGAAATGAGCTGTCCGTGGGTTAACAACCGAGAAAAGAAAGACAAAGAGAAGACGAAGAAGTATGGAGCACTTAGACTTGAGCTCACAAAACAACACCCAGGATACACGATCTTGCAAGTGAACCTCATTTTGGACGCTCTTGGAGGATGGTCTAAAGAGATGGAGCCTGAGATGAAGAATATCTTTGGAGCAAGATACAAAGATGTATTACTCAGAATGCAGAAAGCGGTATTAAGCTGCACAGTGAACATTGCAAGAACATTCAAATTAATCACATCTTAAGGACATTTCAAACATTCCAAGTATTTAAACTGCATCTTAAGAACATTAATAATTGGTTTTAAGTGATTGTATATATTATTAATCCTGTCATGCTGGTAGGTTACGAAATTACGCCCTATCTAGCTTACCTAATTAGCATTCAAACGTGTTTACTGCTGATAATAATAATAATAATAGTAATAGTAATAATAATAGAAATTATAGAACGATGCCAGAAATGGATTTTGAGCCAGAACGTTAATATAGTCAAGAAGTTCTATGAATATGCATAAGCTGAAGAAAGGATTGGAAAAAATGATAAACTTAACCAGCCTAGACTTACTCCGCTGGTCAATGGAAACATGATATATACAGACAAATAAAACTTGTCATAATAATAACAATGATAATATAGTCATGCCCGCAATATTCTGTATTCATATAGCAAAAATGTCTGAAGTTGAAATAAACATATAATAATAATAACAATAACAATAACAATAACAATAACAATAACAATAACAATAACGATAACGATAACGATAACGATAACGATAACGATAACGATAACGATAACGATAACGATAACGATAACGATACGATAACGATAACGATAACGATAACGATAACGATAACGATAACGATAACGATAACGATAACGATAACGATAACGATAACGATAACGATAAACGATAACGATAACGATAACGATAACGATAACGATAACGATAACGATAACGATAACGATAACGATAACGATAACGATAACGATAACGATAACGATAACGATAACGATAACGATAACGATAACGATAACGATAACGATAACGATAACGATAACGATAACGATAACGATAACGATAACGATAACGATAACGATACCGATAACGATAACGATAACGATAACGATAACGATAACGATAACGATAACGATAACGATAACGATAACGATAACGATAACGATAACGATAACGATAACGATAACGATAACGATAATAATAATGAGAAAACTCATTGAAAAAAGATTTTGCAGCACACTGACAAACTGAGTAAGACACTTCAGAATCCCAAGTTGACAAGTGTAGAGGGTCATAGAATAGCGATGCTTACCGTTCAAACACTCGAAAGTTTGCGCACTGACTTACTTTGACAAAAAGTGGAAGATCGACGGGATGAATTTGAAGTCGATGAACCAAAGAAGTTGGCAAGAAAGAGAAAAACCCCGACAAGATTTGAACAAGGAGACGCAGAAGCAGAGTTTTCATCTTCGTCCAAAGATGAGTACCTTCGTGTATATTTTGAAGCAATTGACCTTGCTCGTACTTTCGCAACATTCAAATGAATAAATCCTAAAGAACCAGTCAAGAAAAAGTATTTTGGCAACATTCAAATGAATACATCCTAAAGAACGAGTCAAGAAAACGTACTTTTGCAACATTCAAAATCTGAGTACATTAGGGTGGGTTTGAAAAGATATTAAGCGTAGGAGGTTTTCCTATACTTTTCCTTGCTCCTCTCCACCTACCCCCTACCCCTCCCCCCTCCCCTTTGAAAACCGAACCAATCAAAAGTTGGTAGCTACGGCCTTGCTCTTTGAGACGGAAGAAACAAAAAGCCTTCTTAATGTATTTATAAGTCCTTAAACAATCAAGGCCCGCAGTACCTGCAAAATCTTTTCCATCGATATAAAACATGTTACTTCCGAAGAGATTATCTAAACCGCTTTACCTAAGCAGCGCACCGATTATCTTAAACGTAGCTTTAGTTATAGTTTGGCATACGGTTAAAAATTCTAAATCTTGTTTAAAAACGAAATTGAGAAATACTTTTAAATTAATGGCATTGGATTCCTACATGGCAATCATGTAAAACTGTATTTTATTTATTTTAGTTTTTTATGTAGATAGATTTATTAATACATTTTATTGCCGATGTATTTTCTATTGGTGGTTTCACCGTGTTTAAATAAACTATGTATATATATGTTGATATGACGAAAGAATTCATTGACAATTTTTTGTTAAATATAACCAAGATGGCGGCTGTGACGTCATGTGCACTAGATGTGTTTGGTGTCAGGTTTCAGATTTCGGATAACTTAAATTAACTTCACATTCAGATAATCAAGAAAATTTAACAGTCATTTTCTCAGTTGTTTTGCTGGTTTTAAATTTCGTTAAACATTTACAGAGTGTAGATTCTTTCTAACATCGTTACCTCGGTTGCGATGAGTGACGTCAACAGCCAGGCGCTCATTATATGCTAATGCCACTGTCAGTACCGGTACCGCCAACTAAAGTGTACCGAAATAAACTACGAAATTAAAGACATTTTAATTCTATAAAACGTTAGAATTAAATCAAATAGCATAAGTTTAGATTTTAGTCTCCTATTGAGATGTTTTTATTCAGTTTTGAACTCAAATTAAATCGCATTTAGTCAACTAAACATTCATTCAACCATATTTAATGACTGAAATCACGGTGATATTCATATACAGCTACTATTTTTTTAAACATCTTTTTCTTCGTCTTAGTCTTCGTCTTCGTCTTCGTCTTATTTTTCTTTTTCTTCTTCTTCTTCTTCTTCTTCTTCTTCTTCTTCTTCTTCTTCTTCTTCTGATTCTTCTTCTTCTTCTGATTCTTCTGGGATTCTTCTTCTGATTCTTCTTCTTCTCAGTTCTGATTGGATTTCATCCGCTAAATTCCAATTCCAATTTAAAAGTTGAATTTTGCAGAGAAAGGAAAACCGAAGAACCTAAGAGCACAGGAGAGAACGAAAAAGCAACTCTACTTACATGCGACAGGGTTCGTGCCCCCGAGGGGGGGGGGGGGGGGTACTTGGTCCAGTTTCTGACGTGCCTATAAACCCTGACCCTATTTAAGACAGCAAAGTCTCAAAAATCCATACCCTATTCAAGACAAATTGGCAAAATGTAGACCCTATCCAAGACTCAAGGGGAATTTGTATACCCTATGTAAGACATTCAACTATAATTATTCTAGAACCATCATAAATGGATTGTGCGTAATTTCCTTCTGATACATTCCATCCATACAGTAAGCAAAACATCAAGCACTCATTCTCCACTTACGTGCTCTAGAAAGAGACCATTATAAAAAGGATGATTATTCATTATGTTGTTCATTAAACTGCTAAGGTCAAACCCACTTGGAGTATTATGCTATGAATGAGATGTTGACATAGCCAGGTAGTGATCCCGTAAAGATGTCAATATGTCATTGTCATTCGTTTTGACTTTATTTATGTTCTATTAGATTAAATATTGACACCCTGTACAAGACATAGTAAACATAGAAAGTACACCCCTATTCAAGACAACTTACGGTAAATTGTATACCCTATTCAAGACGTGAATGCAAAAAACCCTATTATATATATATATTTTTAGAATTTTTGCTATGATCATTACTTGCATGGTTCTGAAATAGATCTAGTCAGAAAGATCGGAAAATCGGCCATGTCAACCACCGTGTAAAACCTTGGCATATTTAGCTGAACAAACTCCTTGAAAATTCATTTTTGGGTCCTTGTATACTCCTTGAACAGTCCTTGAATTTTAAGTAGTTACCTCAGCACGAACCCTGATGCGACGCAGCGAGTCCGGGAATCGAACACTGGATCGCCAGTTGAGAGGCGATCGCTTTCACTCGCAATCCGTGCTTTCCTGAAGTTCCGTGGAATGTTTAAATGATTTTGTGTTTTTAAATACTGTATTTGATATTTTTATTATCACAGATTCGACATGTTCAATATGAAGACACAGCTTGTCTTTGTCTGTATACTGTTCCTTCTCAAGCACAAAGTCACCTACGCTACGATGTGGCCGACTCAAGGATATTCAGAGCTCAACGTGTACTTGCAAGGATTCACTCTTGAATCGTCCAAGGTGGAAACAATCTTTGAATGTTATAGAAAGTGTGAGGACAACATAAATTGTGCAAGCATCAACATGAACCTGACGAACAAGACATGTGAACTGAAGTACTCTACCAAGACCAGACACCCAGAGAAGGTTATTAGCCAACAAAACACCATCTACATGGAGATACGGGATGCTCTCGGGTTTTCTCCTCATAACCCAATATTATCCTGTAAATGGTTCAAGAACATTGAAAACCAGTTAAAGTCAGGTGTTTACTGGATGAAGTTCAATGAGACATACTCTGCGCCATTCCAAGTTTTCTGTGACATGACCACCGATGGAGGAGGCTGGACCCTTGTCTACAGCTATACATTTACTCAGTACAGTAATTTTGGAACAAAACCAAACGCAGTCACTCCAATGCCAAACTGGCCTGTGGACACGGCTTCTAATACATGGGTGCCACAGTCAACAACAACTCCACTCAGTGAATCTTCTTACTCGGCCATGGATTTTTCTCTGTGGAAAAAGATTGGTAACGAGTTCCTTCTGAAGCCTAATATCACTAACTGGGTAGCCTGTGTAGAAGGAACGGGAGGTCTTGTGAACTGGATGGAAGGAAGTGTGACCTGTAGAGTTGTCAAGGCCATTACATCAACCTGTACCACTGTGGTCCCAACCTTGTTTAAATTCCATATTTGTGGACCACTTTTTATCGATTCAAAATATTACATTTTTTTAGAAGGAAGAACCGATGGTTGCTTTCCTATCCATGATCCTTGTGGTACCACATCCACTAATAATCACCTGACCAATGTAGCCAATCCTGGTGGAGCGATTTACATTCGCTGAGAGAGGAGAACATCACATTGATACCTTGCGCATGGGGTGCGTTCAAGCGCAGGATGTATGCAGGTTTACGTATCACTCGGGACTAGTTGAGGCGAATAGTAAAATATAAACATATGATGAATGAAATATTAATATTTGAATGACTTGAAATGCACCTGGAAGCCTAAAACGGATGAATCTATTCACAAAAATATGGAAGAAAATTTAGCTTAGTATTACTATTAACTGTCACGATCCAGTAGTGCTTTGCCGTGACCATGACGGTACCGTGA
Source organism: Actinia equina (assembly GCA_011057435.1). Taxonomy (NCBI): domain Eukaryota; kingdom Metazoa; phylum Cnidaria; class Anthozoa; order Actiniaria; family Actiniidae; genus Actinia; species Actinia equina. The sequence goes on along the minus strand of WHPX01000226.1, from coordinate 428,334 downwards.
TCGAGCATTTTCATTGGCTGAACAATGATTTTGCGCGCTGTGATTGGTTGAAATGATGTAATGAAATCAGTACTATGGTACTTCACAGTCCTACGAAATCCAGTTTAAATCACACCACTGCAAATTTAAGGACTGGAATATGAAAACACGATATTTATTCCTAGTCACGATACTCGAAACACATTTACGATAATTTAGCGCCATTGAGCTAAAAGGAAAATATAAAAATTATAAAACAATAAAAATATAATAATCCTGTAAATCTTTACATAATTTAGAAATAAAAAGATAAAGTATTCATATCTTTGTGGGCTTTTATAAGAAAGGGAGAGAGAAAACATAGTGAAAATCACTGAAATCAAAAGACAAATCACAAGGAATCGAATTTAGATGAAAGTGAAAGGAGGAAATAAAATGAAGAGAAATCGACTTTCATTCTATTTTTTCTCGAGTGCTTAACAGCTCCCAACGTGAGTGTCTTTACAGCAGTAGAGCAGTTTTTGTATGAAAAGCTCAGTGCAGCCGTGACGTGCCGTGATCGTGATGCTTTCTAAAATTTTAATTGGCTGATTTTTTTCACGTGCAATATGATTGGTCATGCATTGCCTTGACATTGGCGTGACCGTGTCCGCGCCGTGTTTATGCCGTGTTCCGGGTATTTGATTGGATCGAGAGTAAATTCTCGTGCAATGTGATTGGTCTGGCGTATCCCTTGCTGTGTCACGACCGTGTTCGTGCCGTGAACCTTTCACGATCATACGAAAACTGCACTATGTAGACATATGCGGACGAGTTTTCAGTTATCTTATAGAAACTGGCGTGGGTTTTCAAGCGTTTCGATCAAGTAAGAGCACGCTTCACCATCTCAAATATGTTTTTTTCAGTTCAGATCAAACATCATCTATGAAAAAAATCCACATTTTAAAGCTCAAATAAGGAACAGAAGTTAATAAATTCAATGAATTAAAACTAAATTTCGTGCGAGCCCTGTCCATAGGATAAATGGTATGTAATTATATAACTAGCTGCTGCGGTAGGCTGTCAGTTCTAAGTTTCGTTCGCTTTTCCCTTTCCTTTCTTTTCGTTTGCTTATTCTTTGCTCGCTTCGTTCCTTTATCCTTTCTCTCGCTCCAGTTTGACTTTCTTTTTCTTCTTTTTTCTGCCTTTCCTTCTTCTTTCGTTATCTTTTTTTCGTGTTTTATACGGTGTACGTACAGGAAATATCGATCCTCGGGAAATTACGGAAAAGATGTTTCATTGACCAATCAACACATCCATCCATCCATCCATCCATCCATCCATCCATCCATCCATCCATCCATCCATCCATCCATCCATCCATCCATCATCCATCCATCCATCCATCCATCCATCCATCCATCCATCCAGCCATCCATCCATCCATCCAGCCATCTTTATTAAAGTGTCTAATCGTTCTAGCGCCAAAGGCACTAATTGGGGGCACAAATGATTAATTAAAAATTAAAATCTCAAAAAAAAAAAAAAAAAAAAAAGAAAGAAAAAAAAGAAGCTTTTCCGTGTGCTTCATTCAAACTCCAGTGTTTTGCCCTTAAAGTAATTTGTAGACAACTAGGCGAACGACTTCTCCTAAGAACGTTCACCCTAATCCAAGTTTGCTGTTAAATTATTGATCGTAAAGATGGCTTTTATCCATATTTAATGCAGCTCGATTCAGAGCTAGGACCGAAACTTTGAACAACAGAATTTAAAAAATAATTTGACCCTTGAAGGGTTTCATAAGGTACAAGCTAAATAATCGTGGTCAATTAACGGTATGTTTCAATGCCCCTCTCCATTCTTTTCAGTCTTCTTTTTGGAAATTCCGATGTTAAAATAATAACAATAATAATAAATTTCTGTATCGAGGTGTCTAGTCGTTATTGAATGTAGTATATATTGAATGTAGTGGTAGTGCGTGTGAGCGAAAAGCGTACCCAACTAGTGCAAAAGCGCTAGAACGACTCTCTCCCTTCCTTATTAAAGCCCCCCAAAATATGAAGACTTTATTTCTACATTGTGTAAAGATTTACAGGAATTTTTTTTCCTTTTAGCTCAATGGCGCTAAATTATCGTAAATGTGTTTCGAGTATCGTGACTAGGAATAAATTCGTGTTTTCGTCCAGTCCTTAAAATTGCAGTGGTGTGATTTAAACTGGATTTCGTAGGACTGTGAAGTGTCATAGTACTGATTTCATTACATCATTTCAACCAATCACAGCGCGCAAAATCATTGTTCAGCCAATGAAAATGCTCGATCACGGTACCGTCATGGTCACGGAAAAGTACTAATGGATCGTGACAGTTGATAGTTATACTAAGCTAAATTTTCTTCCATATTTTTTGTGAATAGACTAATCAGTATGAGGCTTCCAGGTGCATTTCAAGTCATTCAAATATTAATATTTCATTCATCATATGTTTATATTTTACTATTGTCTCAACCAGTCCCGAGTGATACGTAAACCTGCACACATCCTGCGCTTGAACGCACCCCATGCGCAAGGTATCAATATGATGTTCTCCTCTCTCAGCGAATGTAAATCGCTCCACCAGGATTGGTTACATTAGTCAGGTGATTAAGCCAAGGTGCCGTAGCACAAGGATCATGGGCAGGAAAGCAACTGTCGGTTTTTCCTTCTAAAAAAACATAAAAGTTTGAATCGAGATCAAAAAATGGTCCACAATATGGAATTTAAACAAGGTTGGGACCACAGTGGCACAGGTTGGTGTAATGGCCTTGACAACTCTACAGGTCACACTTCCTTCCATCCAGTTCACAAGACTTCCCGTTCCTTCTACACAGGCTGTCCAGTTAGTGATATTAGGCTTCAGAAGGATCTCGTTACCAATCTTTTTCCACAGAGAAAAATCCATGGCCGAGTAAGAAGACTCGCCGAGTGGAGTTGTCGTTGACTGTGGCACCGATGTCCCAGTAGACGTGTCCACAGGCCAGTTTGGTATTGGAGTGACTGCGTTTGCAGTTGAATTAAACGCACTGTACTGAGTAAATGTATAGCTGTAGACAAGGGTCCAGCCTCCTCCATCGGTGGTCATGTCACAGAAAACTTGGAATGGCGCAGAGGATGGCTCATTGAACTTCATCCAGTAAACGCCTGACTTTAACTGGTTTTCAATGTTCTTGAACCATTTACAGGATAATATTGGGTTATGAGGAGAAAACCCGAGAGCATCCCGTATCTCCATGTAGATGGTGTTTTGTTGGCTAACAATCTTCTCTGGGTGTCTGGTCTTGGTAGAGTACTTCAGTTCACATGTCTTGTTCGTCAGGTTCATGTTGATGCTTGCACACTGTATGTTTTCCTCACACTTTCTGTAACATTCAAAGATTGTTTCTACCTTGGACGATTCAAGAGTGAATCCTCGCATGTACACGTTAAGCTCTGAATGTCCTTGAGTCGGCCACATCGTAGCGTAAGTGACTTTGTGCTTGAGGAGGAACAGTATAAATACAAACACAAGCTGTGTCTTCATATTGAATCGTGTCCAGTCTGTGGTAATAAAAATATCAAACTCAGTTTTGTAAAACACGAAATTATTCAAGCATCACATTTAACTTCAGGGAAGCATGGGTGGTGTTGTAGCGCTCGCCTAAGCGACCAAGGTTTGATTTCAGTCCGGACTCAGTGTGTCGAGTGTGATTAGAGTTTCTTGTTGAATTCTCTACTGTTCTTCGAAGGTTTTTCTCCAGGTTCTCCGGTTTTTCTCACTCCATAAAATTTAACTTTTAAATTATAAGTAATATATACAATACGAGCGGGAGATCTGCCATGAGGATTTAAAACAGCAATTTGCAAGCACGCGAATATTGTATATTACTTTTAAAATGTCTACGGATTAATGCTTCTTTTTTAGAGTAAAAATTTTAACATTAAATGTAATTTGGCCGAGATATTTCAAAGTCAACCTTATGCAAATCTGGACGAATTCTGTATCAGGGATTACAGACGCCTTCACAGTAGTGATTTTGTATTGTTCTAAGGTCATTAATTATTCATGCATTTTTTAACGGGAATTAGCGGAATGAACTAAGGAGAAGAGAAAATATAGCCTTCTCTGAGGAAAGAAAATCTGATTTCTACTAAATCAAGGTTCAAACCTGAATAAAGAAAAGTCTAAACTTAAGCTAATTAATAATTTTTGAAATTTTTTTCTTGATTAAAATGGCGCTTCTAACACATACCAACATGACTTGTCGCTGAATTTCCTGACTTCAGATAATTTACTGAATATTTTCATCAAACATTTTGGATATCTATCTTTAATTTGGTTTTGGTGATTCATGTTTGAAGCAAGAAGATGCGATTTACTCGACTAATGAAGAAATTTGATCCGAAAAAAGATTGATATTCCGCAGCATCGCAGAAAGGAATTGTATCAATAACTGTTACCTGCAGGTTACATATTTCAACCGCCCTCTTGCACCTGAGTTTCTGGTGTTTGAGATATTTTCTTTACTGAGACCTCGAAAGGTTTAGTCAACTTTGTCAAGATTGTGACTATGAGGCTAAATTTCGTTTTAAAAACATCTTTAATTTCACTGACGCACTAAAAACGACTCAATTAGTGGAGACCGGTTTCATTTACTTATTTAGAACATCTTCAGTCAACTTACACGACCACAATATACATGATAACAATGATGACGAAGTTTCTGGTGTACAAATTCCTTAAAATAAAGTGAAGGACTAGTGATGAGAAGAAGAAAAACAAATATCAATTGACTTACCTTTTAAAATGTCTTAGTACGGTGCCGCTTTCTATAATCTAATTCATTCTGACCTTTTACATGCTTTGATACTGGTACAAAACTAACGCTCTTAAACAGTAGTCTTCACTGAGTCTCTGAACTCTGATGAAGGATTTCAACGGCGGTATCTATTACGACCTTTGGAAATTTGTTTATTTTGCATTAAGTAATTCTATAGAAACACAGTTGGAGATGTGGTTGGCTTTCGAGGCAGCTGAATGGCATTTTATTCTCTAGTTTTGGAATTTTAATTTTTAAAAATTCTAGACAAAACCAAACGGTTTCCCCCACAGGTTAGTTTTCCTATAGCCGCTTTAGAAATGTTAAAGGTGTCATAGACAGTCTAGAGCATAATATAATTCCCTTTTATAGTATTTCTCATAATATTGACATAAATTGAGTTCTTGCTAAAAATGAACCGGTTTCAGGTATTTTGAAAATTAGTGATACTTTCTTGAAATTTTATCAACGGGTTATTGGAATTAGGGAGTTTTTAAAATATTGGCAAAGATTTAAAAATATTCATTCAGTCATGTGCATTAATGATTGTAAAGCAACGTGGAATTGTACACCTCATTAACTTTTTAGTAAATTAATATCCACAACGAATAGTATTTTTCAGTTTTACTTCTTTAGGAGCTGCTTTCATCTTAAGTAAAAAAACCTTAGTATGAATACTGCCCGGCCTCATCTTTATCATTGTGATCAACACCTAAAATAATCATAAATACACACATCACCACTACACTCAATATAGAGACTTTGCACCATCACGTGATGGCAGCCATGACAGGAGGCAGGAACATTTGAATCTGGTGTATTGTGATTTACATGAGAAAGAATTCAGTTCACTTGGGGAAAAGGACTTTATAGATCGGTTACAATAACTGGGTACAATAACTCACTAAAACCGCTATAAAGCGAAAAATACTCTCAATGATTGAACCTCCTCCTGCAACAATCAGAACTCTTGGAAAACAAATCCAGTCATGAAGAAAAAGTAAGAAAATACATTTTATAACTTAATTTAGTTTTGGAACTGGAAGTCGAGCGTTTTCCCGTAGGATTGAAGAAAAAAAAAAAAAGCTGTACTAGACAAGGGTCCAGCCTCATCCATCGGCGGTCATGTCACAGAGCCGCTTGGAATGGCGCAGAGAATGGCTCATTGAACTTCATCCAATAAACACCTGACTTTGAACCATTTACAGGATAGCATTGGGTCCGTATCTTCATGTAGATGGTGTTTTGTTGGCTAATAATCTTCTATGGGTGTCTGGTCTTGGTAGAGTGCTTCAGTTCACATGTCTTGTTCGTCAGGTTCATGTTGATGCTTGCACAATGTATGTTGTCCTCACACTTTCTGTAACATTCAAAGATTGTGTCCACCTTGGACGATTCAAGAGTGAATCCTTGCAAGTACACGTTAAGCTCTGAATATCTTTGAGTCGGCCACATCGTAGCGTAGGTGACTTTGTGCTTGAGAAGGAACAGTATAAAGACAAAGACAAGCTGTGTCTTCATATTGAAGATATCGAATCTGTGTTAATAAAAATATCAAATAGAGTATTTTAAACACAATGCCAAATCATTTAAACATTCCACGGAACTTCAGGGAAGCACGGATTGCGAGTGAGAGCGCTCGCCTCTCAACTGGCGATTCAGAGTTTTAGTTCTCTTCTGTGCTCTTAAGTCGGTTTTCCTCCCTCCATAAAATTAAACTTTTAAATTGAAATTGAAAATTAGTGGATGAAGTTGAATAATAGTAATAATAATGATAATACGAAGAAGAAGAAGAAGAAGAAGAAGAAAGAAGAAGAAGAAGAAGAAGAAGAAGAAGAAGAAGGAAGAAGAAGAGGAAGAAGAAGAAGAAGAAGAAGAAGAACAAGAACAAGAACAAGAACAAGAACAAGAACAAGAACAAGAACAAGAACAAGAACAAGAACAAGAACAGAACAAGAACAAGAACAAGAACAAGAACAAGAACAGAACAAGAACAAGAACAAGAACAAGAACAAGAACAAGAACAAGAACAAGAACAAGAACAGAACAAGAACAAGAACAAGAACAAGAACAAGAACAAGAACAAGAACAAGAACAAGAACAAGAACAAGAACAAGAACAAGAACAAGAACAAGAACAAGAACCAGAACAAGAACAAGAACAGAACAAGAACAAGAACAAGAACAAGAACAAGAACAAGAACAAGAACAAGAACAAGAACAAGAACAAGAACAAGATGTTTAAAAAAATATAGTAGCTGCATATAAATATCACCATGATTTTGAATGAATGTTTAGTTCTCAGTACTAAATGCGATTTACTTGGGTTCAAAACTGAATAAAAATAGGAAACTAAAATCTAAACTTATGCTATTTGATTTAATTCTAACCTTTTATAGAATTAAAATGTCTTTAATTTCGTAGTTTATTTCGGTACACTTTAGTAGGCGGTACAGTACTGACAGTTCATTAGCACATTAGAAGAAAGAATTAGGAATAGAATTTTAGATGAAAATAACGACTACACATGTTTGAAAATCATATCTAAATCTTCTTCCAAAGTTCTATAAAGTTCTTTTAGATACGGTAATCACAACAACTAAATTAACCAATGAGCGCCTGGCTGTTGACGTCACTCAGCGCTAACGTGGTAACGATGTTAGAAAGAATCTACACTCTGTAAGTGTTTAACGAAATTTAAAACCACAAAACAACTGAGAAAATGACTCTTATAATTTTCTTGATTATCTGAATGTGAAGTTAATTTAAGTTATCCGAAATCTGAAACCTGAGACCAAACACATCTAGTACACATGACGTCACAGCCGCCATCTTGGTTATATTTAACAAAAAAATTGTCCATGAATTCTTTCGTTATATCAACATATATATAGATAGTTTATTTAAACACGGTGAAACCATCAGTAGAAAATATTTCGGGAATAAAATATATCAATAAATCTATCTACATAAAAAACTAAACTAAATAAAATACTGTTTTACATGATTGCCATGTAGGAATCCAATGCTGTTAATTTAAAAGTATTTCTCAATTTCGTTTTTAAACAGCTGCATAGATTTAGAATTTTTAACCGCCATGCCCCACTATAACTAAAGCTACGTTCAAGATAATCGGTGCGCTGCTTAGGTAAAGCAAGTTTCTGGTTTAAATCTCTTAGGTATAGTAACATGTTTTATATTGATGTAAAAGATTTTGCAGGTACTGCAGGGCTTGATTGTTTAAGGACTTAAACATTAAGAAGGCTTTTTGTTTCTTACGTCTCACCGAGAGAAAATCCAAGTGTAAAGATTCAAGAAGCGTTTTGGACCTTACTTCATAGCTTGCTTTCATCATTACTTTAGCTGCACGGTTTTGTAGCTTTTGAAATTTGTCGCTTAATTGGCCGTTTAATCCATCCCATACTGTACTACGATAGCCGATATGAGGGAGAATTAAAGCAGTGTAGATCTGGACAGCAGTAGAGTGAGAGATAAAAGGTCTGACTCTATTTAAAGCTCCAATTGCTGAGGATATTTTTTAGCATAGTTCCTCAATATGGACAGACCAAGAGAGTCGATCGTCTATTACAAGGCGCAATGACGTTGTATGGTCAACTTCTTGATTTCTTTGTTATATCGATATTAATATAAATCTCATCATTTAACTGGGTACCTTGCTTTTTGCATGAGCCTATGACTATGAATTCAGTTTTGGTAATATTCAAACTTATTTATAATTTATGACGGTGCTCTCCCTACTCGGAACCGTTTTCATCTTATTTCAAGCGTATTTGTTTGGGCCAGCAACTAAGATTGATTAGCTCGAATCTATGGTAGTCTCAAGATCCGTCACTCTACTAACAGAGATACTATTGCTTGTGTCATCTGCAAATATTTCTGCTGTGGCTGTGATAAGACTGTTGGGCAGGTCGTTTATGTATATCAAAAATAGTAATGGACCGAGAATGCCGTCTTGTGGGACCCTACAACTTATTATGTTTGCATTTGACAAAGACCCGTTGACTAAAGATCTTTGACTTCGATGCATTAGATTAAAAAAAAAAAAATAATAAGCGTTTGATAGAATTTTGTCAAACTAAACCATACTTAATAGAGGGGAAGCTATTAACTATATATCAACCAACATGGCCGCTGTGTCTTTTGTTATTTCATTGCTTAGGAATAATATAATTGAAAACCAGCAATATAAAACATAGCAACCTTTATAGTTTAAGTTAATAATGTGATTTTTCGTATTTTAGCCACAAAACATTAAAGCACAGAAATTCCATATAGTCTCAGATCGTCCATTCCAGATTTTCGACCGACAACGTTTTTTGAAATAGGAGTACGAATTCCTTAAAACAAGGTGAAGGACTAGTGATGAGAAGAAAAAAAAGAAGTATCAATTGCCTTACCTTTAAAAATATCTTATTACGGTGCCGCTTTCTATATCTAATTCATTCTGACCTTTTACATGCTTTTGCTCTAGAATAGAAGTCTTCGCCGAGTCTCTGAATTCTGATGAACTTGACTTCAACGACGGTAACTATTACGAGCTTTGGAAATTTGTTTATTTTTAAGTAATTCTATAGAAACACAGTTGGGGATGTGGTTGGCTTTTGAGGCAGCTGAATAGCATTCTTTTCTCTAGTTTTGGAATTTTAATTTAAAAAACTTTTTAAAAAAATCAAGACAAAACAAAACGGTTTCAGAATTCTAGATTATTCCTCTTGTTCTTTTTGCTCCCTCTATCCTGAAACAATCGACTACTTGTTTGTCGAGTGTGTGGAGCTTAAGAATTTGTATTTCGAAATTAGAGACCATTTTAAAAAGTTTGATATAAATTTGCCAGAATCCAATGTAAATAATGTAATACTAGGTGTTGACGATATTGTCGTTAATTATATTCTTTTATGTTTCAAAATATTTCTTTATAAATCTAGAGAAAAAGGAAAAATACCCACTTTATCTTTCTTTAAAACTGTTCTGATACACAACCAAAAATCGAGTATAAAACGGCCAAATCAAAAGTTTATTCTTTCAAAACATACTAGTAAATGGAGTAAAATATCCCCAGCATTAGCATAAATAGTTCTGAATGGCAAGGAGCAGCATAGCGTCAAAAGTTCAGTCACATATATTTGTGTTATGAGAGGAAAATTAATGTTTTTACAGACTAAGCTAGACATCAGTTTTTCTAATTACTATTTCTTATCGTATGAAAACAAGATAAAGAACGATCAATTAGTTATTGAAAATATCGATATAAGATTTCAGTAAGGCTGCCATCACGCACGAGTTTAGATGATGGTATGCTTTGAATTTACAAGTAAACCACTTAGCTCCTCCCATTAGCATGTACACCTCTGGTTACACCCTAAACACTCTTTACCCCTTTGCTTAGTTATTTTACCACTATTCTTTTAAATCTTATGATATAATTATTCCTCGTAGACCTTTCTATACATTTACCATATATTCACATATTATCTTTAGTTTAAGTTATGTTTAGTTCTAAGATTTTCACTCGTATTATTCTTAATAAGATATCACACTTATTACTATTTTCATTAGCCAATCAAGGCACAGCGATGATATCATATTGATTGTAGAATGACACCTGTCATGAAGTTATTATAAATAGAGCTCATGTAATTAGTTTTAGTCAGAGTGAAGAGAAAGTAGAATAAAGATCCCGAGTAGCTCTACCGAGAGCGGTCCATCCCATAACATTTGTTTTCAATCAATTCACATCCAGTTATAGATAATTCTATCACTCTTTTTGCTTCTTTTTGCTTGTTTTTTTGTTTGTTTGTTTGTTTGCCGGTTTGTTTTGGTTTTTAGCTATCACTGTGTTCTTTAGTAGAAATTGAAAGTTAAATTGTAAAAAGGAGCCATTTAAATAAAACTAACTGTGCTAAAAAAAAAAAAAAATTTTCAATTTAGTTTAGTTTACAAACATCACCACTACACTCAATATAGAGACTTTGCACCATCACGTGATGGCAGCCATGACAGGAGGAAGGAACGTTGAATCTGGTGTATTCTGATTTAATGAGAACGAATTCAGTTTACTTGGGGAAAAGGACTCTATAGATCGGCTACGTTTTTAAGTATTATCTGGGTACAATATAACTCACAAAAACCGCTAAAATAAAGCGAAAAATGCTCTCAATGATTGAACCTCCGCCACCAACAATCAGAACTCTTGGAAAACAAATCCTTTCATGAAGAGATAAAAAATACTTTTTATCAAATCTTCATCATCATCATTCATAGTCATCATCATTATCATCATCATCATCGTTATCATCATTATCATTATCATCATCATTATCATCATTATCATCATCACCATCATCATTATCACCATCATCATCATCATTATTATCATCATCATCATCATCATCATATCATTATCATCATCATCATCATCACCATCATTATCATCATCATCATTATCATCATCATCATCATCATTATCATCATCATATCATCATCATATCATATCATTATCATTATCATTATCATTATCATTATCATTATCATTATCATTATCATTTATCATTATCATCATCATCATCATCATTATCATCATCATTATCATCATCATTATCATCATCATTATCATCATCATTATCATTATCATCATCATCATCATCATCATCATCATTATCATCATCATCATTATCATTATCATTATCATCATCATTACCATCATCATCATCATCATCATATCATTATCATCATCATCATCATCATTTTCATCATCATAACCATCATCATCACCATCATCATCATCATCATCATCACCATCATTACTGTTATATTTCCCCATCATCCTCTGATTGTCAAGCCGTCACTATTGGCTGTCTTTGCTCTTTTATTGTTATTATTATTATCTCAGAAAGTGAGTGACGGCGATTTTTCTTATATGAGCATCATCTATACATTTTATATTTGTATTTAATATTAAATTATTCCTCCATCACTTCACTTGATAATGATATCGGACGATGTCGAAACGTTGTAATCTTCTAGCGTTCGTCTTTTTATTTAATTTGGTTTCAAAGTCCAAGCTGGTTAAAAACATTTTAGCGAAATCGATTTACTCCATACATTTCCTTATAAAAGTGGATAGCCTGGGCTACCTGTGGTACAATGACATTACTCGGGCAGGCCCCTGTTACTCGGGCTTCCCATTTTTTCATAAACAGAGCTTGGGCTGCCTGTGCTATGCCTCGGCAACTCCTCGACAACTGATCGGCAATACTTCGGCTAAAATGACACGAAAACCGCTGATGGTTCGTTGTCAAAAGATAAATAGAAGCTCAGAGGAACGAAAATTCAAATCTGACTCAGTAATGTGGATTTTATCATTTACTCATTAATGATTTTTGATTTGCGTTGATCTCTAAAGGTATTTAACATAGTATTTCATTATATATTTTTATTTATATTGCAAAGCTTCCGTGTGAAAAGACCTGAAAACTTCAACATATTAAGCTTAAGTCCTCAAAAGCTTATCGAGTGGATTTAGACAAACTGTTGAATAGTTGAAGTCATCTAAATTAGATACGTTATGGATTATTTTAGGATGACTGAACTAAATTTGAATCTAAGAGTAAACAGCTACTTAAACCAGGGGGGACGATGATACAATCTACTGTCTCTGCATACATTCTCTAGTAATTAAGTAAACCATTAGATTCACATGACCATCCCTTTGGTGTATATTGACTATTTTAGGTGACGCCGCCTGTCAAATAGATATATAAGTTAAATAATTTGATCTTTGATCTATCTATTGCATCCATAAATAATACCTTGTTAGTTTTTAATTTGTAAATCATCTGTCATCTATCGTATCTTAATTTTTATAAACAGACATTATCAATATAATTCTATATCTGGGTTAGCTGTAGAATATAAATGTCTAAGAACAATAAGGGAAAATTATATTCTGTGATTCATGATTCTAGCATGTTCTAAAATTCAGAAATTTTGAACATTTAGTATTCATTTCTGAAAATGGCCTTTTATTGTCATTTTTTAATCGTCGTGAACTCTGCAAAGTTCCCCCACTTATCACCCCTGTACTACATATCAGGAATCATGCAGGAGAGTGCAAGAGGTGACGAGAAGAAACAAGCTCAAGACCATCCTACTAGACGTCTTCTAGTAGACACAACAGATCCAACAACAGATGAAAGACATTCAGGAGATGGCCAGGCATCTCCATCTGGTGAAAACATGGTGGACGAAGTATCCTTAAGCTCAGATGATTCTGATTTGAGTGGGTATACCAGAAGATGTGTGCCGAGGGTCAATTGCCCTGAAAAAATAGTGAGTATAGCGAAAACGAGAAGAAGGGAGCATATATTACAAATAATAGACTAAATATAACAAGAATAGATAATGATAACAACAGCAACAGCAATGGGAAGTTTTTATATAGCACAGGTCATGTCACATTGATGCAGTTTACATTTCTGACCATTACAGGGCACAAAATTCACTTTTAAACCTAATAGAAAAACCTTGCTAGTAAGTTTTGTTTTGACTAGCAAAAATTTTGAAGCCACTAGCGATCCATCCCGGCTAATAACAAACATTACTGTCTTGATGCAGGTTCTATAAAACTTTTCAGTCCTTCAATTTCTGGATTGTGGTCATACTCACAAAACTTAGCTAGTTAAAATTTTTCTTACTCACTAAGTACACAATCTCACTCGCATTTTGCAAGCTCGTGAGCATCAATTTCGTGCCTTGCATTGGAGGAGTTTATGGGCTTCAATATTAAGGTGCTATTAGCAGCTGCGCAGCTTACAATCATGAGTGAATAATTAGTAGATTAGTATTATGCCTCCAAATTGGGATAAGCTGTCGAACTGGGAGCTGTCAATCCCCTACTCTTATATAGATGATTCAACACATTGTTTTATGTCCCCCATTTATAGGTTATTGTCTGTCCAGAAAGAAAAAGGTGTTACCCCGAATTATTTTGAACATATTATAATGAATGAACCTGATGTTTTTTTAGATACTTTGTGTTGACTTGTCCCCTGAGATGAATGAGTCATCATTTCAAAGTCGTACAGCACCAGAGAGGTAAACTTGATTAAGATTAAAACAATAAAAATTCAATATATCTTGAATTAGATTTGCCCCAAATTAAAGGATTAGAGGATTAAAATATTCGATTAAGCCTAAAATCTAAAGTCTAAAATCTCCTTCAAGATGTATGTCTTCTTATTGCAATTCTTTTATTGAAGGTCATCGAAATGCTAGTTGGGGTACTAGACATTTTCAAAATCTGCACGTTTTTAAAATTTCACAGCCCATTTTCAATTTACATAATATGTATAAGTTGTTGTGACTTTAAGGTACAGTAGTTAGGAGAAAATAAGCCCATATTGGCCTTCACCACAATATTACAGCCAATATGGGATATATTTTCTCTCAACTAGCCATCAATATGAACCCATATTGTTGACTAAAAATCACAAGTTTTGTATCACGTTTCCCCCTATCACAAAAATAATAATCCTGTGCGGACAGTAAAATATATTGGTGGCTCTCTTCCGATCAAGCTTACATGTATAGGAGAATTGTGTTGCAGAGCAGCAACACCTCCACTGGTATGCCATCACCACCATAATAGACTGTTTTCCCAAGTTTGTGTGCTCATCCAAATTTAGGAACTTGATGAGTCACGATACCAGAACATGAGTATTATCATGTATTGCTATGAAATTGTTAAGAATTCATAAAATCGATTATTCTCCTCTTTAAATATAAAACTGGCTTCTCAATTTTACTAAATTGGCGTTTTTCAATTTCGTGGCCTGCCAAGTTGGTTGAGCACACAACCAGTCTATTAACATCATATTACGATCATTGTTCATGTTGCAGAACAGCGTACCAGTTTGTCAGAAAGGCATCACAAATTTTCATCAAAAATAAGTCCTACCTCAACCCTGACCATGAGTTTGGGATCATTGTTCTAGAAGATGAAGCTTCATGGGTGAGTAAAATATTAAGTACTTAAAGGAAGATAGTCATTTTTTATTGCTGGTTTTCAATCATTCCCAAGAGAATTAAATAACAAAAGACACGGTGGCCGTGTTGGAGGATATAATAAAAGAGACTAATGACGAATCTTTGTTAAATTTATTCAACATGCATGGCAGCTGTGAAAACCATCAATTGAAGAAATAGATAACACGCGCGCATGCCGTGTGCTGTCATAAAGCACACAGGGGTTGGCAGAGTGCTTCTGGACACTTCTTGAGTGTTCTGCCACCCCCCAAGTGCTTTATGACTGCCCACAGCACAGCAAGCAAGTTTTTTATTTCTTTTATAAAATACAAATTACAATAATAAGTAAGAATGACGCAACGGAAAGTGAGCGCACGTGCAATGTGCTCTAATAAAGCATGCGCTCCAAACCAATCAGAACGCGACATTCATAACAGTTAGTTTATAATGGGGAGTAGTCGCTGGGCTCAAAGGGAAGAGTTATTATTTTAAAAAATCGATTTTTTGGTGAGTGAAACCTTTTTGTTTAGACGAAAGGTTTTCCTTATTGACTTAATAGAAGGGTCATGGAATTCTTACTGAATAAAAGTTAATTCTAAAACATTTCTTTGAACATCTTTATGCCTGCCATTTACAAGTGTGTAGCTTCTGCATTAATTATATTTGGTTGGGGTTCCTGTGGATAAAACCACAGGAAGCCCACATATTGGCAATAAATTTTGGTTTCAATGTTTTTTTTTTCTTTGTTTTGTTAATAATATGTAGTATCAGCAGTTTGAGAGTAATCCAGATACCATCTGTACAGTACTGGAGCATCTGAAGCCAAATGAACAAGAAACTGAAGATGTTTTCGATATCCTTTCCAATAGAAATATGGACAAAATATGAATATGCAATATACCCTCCTCAGACCCTCCCCACCCCTGCATGGGAGAGGTATGGATATTTTCTGGAAATACACAATATACCCTCCTTAGACCCTCCCCACCCCTCCATGGCAGAGGTATGGATATTTTCTGGAACTACACAATGTACCCTCCTCAGACCCTCCCTACCCCTCCATGGGAGAGGTATAGATATTTTCTGGAACTACACAATATACCCTCCTCAGACCCTCCCCACCCTCCATGGGAGAGGTATAAATATTTTCTGGAACTGCACAATATACCCTCCTCAGACCCTCCCCACCCCTTGGAAATCTCAATCTCCTTCAATGGATAAGGTATGGATATCTTCATAAACTCCACTATTTTTCTTGACTAATTTCTTTACATATGGAAACTCTTTTCCAAGCCATGTGAGTATTTTCTGCAATATATTAACCCTTTGGCTCCCATACCGGCCATAGCCGGCCGTATGTAAACAATCAGTTTTTCCCAAGCCGGCCTTAACCGGCCGAAAATACTACATGCTTTGTACCGTACTCTCCCGGCCCCCCCTAAGATCTGAGTCCCAAACGGTTGATTTACCATTGTTCTTAATATATTAGCCAATCAGATTCTCAGAACTGCGCATAACAAAAGCGATTCCTAGTTGAGTAGTGGACCGTCAAAAATTAGCATTCGAGTTCAGCGAAGTGCGAAAACAAGATGGCTATGCGAATTAATGAAGGTGAATATCGAGCGATTTTTGGTGATTCAGATGAAGAAGAACAGCGTTTTGAAGGAGAAGAAGATTCAGATATTGATTTTGAAGGCCTAGAAATCCAAGAAAGTGGAAGTGAGGCTTCAAACAGCAGCGAAGACGAAGAAGACAGCGATGAAAACAGCGACGACGAAGAATGGACGGACCGACTCACGGACTTCGAAATTCCGGCATTCTCTGGTCCTTCTGGGATACAGATTGAAATCCCAGATGATCCCAAGGCAGTTTTTTTCTTTTCTGAAATGTTTGGGGAAGAAATAATGGATCTTATCATACTTGAAATCAACAAATATGCCAGACAAACGTTGTCTAATCGCCCCCAGCGTTTGGCTCAGTGGAAGGACGTGACAAAAAGCGAACTCAAAGCGTATTTTGGTTTGTGTATTGTGTTTGGAGTCAACAAGCTACCAAAAGTTGCAGACTACTGGTCAAATGATCGCTTTCTAGGAAATCAAGCTATCAAAGAAGTAATGGCGAGGAATAGATTTAATGAAATAACCCAGTTTTTACACTTCTCTGACATAACCAAAGAACCGGCACGAGGTGAGCCTGGCTACGATCGTCTTTACAAAGTGCGACCCATTTTGTCTTTGGTCTTAAATAATTTCCAGCGATGCTATTCCCCATCCAAGAACATTTCAGTTGATGAGGGAATGATTGCTTACAAAGGCAGACTATCTTTCCGCCAATATATGCCTGCAAAGCCCACAAAGTACGGGATCAAAGTGTGGATGTCGGCGGACTCCTCGAATGGCTACGTGCTAAATTACAGTGTTTATCTCGGGGACGATGGTACGAGCAAAACTCACGGACTTGGCTATAATGTTGTGATGAATATGGTCAATCCATTCCTTAATCGAAATCACCATGTTTTTTTTGATAATTTTTTCTCAAGTTCTCGACTTCTAGAACATTTAGAAGCACAAAACACCTATGCTTGCTCAACGCTTCGTTGTAATCGCAAAAATCTGCCGCCATGTGCTAAAACGAAGCTTCGCCAACCCGGGGAACTTATTCAGAGACAGAAAGGGAAATTACTCTTCACAAAATGGCACGACAAAAGAGATGTGGCATTTCTTTCCACGAATGTTTCCCCTGAAGAGCCTTCCCGTACCGTTCAGCGTAAGAAGAAGGGAAGTATCTTCGAGATCCAGAAGCCACGTGTGTCTGATGTCTACACAGCAAACATGGGTGGTGTTGATCGGGCAGATCAGCTTCGTTCATATTATTATGTGGGTAGACAGTCACGAAAATGGTACAGATACATCTTCTGGTTTTTATTTAATGTGAGTTGTACCAATGCCTACGTTCTTGAGGGCATTCATAGGGGAAATAAGCGACCCCAGCAAGATTTTAGACTCGATCTTGCTAAGCAGCTCATCAATGGCTTCTCGTCAAGAAAGCGCCCTGCCATCCATTTGGAGTCTCCTTTGGTAACATATCCAAGTGCTCAAGCAAGCCACATTTCTGTATCAATCGATGGCCGCAAGAAGCAGTGTGTCTACTGCAAGAGAGTCCAGAAGAAAACACCGAAAGGGTACCCAGTGGAGACCAAGTTCAAGTGCCAACAGTGTGGTGTCTCTCTGTGCAAGGACCCATGTTTTAGAGCTTACCACTTGGACTCTTAATTTTGCTATTATTCATATATTTTGCTTTTGAGTGAATCTTGAATGAAACTATATTGGTTGTAAATAAGTTTTCTATGAAAAAAAATGTTTTCTGTTATCGAAATACCCAGTTTATTTGTAGTATAAGACATGACAATGGAAGCGCTAATGGCGGCAAATTTGAATTTTCTAATAAACACAAAACATTTTGCTGTTTTTTTGGTCACAGTTGCGAACTCCTGTGTATATATAACATTTTATAAGATAGATTAATATTTCAGCTTTAATTCTGTGTTGTCAGTTTTGTCTGTCAAGGCCCCATTTTCTACTGAGCATATACACTTTGAAATGAACTACCAATTTTATAAATGACTCTTAATTACCTCTGGGAACAACAGAAGATTAGGCAGGATACCCCCTGGGAGCCAAAGGGTTAAACTATTTCTTCATACGATTCTAAATTCTGGAATTTAGTTTGTTAGATTTTGTGATATTCTTTTGATAAATAAGATTCTTCGTTTAAGTTGTATCCATATTCATGTGTCTTCTCATGTGTAAAAACAAAGAAATAATACTCTAGGGAATGACACGTGTTCTGTAATAGACTCCTTGCAGCACGTTGGAATGCAGCTCAATTTGAAGGACACAACAATAGTTTTTCATTTCTCAGGAGATTCAAAAATTCATTTGGTCCTCAAAATTGAGCTGCTTTGAGTCACATGTAAGAGTTTTATTCAAAACATAACATTACCGCGTTATTGTCACATTACACCACTATTAGTTGATCTACACTGGCTACCAGTGAAAGAACGTATGCAATTTGAGATCTTGCTATTTGTTTTCAAAGCTATTAATGGTATCGCACCTGATTACATATCTGAGCTTATCAACATAAAGGATAAGGGGAGTTATAACTTAAGATCTAGTAAAGGTTTATTACTTGCCCCATTTAATCGCAAGACCAGGAAAACATTATCTGCATTTCAGTATTAACCAAAGATATATACTTATTTCAATAAAGTCATTCACCAAAAACCTAGAAAGCTGTGATCGCTGAGAATCATGGGGAAATGTTTTATATCCAACAAGTAAAGCTTTGACACAAACTGCAGCATTTGAGGATGCTCAGAGGAGGTTAACTTGAAACTGGTGGAAGATCTCAAGTCCATCAACAGTTGTCAAGCGGTTGAAACATGTAAAATGTATCTACCCATAATCCTTGCCGGTCTCAGCTGTGTAGCTTTTCAGGTGACTAACTTTATTGAAATAAGTGTATCTTGAATTTGTACAGACAAAGTCGTATATCACTGCCAGACCTCGAAGATCCATCGTTACCTCCTCCATATGTTGTGCGTGTGATATTAATGTATGGTAGATCACTATGTACTCCAGTAATCTCTACTCAGGCGCATCAGGTGCAGTATTAAAACTCAACATTATATCTCGTGTTTCACCATTGTAAATAAAAAACATACTTCAACACATATATTAGGCAACTATTTCTTCCTTTTCTTTTTTTCCTCTCTCTTTTCTTTCTTTATTTACTTCTATTGACCAATCTTATAATTTGCCAACTGTCTCGTTTAGTCTATGGCTATTACAGCTGGCTCGTACCAATTTTCTGTTTTGTTTTTGTTGTTGTTGTTGTTGTTGTTGTTGTTGTTGTTTAGTATATGTATTTTTGCAATTTTGGTAATAATTAAAGATTGATTGATTGATTGATTGATTGAACCCTTTGATCATGTAAGAAGTAGTGGTCGTTGCCTTTATATTGGTGTAATCGCGCCTTTACACGGTGCAAGGGAGACGCAATCGTTGCCAAAGGAAGAAATGAATGCTACTTTTTCCAACGATTGCTGCAACTCGTCTCGCAACATTTTTCAAATTGCGCTGTAGGTTACACGCTGTAACAACACCAACCGTTGCGAGACAAGTTGCAGAGAAAATTGCTCCGTGTGATCGCGCCTTTAGTAATAACATTTGTTTTATTCTTATTTTTATTTTAGACTCTTCATAACCTGCTACAGTCACCTTACTTTTTCTTTGATGTAATTTACGTTCATCAACTTCCATCCGAAAATAATAAATGCGAGGTAAATATGGTTGACTCGATGTGTTCATACGTTTGCTGTATTTTATTTTATGTCACTCAAGGAAATTCGTGAAATGTCTCTTGGTGAGTGAGAGGGCACTTCTTAAAGTGCCTATCGCCCTTATGACAATATTCACAGTATTGATTCCATCCATCCATCTATCTATCTATCCATTCATCTATCCATCCATCCCGCATCCATCCATCCACCCATCCCTCCCTCCCTCCCTCCCTCCCTCCCTCCCTCCCTCCCTCCCTCCCTCCCTCCCATCCATCCATCCATCCATCCATCCATCCATCCATCCATCCATCCATCCATCCATCCATCCATCCATCCATCCATCCACCCACCCACCCATCCATCCATCCATATGCATGATTCCCGACTATTAGGGACATTCGGTCACACACCGACTTATGGGGACACCATCCATCCATCCATCCATCCAACCATTCATCCATCCATCTACCCATCAATCCATAAATACTCGGGTCTCGTAACCCTATTTCTTAGGACAGTTAATTTTTCATTATTTTCAGTCTATTTACGACACGTTTTGTGAACTGGACGAAGACGAGGTAGGTTACATGCTGGAAGTATCTCGTAGCACAACTCGTTTATTCGACCACATGGCGACATTACTGGCGCATCCTCTGCAACGTCCGAAGCAAAGAGATACCTCTTATGTTCTAACACCAAGAGAAAGTGACGAAAATCAATGAAGAAAAAGGTATTAAAGAGGCTCAGGAAACGGCAAAACTTTTGCGAGCTTCAACTTTGCTGAAGTATATTCCATAATACTCCAGTTTCGAGTTCTCTGTTGCTCAGGATTAGCCTTGATTTTGAAAATATTTTTAAAATGTAACGGTATTTTACTTCGATAACGCGGGGAGTGGTTGCCCAAATCTCCCGAACCAAGGGCTCATGTTTAATGCGCTCGAAGGTGGGCCCTCTACCCCCTCTTACTATCAGTGCTCCTTTTTACGGGTATTTAAAGCTAATTAAAGCTACACAGAACAGAGAGAAGTCGAAACAGACGTGGAGTTCCTGAGGATCGAA
The DNA here is from genome assembly GCA_011057435.1 of Actinia equina. Taxonomy (NCBI): domain Eukaryota; kingdom Metazoa; phylum Cnidaria; class Anthozoa; order Actiniaria; family Actiniidae; genus Actinia; species Actinia equina. The sequence continues at coordinate 407,099 of WHPX01000226.1, read as the reverse complement.
CTACATACCTCTAGCTCCGAAGGCCGCGCACTAACCAACTGAGCTACGCCTGCTCCTCATTCACGTGTTCCAGTGAAGGTCCGTGGAATTTCAAAGTACTTGTAATGTTTTAGTTGTGCGTTCTTTACTCAGGGTTCGTGCTACTCCTTGAAATCCTTGAAAAGTCCTTGAATTGAAAACACGTTTTCAAGTGGCGCTTGAAAAGCCCTTGAAAATAGGGAAAAACTCCTGGAATACTCCTTGAATTTAATGCAAACTTAATGTTATTTCTAACTTACCTTTTAAAATAAATAACGATTAAAATTGATTGAAGAGTTTCTGGTTCCTTGTTTACTGGTTGGTTGCGTGTCATGCTCGTTTTTTATTGGTGGACGTGGCCCCGGCTGAATTAGCTGCACTTTAACATTGAATCAATGTTTAAAACCACGTTCTAATACAAAAAACTTTGTCCTTGAAAATTGAATTTTTGTGCTTGAAAAGTGCTTAAATAGTCCTTGAATTTTGTAACGAGAATGTAGCACGAACCCTGTTTACTTTACCGTTGGTATTTGTGAATATTTAGACGTTAATACGAGGCTAGCCTGAGTAAATGAGTCTGTAATCAAGAAACACAGCGGTAATTTGGAACTCGAAAATGGTCTATTTGGAATCAAGGGTGGTTTAGCGGTAGGGAACTCGCCTGTCGCCTCTGGGTCAGTCTAGGGTTTAATTCCTGGACTCGGCATCACATGTGAGTAGAGTTTGTTAGGTCTCTCCCTTGAATCGAGGATTTGTCTCCGGGTTCTCTGGATTAACCCTCCTTCACAAAACCGAGCCTTTGTATGCCATAGGATGCGAGGCAGAACATTTTGTAAAACTGATATCTAGTTTTGTAATCATTTGTACGATGGATTTTACACTAAAAGCTTTATCTAAAAAGATAAGATTTTCTTCCTCTAGGAAAGAAATTATGTTGTTGTTTTTGCAGTCCAAAATGACAGCCATCACTCGTATTTACTAGAATTTGGATTCGTTTTTGAAAAAAGGAAGAAAAAAAATTTCATTAATAGATTTGTGTCCTTTGAATTTGTAATTTTTGAATATTTTGTCAATAAAACGAAACTTTGTACACAAAAAGTCAAAAGCAGCAAAAACATTCTTGGACACATGGTGCAATAGTTGCTGAAGTAGGATAGTTTTCTACTTTAGCAACGTTGCGTGCAACAAATTGCGTCGTGTGTCATGGCTCGCAACATCAATTACATGCAATATTGCACTCAATGTTGCACCATGTGTCCGTAGCTCTCTCCTCGTAGGCAACTTTTACTACGGATTTCTTTCATTCGTAGGCTGTATTTAACTTTACAAACTTGACGTGCACTAATTTAAAGCCTTGTTCCGACTTTTAATCCCCTAAAAGATGTGTACTGAACATATTTACTTTATTTAATTCCATATTGTAAAAGCGGTTTTTGACAGAAGATTAACTTTGATGTTATGATACATAGGTCATCTACGTTTTGTCACGTCTCTTTATACTAAAAAATAGTTCGTTCTCGTTATAGAATCTTAATCTTATCTGTTCTGTTAAATTCGAGAAGGCACTTCTGATACTTTAAGATCAAACTCTGAAAACCTTAAATCATAATTTTAAAGTTATAAAGCGTTGAACTACGTTGAAAACAAATAAAGACGAAGAAAGGAATGGTTTTGTTGTTCAAGTGATAAGTTGTTTTTATGAATTTAAAAGAATTTTTTCTCAAATGGAAAGAATTTTTTCAAAGATATTGTAGGAGCTACGAAATTCAAAGTAAAACAAAAAAATGATTCAAATTTTAGTGTTCGTTTTTCGCTATTTTGGTTGCTGTATTGTTGTGCTTTTGGAGTATCGTGCACGGAAGCCATTGCATGTATTATTTCCTTGTTTACATTCAAGTTTCATCTTTTGACATTTTATAAACAAATTCGAGTGTAGAATAAAGAGAATAAAAAATATGCGAACGAGAAAGTTTTCAAACTACTTTTTGGCGAAAGAAACCTAGCTTTTGGCAAAAAAAGGAAAAAAAAATTTCATTAAAGACATGAGAAGAAAGCAACTACTATTAAGGAACATAATTTTGTACTTCTTAGTGTGGGATGTTTTGTATTTTATTTGAACGTTATTGACTTTGCAATCACTTTATTGACAACCTAACACTCAATTAACTTGATAATGATCCCCAGGAGCGTATTTATTGGAGGTCCTGTTCCTTTTCAGAAGTTCAAGAACGCTTTGTATTGTAGTTGGACTTCCCTTTGAGGTGTCGAGATTGAATCACCACTTTGAAGGCGCGAAAACCTCTTTACGTAAAACCTAATTTTGCATAAAACCATTTCAATACAAAGACTATAAGCAGACAAGCTGATTTATTCTTCTCAACAACGGATTATGGATCGAAAACAAATTATCGAGAAACAGAAAGCTCTTGGAAGTATTTGTCAAAGCAAGACGGGCGACGCCATTTTGAGAAAAAATGTCTTCGAGACGAGGGTTTTAAGGACAAGGTTGTCGGAGCTTGAAACAGAAGAACGAAGATGGAAGACAAATTATTCGTTTGAGGTTAGAGAGGCGAAAAAAGAGGCCCGTACTCGAAAAATTGCTAAGCATCGGTCGTTTCGAGAAGTTGCTGGAGTGGCGTTCGCTTCCAACAAGTTTAAAAATCTTTTAACTACGACTCAAAGAATTGGTAACCATGTTGATGGCATACAAGGACCTAAAGAAGCTGATGTCGTAGATGACAAGCCTAAAGAACCTGTGCAGCAAAGTATTGAAGAAGGAAAGCTAACGAAAGCGAAAAAAGAACAGCAAAAGACAGCCCAAAACAAGGATGAATCGCATACTGCAAGCACAATCAACATTACTTCCAGTGATAACACCAAAACTCCACTTAAATTTTCCTACTCGCTCCCAGAAAAATCACAGCAGTTTCCAAGCCCTTTGTTTACACGTCGAAGAGGTGATACTTTCACTGGAAGGTCATTCAAAACTACTGATTTGCCGAGGAAGATCAAAAGTGGAATTTTCACACATGGAAAAAGTGGAAATAAAGTTTGCACTCGCATCTGCAGCCCGCCGTTGTCAGATAACGCTTCCTTGACGAAATTGCCAATGCTCGATAAGCGGTTCTTAGAACTGGAAGCAGTTTTGGTGCCTATGAATCAAAATGAAGAAGGCACGAGTGAGAACGAAGAAGAAGACGACGATGACGACAGAGAATCTTTGAATGGCGTGTCGTGGAGAAGTGGGTCTTCAATGTCATAAGCATAAGCATGTCAGAAGCAAGAAGAAGACGAAGAAAATGATAAACTAACTAGAAAGATTATGATGATGATGAAGTTGATTATGATGATGATTATGGAGATTGCAACGCATGGTGGTACAAAAAAAGAAGATGATACTAACTAAAAAGATGATGATGATGAAGAAGATGAAAATTAAAATCAAAATTATGATGGACACTATGTTGATAAAGATGATGAACATAATAAATACCGATGATGCGATAAATTCTATCGTTTTAATTAAGTCATTATGTGACGTCGAGGGGGCAACCATTGGAACATTTATAGACTGTACCGCTGTCAGAATGTCTTTTTATATAACTTTACGCTTTTCAATCAGAAGCACATCAAAGAACCAAATGAATTTGCTGGTAGTTGGAACAATATTGGAAACGCCAAGACTTGTTTGAAAACGTAACTCCGCCACTCTGTGCTCTATAAATTGTCTCTGTTTGCCCCCCTCGGCGTTCCAAAATTCAAGATGGCCGCCGTATGATGATTACAAGAATGCCAATTATGATGATGATGATGAACGGTGATAATGATTATGAGGTTGTTGTTGATGAACTTGTGATGACAATTCTGGCTAACAAAATAAGCATATGTATATATAATAAATCTCAGAATAACTTAAGATATTGTTGTTTTATTTTATTGTTAAGTCAAGCAAAATGGCAGATGTGACGTAACAACATGGCGTCTATGGACGTAACAACATGGCGGCTATGACGTAACAACATGGCGGCTATGACGTAACAACATGGCGGCTATGACGTAACAACATGGCGGCTATGACGTAACAACATGGCGGCTATGACGTAACAACATGGCGGCTATGACGTAACAACATGGCGGCTATGACGTAACAACATGGCGGCTATGACGGCACATAGCGAAATATCTGATGTGCAACGATCGGAAAATGATCATCATTAATAAAAGCCATTTCAATACTGGTTTCCTAATCAAGGTTTCTTAATATTTCCCTCTATCATTTATTATGAAATATAAATAGTTTTCTTCAACATGAAATGAAGAAGGCAATTAGGCACTGTCTGATAGGTCCGTCCTATCTAGACAGTTCCTTAGATAAATAAAGACTAATAAGACCTTTATATTTAAGTACTTCCTTGAAGATTAATTTTATCGATGTATCTTCTGAAATTAGCTGGGCTCTTTTAATTTCTATCTCGTTCTCTTTAACATTGCAAAGATTAGAGTGGTTTTCAAAGTACGTATCCATAGCAACTTTGACGAAGCTACGGCTACGGTATGTGACGGAATTAATTGCAAGTGATTATTTTCGTCTATCATACACTTTTTTGAAATCCAAAACTATGGTTATGGATTGATTTTGGTTTTCAAACTAATTGGCAGAGGTTATTTGACAGTTGAATTAGCACTTGAACAGTGGAATTTTGATGGTATACATAGAGACAAGAGCTGAATCACCCAAAACGACCGTAAGTTGAAAAGGACTGGGAGAGTGCTTCCGAAATCAATAAGTAAAAGACGACGACATTTATGGCATAAGCATACTACTAAAGAAATGAGAGAGAGAGAGAGAGAATACAAGATGTTTGGTCAGTCAGACAAGAGAATGGCTTCAGATAAGAGAATGGCTTCAGGCAAAAATGTAGAATTGACTTTAAACACTTGTAGAATTTTACAATAGGTCGCTATCAATAGACGTCACTTCCGGTAATAGCTGCGTTTTTAAGTGCTTGTAGAATCTTGTTTTCTGGTTTCATTTCGTAGAAAATAGTCAAATACAATAGTTTGAGGGCTTAGTTGAGGACTTAGTTGAGGACATGTTTTGACTTAACATCCAATAGTTGCCCCTCAGTCAACCGCTTGTTTGCCCCCCAGTCATCTCAAAAAAGTCACGTGATTGCAAGTTTAACATTACAAATGCAAGCAGTTTTGTCAAGCAATAACATAGAAATAGCGTTAATAAGTTATAAAGGAAAGCTAGGACAAGGCGGCACTAGATTGTGATATAGGTAACCATATAGATTTATTTTAAGAAGGTTGACACAATTAAAGAGAACTACATTTGTACATCAATATTACTGGCCAGAGATGGAGAGCTAGGCGAAAATTGGTGAGTAAAATAGGCCGGGAAAATAAGAATGCAAAGGCACATTAAGGCCACAGGCAACGTAAGAAAATATTATAATTATACAGGCAAAGATAGCAGGCTGCATGAACCAAATATTAAACGAAACAAAATGATTTCCATACCATTCATGATCATTTTCTCTTCAAGACAAGATTAATCATAGATGCATATAAACCATTAGCATTTAGAAAACATTGACATCCGTAACTGCTGTCCTAAATATAGTCTTTTTCCTTATATAATTTTCTTCAATTGTGGCAATTTATTCAAATAGATAAGTCCTGCCATTGGCGATAAATAATTCACTTGACGTACTTATATTTGCAATTCGAAGTCCTGTTTTCCAATCAAGTGGCTTTTCATAGAAGTACAAATTGACATAATATTCTTATTTCTGCAATTCTCTTTATCTGTGGCAATTTCTTCATCAACGAGTTGAGTTCTGCTTTAGCCCTGCCATTGGCGCAAAATTGGCTTCCCTGACGTATTTGCCATTCGAAAGTCCTATTTTTTCCAATCGAGTGAGTTTCCACAGATGCACACATTGACATACCACTATACACAGCAAATAGTACTTTTACTTTGGTCTGTTTGCTTAGAGGAAAGAACAAAACGGCGAAGTATAGCAAAAAACAAACAGCAAAGCATCTGCCATCCGTCGGCATTGGATTCGAAACTCACGACAGTTTCCGAGGTGAAGTTTTTCCAAATTTTCCAATATTCAGAATACTCTTAAACTCCAGAATTCACCGGTTGACGAGTTTGTCCTACATACACGGTGCTACATGAACATTTCTTCTATAGCAGTGTATTTTTCTTTTTCTTCAGTTTAGTCCAACACCTCGACAAATTCCATTCCAGGTGAGACAAAGTGATTTAGCTTTTTAGCGAGGATTAATTACACTGAGGAAACTCGAGCCGTTAAATAACGCAGTTGTTTTTAGTCTGTTTTTTCCTGAACTTTCTGTTTCAAACCCTTTAATGAAGCTTTGAGTTTAAATATGGCATGTAGTGGTCAAAATATATCTCATTTCCAATCGATTGGTTCAAGGAATAATTTACAGTAGAAATTTTAAAAATAGAGAGAGAAAAAAAACCAAAAAAAACTCGAAGTGTTAAGGGTTCGAGTGTCCTCGTAGATCATTGTGCATGTAAAACTCAAGTTTTTGGTTTTTCTAGCTTGTAAGTTTGAATTGTCTGGTATTTACATACTTTTTACTCATTTTGGAGAAAAGTTATCGAACTACCTGTAATAAGCTAGTGGGCTTGAAATAAGTATACGATTAACAAATATCATAGAGTCATACGTCTTCATGTTCAAACAATTCGCTGATAATATACGGACTATGGTATCGATATGGCTTTTGACAGCTCTGGCGTTATTAAGAGAAAGAGGAATATGATTCGAGTAAGCTAGGGTTCTGAAGGGGTTTATAAACACCCATTTTACCAGCAAAATTATGGCAAAAGCAGTGAGTATTTTCGAAGGTGGTTTAAAGAAATGAAGGTGAGACTGACCGTTGTTGGTGTGTCGGTCGAGGAAGTGACTTGATATCATTCTTACAATTCAAAAAGACTTGTTGAAGGATTTTTCCAGTTTATTTTATTCCATTTAAAGTTTTTTTTATGACTGACAAAAATTCTAACATTTATTTAATAATTTTCAATTTTTTGAGGAAGAAAAAATAATTCATTTTTCTTTTACTCAAAATTCCAATTTTCCCTGCCCTAATTACATTTTCAGTTATGCATAGTACGAATCCACAAGGGACTGACCCTTTTGCAAATCTTCTCATCAAATTTGTCAAAATACTACTTGGAGATCAGTTCTTTGCAGTTCTTTGCATTTATTTCAAAGAAATTTTCATTAGGCTGCTTAATACCTGCGTTCGCACAAAAAAATATGGACCCATCAGTCCACGATTATCTATAGCCAATATAAGACTCATATAACCATGGTACACTTTCTTTTAGAGACTCCACCATTCATATAAACACAAACTTCTGAAAAGGCGGCTTTTCACGGCTACCAAGTTCGGTCTAAGCATTAAGTTTAGACGCCAACTTCAGCAGTGCCATTAAGTGCTCATTGACAGCGAAATACTTCAGCTAACAAGTAAAGTCCTTTCAAACGTTTTGAAAGTTTGCTCACGAATATCGAAACAGTTCTCCGGACATTGTCAACGGTGGATCACTCACGTCTTAATTCTACTTATAACTCAGTGTTCATTGACGCAAAACAGTCAAAGAATTACCAATTTTGAAAAGAGAAAATTCCCGGGAAAGTGTGGGAAAAGACATCGCACCTTTTCATTGATCAATTAGAACGCTCGGGCAGATGCATAAGACCATATATGCATGAAACCATGACTTATACAGTCTATCAAATTGAGGTGATCCTCGCAGTATATAAAGCAACTTATGCAGCCGCTATTTGAAAGACTCAGAAAAAAATCTAAAGTCTTAGAGACTTGGTAGCTCAATGATTAGAGCATGGCCCAGAATCGCCAGGGAACGTGTTCAAATCCCGTTGAAGTCTCTTAATTTGCAGCTGCATAAGTTGCTCTATACACTGCGAGGATCAGCTCAATTTGATACATTACAACCGCAGTACATATATATATTTTATATATATTCTCATGCACATACTTATTCAGACTGTCACAATCACAGAATGTTCTAAGGATGGGCTCAGTATATAGTGATTGATACTAGTGCGGAACACCTTTCAAAATCCAGCAAATTTCTAACTACTGACGTACCTCATGAATGATGGGCGGGAAAACACGGTTGGCGTAGCGGTGAGAGCGCTCGCCTCATGCAACCCGGATTCAAGTCCCGCCGGGCTCGCTGTCGTATGTGGGGAGAGTATTTATTGATTCTCTCTTATGTGCTTCGAGGGTTTTTCTCCGGGCTCTCCCGTTTTTCTCAGTCCCACAGGTTTGTTAGCCTTACAGCGCTTCTAAATTACACGCGCGAAATCGTGAAAAACATTTAGAGAAATAATAGAGTTTGGGTGGACGACAATCAAAGTATTTTCTAGCATTGTTGGAAAACACAAAGATTTTAAGGGCACCTGCCTATGGAATGTCATGGAAACGCATTGACTGATGTCCACGAAAACCTACTTCGTCACGATGGCAAAATGTATACGATTCCACGCGTGTGATTGAGCAGCGCTATAAATGCTACTCTCATAAAAACTAGGACTGTCTAAAACTACCGTCCTGGTAGTATCGAGTTATTGATAGTAATTACTTCAAATTCAAATCGTGTGAATACTCTCTCTAATGGAAATCATAAGACATCCTTAGCGCGACGCCATCTAGCTCTTCGATTGATTCCGCTTCGTCGTTTTCCTGTGGCTTTAGTCTCATTGAAAACACACAATGACTCTCAGATGCCAAATTTTGACAGAAAGCTGTCCTTATTCTTCTTCCAGCCCGACAAGCTCGAGACACCGGATTTTTCGGCATCCGTTAACACAATTACTAGCCTTCACCCTTTTAGAATTAAATAGACGGAAGCCAAAAGCTAAAAGAAAATTTGACGCGTTTGTCGCTAGAGTTGTCTGCTTCGCAGGAACAGGAAAAGCAGTCTAACTAATAGATACTCGGGACATTTGTTTACATTTTTTGATTAGTTGTCCATACAAATGATACGAGACGATTCGAAGGAGGCATTTTAGCTTTAGACAATGTCTTAAACTCATGATCAAAGTAGGGAATGTTGTCGCGCAAAATCAAGGGCCCCAATAGTTATGCTCTGTCTCCGTTTTGTCAATTAATGACGCAACGTACGACTTATCAAGCTTTACTTAGAAAAACTAAATAAATGGATAAATGGAGCCTTCGATTTTTTCAAAACCTTGAAACAAAGTTTGGACTTATCAAAGTCAGGGCACGGCTAACTCACAGATAGGACCCTGAAACAACCTCTGGGCTGACCTAAGTCGGGGCACGGCTAACTCACAGAACAAACCCTGAAACAACCTCTGGGCTGATATATGTCAGGGCACGGCTAACTCACAGATAGAACCCTGAAACAACCTCTGGGCTGATGTATGTCAGGGCATGGCTAACTCACAGATCAAACCCTGAAACAACCTCTGGGCTGATGTATATCAGGGCATGGTTAACTCACAGATAGAACCCTGAAATAACCTCTGGACTGATCTAAGTCAGGGCATGGCTAACTCACAGATAGAACCCTGAAACAACCTCTGGGCTGATCTAAGTCAGGGTTTGGCTAACTCACAGGATTGACATCTGTCATAACCGCTGTGCTGATCCACAGTAAGTCAGGATACAGCTAAATCATGGGTATGGCTAACTCTCAGATTGAATCCTGAAACAACCTATTGGGCTGATCTAAGTCAGGGCACGGCTAACTCACAGACAGAACCCTGAAACAACCTCTGGGCTGATCTAAGTCAGGGCATGGCTAACTCACAGATTGAACCCTGAAACAACCTCTGGGCTGATATATGTCAGGGCACGGCTAACTCACAGATAGAACCCTGAAACAACCTCTGGGCTGATCTAAGTCAGGGCATGGCTAACTCACAGATAGAACCCTGAAACAACCTCTGGGCTGATCTAAGTCAGGGCATGGCTAACTCACAGATAGAACCCTGTAACAACCTCTGGGCTGATCTAAGTCAGGGCATGGCTAACTCACAGATAGAACCCTGAAACAACCTCTGGGCTAATCTAAGTCAGGGCATGGCTAACTCACAGATCAAACCCTGAAACAACCTCTGGGCTGATGTATGTCAGGGCATGGCTAACTCACAGAACAAACCCTGAAACAACCTCTGGGCTGATGTATGTCAGGGCATGGCTAACTCACAGATAGAACCCTGAAACAACCTCTGGGCTGATGTATGTCAGGGCAGGGCTAACTCACAGATAGAACCCTGAAATAACCTCTGGACTGATCTAAGTCAGGGCATGGCTAACTCACAGATAGAACCCTGAAACAACCTCTGGACTGATCTAAGTCAGGGCATGGGTAACTCACAGATCAAACCCTGAAACAACCTCTGGACTGATCTAAGTCAGGGCATGGCTAACTCACAGATCAAACCCTGAAATAACCTCCAATCTAAATCAGGAACTTTCATAAGCGCGCGTTTTGCGAAGAGAAGGAAAAACTGGAATGACGAACCCGTAGAAAGCCTTAGAATCAAATGCGAAACCCTCAAAAACATTATGCTGTCAATAGCTCACTTCCGAAATATGCATTGCTTGTCACGCACAAAGGTTTCTGTATGAGAGTACGTGCTAAATTAAATTTGGTCTTGAGAGCAGAAACTGAGCAATAATTTTTAGATATACAGTCAATGTCATTAACGTTGTCCACCAAAAAAAGACACTTACACATTTAGACATTTGATGTGACGTCATAGTGAAACAGGTCAATTATTTCTCATGTAAAACGATTGTATTGTTCCTGCAATCTATCATGGCTGCCGTCACGTGATGTGGCAAAGCCTCTATTATTTATTCTATAATTTTAATATGTAATCAGTTCCAACTATTTCTAAACAGAGTTTAATTCAGTACTATAAACCTAGACCATGGGACAAGGAATGCATCTTATCTTACTAGTCCTGTATCCGAGTTTCATTCAACTTGTCTCAACTGAGCCTGACTGTCACAATGGCTACTTCGAGTCACATCCGGGATACAAGCTACAGGGTCACGTGATAAAAAGGATATCGACGGAGAGTATCTGGTCGTGCGTCTTAGAATGCAGACGATCTTTTATGTGTTTTTCGTTGAATGTTCACAAGGATAAAGACTCAAGAATCCAGTGTGAGTTGAACAAGTCAACCAAACAGCTAAATCCGACGGACTACGTTCGAGTGTCATGGTCTGGACAAGAATATTTGAATCTAGTGAGTAACTGACCGGTTTGCGTTGGGCGCACGTTTTTCGCATTCCAGACAACGTGTGACGCAAATGTGCGTATGTGCTGTGCATTTATATGTATGCAAAGCGAGATAGGTCTTGGATAAGCTCCCTTTGTGAGCGCAAACGTCTACTATTCTTCCCAGTAGACCGCGGAGGCAGCTATAATATTCTTATCGCCTCTGTTGTGTTAACCAAAGGTGCATTGAAATTACAGCCATTCTCAATCACACGCGCCGCTCTAGCCATTATTACTGTCGTGACGAAGAAGCTTTTGGTGGACGTCAATCAAGGCGTTTCCATGACATTCTATAGTCACGTGCACTTATAGCTTTGTGTTTTCCGACAATATTATGGAAATGCCTTGTGATTGACGTCCACCAAAACCTTCTTCGTCGTGACAGAAACAATCGCTAGAGGGCGCGTGTGATTGAGAATGGCTGTAACATTTTAAAACATAACAGACGCTACGAAGACGATTAAAAGATATCACAACTGGCTCTGTCTATCCAGGTTTCTATTTCAGTAGATATTTTTCACATGCTTTCAGTTGGACCCCGTTTGAGCTGCGCCACTGATGAACTTGCAGTGAGGATTAGCTATAATAACATGTTTTTTTGAGAGCGTCGACCATTGATAATTGAGGGGTGGATATGAATTGTAGGTTGTTAGAATAAAAGGTTGCTAACCTAATACCTTCTGACGCTCCTCTCTTTTCCCAAAAAATGATATTTCTGCTGGCTATTTTTCTAGATACTGGAAAAAAAGGATCAGTGGATGAGCCGATCACTTGCTTGCTTCGCTGACAGAAAAGGTATTAAATATGGTACTGCTACTGCTACTGCCACTGCTACTGCTACTGCTACTGCCACTGCTACTGCTACTGCTACTGCTACTGCTACTGCTACTGCTACTGCTACTGCTACTGCTACTGCTACTGCTACTGCTGCTGCTACTGCTGCTACTGCTGCTGCTACTGCTGCTGCTACTGCTGCTGCTACTGCTGCTGCTACATAATATATAGTAATTATCATCATTACCAAGAGAAAATGACAAATGAAAATGAACTCAATTATTTATTTTCTCTTGTTATTACTACTTCAGCATTACCCAATGACTGGTATCGTTACCATTCCTCTGTATACAAATATTTCAACGAGAAATTGACCAATCAACTCGCTCGTCAGCGGTGCCATAATCTTGACGCGGATCTTGTCTCGCTGGAGAATGAAATGGAAAAAGAATTCGTGAAGAATCTTGCTTACGTAAAATCAACGACAAACGATTCAAGTAAGAATCTATTTATGTTATTCAATATGTTGATTAGTCAGGGTGTAAACATTAAAAAGAGCGCAATGCTTTGCACTACGCGTTGTGATTGGATGGATTACTGGAAGACAATGGGAAGCCATTTCAATGTTACGGCATGCCGTGCCGTGTACGTGCTGTAAGTCAGTGCCATATGTTTCAAACTCATACGATAACCATTCTTAAAAGAAGCCATTTCAATGTTACGGCAAGTCGTGACGTGTACGTGTCGTAAGTCGGTAACGCATGCACGTTTCCTATCTCATACGATAACAATTCTTATGGGAAGCCAAATGTTACGGCATGCCGTACCGTTTGCGTGCTGTAAGTCAGTACCTTATTTTTCCTATTCATACGATAACAATTCTTATGGGAAGCCAAATGTTACGACATGTCGTACCGTGTACGTGCTGTAAGTCAGTACCGTATGTTTCCCACTCATACGATAACCATGCTTATGGGAAGCCAAATGTTACGGCATGTCGTACCGTTTACGTGCTTTAAGTCAGTACCGTACATTTTGCCTTGAGTAGTCTACGATAACAGGGAAATCATACCAATGTTATACATCATGTCGTACCGTGTACATTTTTTAAATCAGTACCGCGCAAATTACCCACTCATTCGATAAAGGCTCTATTTTACCCCTTTGCCTTTCAGCACCGGCCAACGAAATAGCTTACTGGATTGGTCTGAATGACAAGACAACAGAAGGAACGTTTGAATGGTACGATGGACGTCCATTCAAATACACAAACTGGGCTGCTCCAGAACCCAACGACCTCGAATCAAAAGAGGACTGTGTCATTTCTTTCGCAGATGGTTCTTGGAATGATGTTCCTTGCGACCGCAATTATGATTTCATATGCAAAGCCCTTGATTTTAGGTAATTGTAAGCCGTATCACCATGGAAACAGGGAAATATCAAGAATGGGTCAAGTATGCCTCAGTAGACCGTTTTTTCGAAGTTGCGTGCGCATCCAACTTGACGGGGCATAAAATTGAAAAAACGCATTTCAGTAGAGATCGGTCTCTGGGGGTTGTTGTTGTTGGGGGGAGGGGGGAGGAGGGGTATTTATTTTGAAGTTTCGATCCTGTTCCTTGTACAAATATCAGTCAAATTTCAAAGAAGGCTTCTTTGAAACATTCACATAACAGGTTCATTTGGGCTCCCTGTGGTTTTAAGACAATCGCCTTTTGCAATTTTAAAATGTAATGCTTTGAAAGAAACGCAAATAAAATTATAACTTAAAATGCCCCACAAGGCAGCAAGTATGTATGTCTATGTGTCAATATCTATCTTATTCTCTTATTTTTAAGTTTAGAGCTTTTATACAAAATGGGTTTCCTGTGGTTTTTGGGTTACAAATATTTCCCCTTCCCCTCCCCAAAGGTTTCCTCCTAACTCTCCCTACCCCTCCCTCCTCGATGTAGGTTGGTTTGAATAACGACAGTTTCTGAAAGAAGTATGAAAAACTTCAACAAAATGAGGAAAAATAACAAAATGCTGACTTGTTTAGCTTTCTAGTGAGCTAACCTAATACTTATAACTAGTTTTTTGTTCAAACTTGGAGAATTTTAACAGAAAAGCATCTTAAAAGTTGGTAAAATATCGTTTTCCTGGCTGAAATCTAACAAAAATGTCGGCATTGATTTCAACTTTAAAATTTTTTGTTAAGAAGACTTTACTTGAAATTCCTTCAAAGAAAATCGTAAGATTTAAAAACGTTTAGCAGAAGAATGAAGAGGAAAACACCGAACAAGCCGATACTGGAAAGTATTTTTTCCAGCGACTCTTCATCGGAAGATGATCGGGTGGTTTCAATGATCACTCGAAGCCATACAGGCACAGAAGAAGTCAACCAAACTCCTAGAGATTCACATTTCTTTAGAAGGGTTTCTAACATCTTTAAGAAAAGTGAAAGCAAGGATAAGAGCTTGGAAGCAAGTACTAAGTGGAGAAATAGTGCTTCTCCGACTATACTACAGCCATTGATAGATAGGAAGGTTTCTCCGTCTGCAAGGAAGTCACTCGTTTTTCAAGGCAAAGGAAAAAGTTCATTAAAACAGGTAAGCTCTATAATAGATAAGCTTGATTAAGTTTGACTAGCTTTTTCCTGGTTTACTTTGAGGTTTACTGAACTTCAGTACTTGCAGTTATTATAGTGCTATCATTAGGAATCAATCGAGACTATTTAGGCCATAAAAATTGAACATTCACAAATTTAGAACTGCAGTTTTAAACACAGAACGAGCTCTGTTCAAATCCTACAATTTCAAAATTTTCTGTCTTGTGTCTTGAAACAAAAAGATCGTATTTTTTACGGAAATACCTAAACTACTTACTAACTCGGCTAACTTCGATCTAATAAATCTCATAAATCATATTATTTTCGGTTCTATAGAAAAACCTTTTTTTTTTTCATAAATAAGCTAACCTTCACTTTTTTCGATGGACTTTTCACATTCTCATTTTTATTGTGATTTTTTTTCTTTTTTACTGGATCGGCTTCAGTTTGTATGAGTAGATAGCATGGACGTGCTTGTAACAACCGTTTTAACGACTTGAAACTGAATAAAATTGCTGAAGTTAAGAATCTTCGTCCTTATAAGGAAAAATTTTTCTTTCTTTGACCTTTAGCAAAGAATAAAGGAAATCCTACTCTTTAGGAAGGAATTATTAATGATTTTATTTTTAGATTGAACTTATGACAATAAAGGTTGCAAGTCACCTAGCGTCGCCTTTACTGCAAGCGAAACTGAAATTGCGGCTTTCTTTCTTTCTCTCTTATTGATAGTATTTATATGAAGTTTCGTAATTTAAGCTGCCAAAAAATAACATCACCGAAACTTGCAATGAAACTGCAGATCAGCATGAACTAAACAAAGGGGCTCGATCTTAGGAGGGAGGGGAGGGAGGGGCAATGGCCGTTCTATCGATCCACTTTAAAAAACTAATTTGAAATATTTGGAGTTGAAGGAATTCAAACGGAAAGCGAAAAGGATGAAAAAATTTGAGTTTTTTGTCTCTTAAAAAATGCAAACTGTACATCATCCCTTGAGGCCAATCCATTGGAAATAAGATTTATTTTGATCCCTCGGTGTATTTGAACTAAATGCTTTATTTCAGAGGATTTGAAACAGTAGAACGTCCAGGAAATAATAGCTTGAAAAAGAAAAAGAAAAGAAAAAATTTGCATTCTGGTTTTCTATGCTAGATTTGTTTAGAGGGGAGGGGAGGTACGGGGGACCGTGCATGACAGGGGCCTGGGATGTGGGAGATTCCAATTTCCGTTCTGCCAAGCGAGCTGCTCGTATCAGCCATGTTGAGTGAAACACTTTTCCTTCCTTCATAAAAACCACTTTTATCCTAATGTAATACCTCCAAAAGATACCACAAAGCACCATGGTCGCCTTCGAGGACCGTTTCTGGGTATACAACCTTAAAAACTTATTTTTTTGAGCTGCAAATTTGATTGTTTTACGTTTAACTTCGCTTCTTTTTCGTCAACTCGAAGGAGTTTAGGAGTCATTTTGATTGACGTTTTTTTCTGGTTTTCTACTCATCAGGGCGACAAGAATTCAGGATACGATGTGCTGTATCATAATATGAAACATGGAAATAATGTCAGTGTTAAAGTTAGTGAATTCATCCGAGAAAGGTGAGCTTAAACTCGTGTCAAAACCATCAACATTGGAAATTTCGCTTCAAAATTGCAACTCTTCGTTGCTTTGAAAAACTTCGTAACCTTCAAAAATAAAGAAAATATTCTTTTATCTTAGAGCTGCAGTGGAAGAAAGTTACTCTAAATCTCTTGTGAAGCTTGCTAAATCAGCGTGTTCTGTGTCTCAACTTGGGTAAGCTTATTTTTAAATTTTAATTAAGAATATCGTTTTTTGAGTTTAATTACAAGATGCATCAATCCTCAAAAATACATCGAGTTGTCTATGTATTTTTGAATTTTGTTTTGCTTTTCTCTTCTCCGGTCTTCTCCGATCTCTGTAATTTCCTTGTATATTAATTAAATATTCTCCTGGTTTGAAAATCGTGACGATCTGAAAGATAAGAAAGAGTTAATAAAGATTATAATATACGTACGTTTGATTTCCTGAAAACGTTCAAAATAATCTCACGTTTTCACTCAGTCTTCTTCAAATTAAAATTTTCACATCATAAATACTATCTTAATAGCAAAAGGAAGCATCAATCAAGAAAATAGATCTTCAAAATATCACAGTTACCAGCAATTATGATTTTATGCTCATTTTGGGAGTATTTTTGGAAGAAATCTTGAGTGTTTGTGTTCGAATACTTTAGGAATTTGACACTGAAATTCCAAGGTTAACAGTCGGGGTCCCTTGTCTTGAACCCAGTTTTTACCAATAAAATGAAATGTTGGATAATTATTAAATGAAGTGAGGACAAGATATTCGATAAAAATAATATTAACTAAGTGTTTTGGTGAATTTTGAAGTTTACATAATTTTCTTAGCTCCTTAGAATACCATGCAAATTAGCTCACGTTCAAGTTTTTTTCTGAAAATATAATTGAGTCAAATTGTTGGCTTTTTACTCCTCAATGGTTTCTCAAACCACCAGAAGTACTATCTCCAAGAATAATAGATAAATATTTTCATACATTAAATATAAAAATAATATTTATCCTATGTATGCTTTGATTATTATAGATGTCAATGAATCTGTCCTTCATTAACTCATCTCATTTAAAACAATATTTACTTACATAAATTATCGATAATTCCTAAAGCAAGTTTACTGGTAACTTATTGTTTAATTTTACCTTTCTAAGATTTTTTAAGCCACATGTAATTATTTTTACACATTTGAATGATTTTTAAAACAAAACATTGACACTTTTGGCACCATTTTGGTCAACATTTTTGTGGCTAGATTTTGGTTAATAATTTCACCAATTATTTTCATAACTTGGATTTGCGATACCATTCTCATTGGCCTATTAATTAAAACATTTTAACTTTTATTACCCAAAAAGACCTCCAATTGTCATTATTATTCATATTATATGCTTTGAACAAATTCATTAACATGGATTTGTATTTCTCATTCCCAAACGAACTAATTTATATCCTTCTTGCTTGTGTTTTGATATTTTTTATCGATTTGATTACTTCTGCCAGGTCATTTGAACCACTTTGGGGAGTTCTTCGTGTTGCTACTGATAAGCTCGCTAATGCACATCATTCGGTTGTGGTGAAATTACATGAACTTGTAAAAGAAGTAAAAGAATATGGTGACAAACAGAAAGAGCGACATAAAGCAGTAAGTCCTGAGCGCTTTAACGCTTCTTAGTTGTGCTGCATGAACAAAGTCATTGTGAATATTTTTCTTAATCACTTTCACTCTGTCAGTACATTCGATATTCTGTGTATAACTCACACATTACTGTCGTTCTACTTAAAGTGTGAACACTCAAACTTTTTTATTTTTTATTTTTTATTTGTGTAAATATACCTTTTCTTTGTCTTTCATCATTTCATTTCCTTGAATAGCTGTTATAGACTTTCAATACACGTGACTCAGTTCATATGATTTATGAATATGACTGATATGCAGGAAAAGTAAACCAAAGCTTTTTATTCACTGTGATGATCAACATTCTAACATTCTAACACCACAGTTCTATTCATTCAATTCACAAAGCCAGGTTTTTATGCTAGAATTTCCAATTTATGATTCTATTTATTCTTCCGTTGATACTGAAAACAAGGCTTACAAGAATAGGAATAATTAGAAAATATTCTAGATTTTTTATATCATGGACACTCAAAATAACAGCAGATCAGTTGCTGGTCATGATCGCCGTCCAAATTAGTTGTAGCTTAGTCATACCTCATTTCTGGCTAAACGTTACTGGTCAAAATGACCAGCAAGGAAAAGATTTGACTGGACAAGTCCCAGTTCTGGCTGGAAATTTTGCTCTAGGGAATGACAAATTGTCTGGAATGGAAAAAATTGAAAAGGTTCATTGATCAAATTAATGTATTCTTCTTTAGGCAAAAGAGGAATTCAGTGGTACGGCTGAGATAGTACAGACAATGCAGAGCATGACACAAGGACTAACTAAGGTTAGTTGGACAAACATTCAAAACCTTCAAATTTAATCAAATCCTTGAACAAGCTTTGGGCGATCAGGTGAGCTTGTTAGGTTTTACAGTGACAGGAAAACTGGAGAATTATGGAAAAAAAAAACCCCAACAAAGCACAGGAGAGAACTAACAAACCACTTGACTCACACACAATGCCGAGCCTGGCAAGACTCAAACCTGGGTCGCATTGATGAGAGGTGATTGCTCTCAATATTATGCCACCTTACTTCCCCTATCGTTGATCCTCTTTCACATGTTATGAGCTGAAACTTCCCCTCTTCATTAATGTCCAAGGCACAGTCGTACGAAGCCTGGATAGCACTATCTGGCAGATAAATCCTTATCCAGTGGATAAGTCAATGCTGTTATCCAATAAATTTATCCACTGGATAAGATTTATCCGTCGTCTATCCAGCCTTTGTACAACCGGGCCCAAGTAATATTTTCATAAGCATTGTTCATTTTGACACAATCGCTTGTTTTAAGGTGAATAGGGTTACCTAGCCTGTAAATGCACTACTATCGCCTCTGCAATCTTAATCTTCTTTTCAACAACAGGCAAAGGAAATCTACTATGCAAGGTGTCATGAATTTGAGAAGTGTAAGAAAGATGGCACAAGTCAAAAAGAAATAGAAAAGGTATGACATAAGTACCAAAAATTCACTAATTTACTCATGCATTGGTCAGTACTATCTTAGAGATCTTGGGATAGATTAGAAGAATGAGGGTGGGTGAAAATAGAGGGGGATGGCAAGGATAAACCTCTGTGCTGATCTAAGTCAGATCACACAGATGGAACCCTGAAACAACCTCTGGGCTGATCTAAGTCAGGGCATGGCTAACTCACAGATTGAACCCTGTAACAACCTCTGGGCTGATCTAAGTCATGGCATGGGTAACTCACAATTCAACCCTGATACAACCTTTGGCCTGATCTAAGTCAGGGCATGGCTAACTCACAGATCAAACCCTGAAACAACCTCTGGGCTGATCTAAGTCAGGGTTTGGCTAACTCACAGGATTGACATCTGTCATAACCGCTGTGCTGATCCACAGTAAGTCAGGATACAGCTAAATCATGGGTATGGCTAACTCTCAGATTGAATCCTGAAACAACCTATTGGGCTGATCTAAGTCAGGGCACGGCTAACTCACAGACAGAACCCTGAAACAACCTCTGGGCTGATCTAAGTCAGGGCATGGCTAACTCACAGATTGAACCCTGAAACAACCTATGGGCTGATCTAAGTCAGGGTATGGCTAACTCACAGATTGAACCCTGTAACAACCTCTGGGCTGATCTAAGTCAGGGCATGGCTAACTCACAGATTGAACCCTGTAACAACCTCTGGGCTGATCTAAGTCAGGGCATGGCTAACTCACAGATTGAATCCTGAAACAACCTCTGGGCTGATCTAAGTCAGGGCACAACTAACTCACAAACCTTTGAATCAAGGAAGAGACCTTACAAACTCTACTCACATGTCATGCTGAGTCCAGGAGTCAAACTTAAGGGCTCAGAGTTAAGAGGAAAGTACACTCTACCTTTTGCTCAACATAGACTATATTCATTCTAACCACTGTAATAATTGCTATAGAAAAAGGCCAAGTAAAATTCATTGTATGATTTATTATTATTTTTTAGGCAGAATTGAAAATGAAAAAGGCTGGTAAGTGGAACCAAAACTAGTGTAAAAAAAGTGCAAGGGATTGTGATAGCTGTAGTTAATGATGCCGTAATGCAAGTGTGCTATTCCTGCACAATAATATCTTACATGTGTATTGGTGTTTTGGCAATGAAACTCGTATCTACAGTGTAGAGATGCATCAGTCTGCAATAGATAGAAATATGGTCAACGAAAGACTACCGTTCTGTAGGGTGACCAGCGATCTTATTGTTAAACTCTATTTCTAAGAGCATGAATAATAGCAAAACTCAAAGTTCTGGAGTCTAAAATTTGTAGCACATTTTTCAAAAAACGTTTTAGATCTGATTAAACTACAGTATTTATTTTTAAAATGCTTGTATATTGTTTCGTTTTTGACCTTTTTATCTTAGGAGAAGAATACAAAGCATTAGTTGAGAGACGAGAAATAATTAGGAATGAATTTCATGACAAGATGGTGGAAACATCCAGAGTAAGTAAAGCTGCTTTCTTTTGATTTTTTCTTTCAAACTTTTTTAATACCAACTGTATTCTCAAAAACAGCATTTTGGGTTGTCTGTGTTTTTTTACCACAGGAAGCCCAATACGATTATTTTTACTCATTTCTCATATTTCTTTATCTTAGAAATTTCAAAAGATTGAAGAAGAGCACCTAAAAACAATTATTGGGCACTTGGAGACATATATAGATTCTCATCTATCAGGATGGAAAATGATGGAACAGGTACAAGGATATAGAAAGGATTCTCCCTCCACCCCTCTCCCCCAAATATTCAAATGAGGAAATAATTCATAATTATTGAATGTGGTTGAATGCAATATGTTCTAAGGCTGTATTGATGAAGGACTTTATCACAGGGCTCAAAATAATTGCTTGCCAATGGCCAAAATGCAGGTAAAATTTTACCACTGACATGCTTAGTTTAGTTTAGTGCGTTTACCACCCTAGGTGGTCAGCTGGATGCCTAACAGGCCTGCGGCCCAATTGATAAGGCAGCCGGTTAGCACCGGTACTGAAGATGGTCGTCATCAGTGTCAGTGGATCTTTTACGTCCGCCTTATACAGAGTTATATAGAGAAGACAGACAGGGCCTATGGTTTTAAGTCCTTGTCCGAGAAGACTTGATTAATTTGTGCAATTTCTTACAAAGTTTTTCACGGATATGGTATGCATTTTATCAGTTTGAACAAGAACTAATTCATAGAATATGGTTGTAATGATTGAATATATATTTTTAGGTTCATACAGACTTCCGTGAGCATCTAAGAGCCCTTACCATCGACAAACTGCTGGATCAGTTGGTTCGTCGTAAAGGCACAGGATTAGATATACCAGGTAATAGAGGGTTAAGGAGAAGGTTTAAAAGTCTGCCTCTACATGTATTTCTATCTCTGTTTCTCCATACTGTAGGTCTCCATCTGTCTGTCCAACTGTCTTTCTCTTTGTTTGTTTGTTTGTCTTTCTCTTTGTTTGTCTTTCTATGAGTTTATCAGTCTGTCCATCCTGTCTACAGTCTGTTTGTTTTTCTGTCTGTCTGTCTTGTCTGTCTGTCTTTATTTCTCCACTGGCAATAATTGCCTCCGTATCGTTGAAGTAGTCCAATGACATCTATAAATCTCAGTTTGAAGTTGTTAAATTATTTAACAATTTCAAAAACTGAGTTTTATAGATGTCATTGGACTACTTCAATGACACAGAGGCCATCTTGGATCGCAAGGCATTATGGGCCGTCCAGGGGGCAAATGAATCTTTGTTACAGTAATGACGTCAATCGATATTACATATAACAGCTCACCACAAGAGAATACAACAAACAATGAATTGAATTAAGACAGCATGTTGATTATCCTAGACACAAAACTCTACATGTTTTCTGCCATCTTTGTTTTGTTTTGCCTCTGGCAAGATGGCTGCTGTATCGTTGAAGTAACCCATGTGGTGATGAATGTGGTGATAAAACAGTCATTATGAGAATTATTGTAAATGGTTTGCCATATGTTCTAGGTGTGATAACATTTGAAGAGTATGAAGAACACCAAGACGCATTGGTCAATATAGATAGCTCACCAAGCACAAACAACAAGCCGCAGACTACGAAGCCACCATTATCAGGTATGAGTAATGAAAAACCTCTGGAAAACTTTTCTCTAATAAAATAGGGAATTTTTACATATATATGCATCATATTTTTAATTATTATGCTCATATATGTTTATGCATACAAATAACCCTCCAAAAATTTTTTTTCGAACATGAAAATAAAAAGATAAAAAATAAGAACTGAAAAGTTTCCAAAAACTTGAAAAAAGGTTAGGGTCACTGGTTTGAGCCCTGCAGACACCATGCATGTACTACTATGTGAATTGAGTTTGTTTGACGTGTTGTTCTCTTCCGTGCTATGAGGGTTTTTCTTCTGGTTCTCCTCTTTCCTCCCTCCATAAAAATCAAGATGTAAAATGAGCATTGTGTGCCTAGAACATTGAATGTAGTGGTAGTGCATGTGAGAGAAAAGTGTTCCCAATAAGTGCAAAAATGCTAGAATGAACTAGACACTTAAACATTTTTTTGAAAATTCATTTTATGTTTATCATGCAGAGGGTGTGAATACTCCATCTCGTGGAACATGAAATTATATCCTTCCAGACTTTCGAAGATCTCACAGTTTTATCTCTAATGTTTCAGGGTTCCCACTACACAAGAAAAAGAAAGAAAAGAAAGAAAAGAAAAAGAAGAAGAAGAAAGAAAAGGGAAGCAATTCTAGTCCAAGCAACAGTCAAGGATCTCCAGAACATCAACAAAATGGACCAGTGTAGGTTTTCAATCTAACTATGTTCATGTGTAGCTAAGATAAAATGAAAGAATATGTAAATGGAAGGGAGGAAGGAAGGATTGAGCAATTGACTGAGCAACTGACTAACTGATAGAATGGACAAATATGTTGGATGGATGGAGGGATGGATGGACGGACGGACAGAGAGATGGATAGATTTATGGATGGATGAACAGATGGATGAATGGGTTATTGAATGGATGTATTAATAGATGGATGAATGGATGGACGGACAGAAGGTCAAGAAAGGAAAGAAAAAAAGAATGATAGATTGAAGGATGGATACATACTGTAGATGGACTAGCTGAACGAATAAATAAATGTAGTATAGCAGTAATGAATTATGCGTTCGGTGTGTGTAATGAAATAGAGAGAATAAGAGAAAAATATCAAATGGATAAGTAATTTTTTTGTTTTATAATGGTAAAACTTAACACATCAATAACATAATGCTAGTGAGTCAAACAATTGATCTCATGACCACAACAACTAAGTAACCAGATAAATCTCTACTGCCTCCTTGGACTCTTTTGATTGGATAAGAGACATTTGACTGCTCAATCAATCAATCAATCAATCAATCAATCAATCAATCATTTAATATTTAATCACGTATTGTCCAGGAGCTGGATAAGCTCGTTCAAAATACTGCGCGCAATAAACCACTCCCTTCCCTTGGGACTTCCAGGACTCAGTCAAAGATGCGGAAGACATTATCTGATGGTATACGGTCCAAGATTAACCATGTTTATTACAATCATGAAGATGTGTTAGTATTTTGTTAGTA
This sequence comes from Actinia equina, assembly GCA_011057435.1. NCBI lineage: Eukaryota > Metazoa > Cnidaria > Anthozoa > Actiniaria > Actiniidae > Actinia > Actinia equina. The sequence continues at coordinate 383,039 of WHPX01000226.1, read as the reverse complement.
TGATAGCTGGCTAGCTCGCACTTGTGATCTAATTGACCTATCTTATGTAGCATGCCATTATAAGATATTTAATCTATTAAAAAATTAAATAGGAAGTACTTTCAAATTAGTCACATGTATTGGAAATTATGATAATAGCAAGATTAAAAAACTTCGTAAACATTGTCCTTAAAGTGTGTGTCAAGGAAAAATTGTTTTTTTCGAAATCACTTGTATGTGAACAGTGCAGTTGTATGGTTGCAGTATTTTTGTAATTGTAATTTTCTTTTCCGAGATCACTTCAGAATACTTGTCGTGAATAATTTAATTATGAAAGTTTAATTAGTGAGGGTAATAGTGTAATTGTTACACTACAAAACATAACACATTCCTTAATCTGCAAAATGTAACACATATTTTAATCGTCATCTCATAGTTACATCATTTCATTTGAATTTAGATATTTCAGCGGGCTAACAGTTTAACAGTTAATGGTTGCACACAATAATACACATGTTGATATTTAAAATTTAAGGTGGCTGCCTACTTTTGAACGTTTGATTTGAGCCCACGATGTGCGCGCGCTCAAAAACCGCTGAAAAATCTACAAGATTTCATTGAAGAACCATACGCGTTTTGAGCTTCAACAGGGCAAAACCCTCAAATTTTGCACGGGACTCTATATTTTTTGATAGCTCATCGAAAAAACTCCTTAAAAATCTAGGTTATATCAACATTTTAGGAAAAGTTTAAATCAGGAACACGTGAAAAAATAGATTTTTGTAGCGATTTTTGTTCGACTTTATGAGATTTTTTAAGAGCACCGAAACTACAAAATATGACAAATCAATGTATCTCTCTGTCTTTTTGTCGAAAATATCCATGTATTATTGTAGAATGATTGAATAGCCTTCATTCTTGCAATCATATAGTCTGCAAATAACTATTATCTTATTAATCTTAATTTTTTTCTAATCACTTCTGGTGACGCAATTTTTACTCCAAAAGCTTGCACGTAGGCTTCCATTAAATGCTGATTATCTCGAAAACGAGCTCGGGACACCCTATTTTTCTTTCCAGATTTGGAATCAGCATTAAATTTCAATTCGGAAAATAGAAGTTTTAAAAAAAGCTTAAATCAATTTCCAAAAGTAGGCAGTCACCTTAACCTTTGACCTTTTAATGACACTTTTTCTCCTTACTGATCTTGTATAGTGCATGCTATGTGTATGAAATGCAACAATATTGATGTTTTCTGTTTGAATTTTTTTTCAGTGAATCACCAGTTAGTGAAGGAAGTGTAAGTATTAAGTATCATGACTGCTATTTTCATAAACATGCAAACTCGGTGCTGCGAGCCTCGCGCTGTAATTTGTTTTGCTGCCACCAATCAAAAGTAATCAGCCGGTACCTTTCATATTTTTGACTGGCAGCAGTGAAAACCAAATTCCAATGGGCAAATGGTAACTACCTGTAAAGTTCACGTGTTTATGAAAATAGCTGTCTTATCTTTGGGGTTGGGATCCCTTTATTATAAAGGAAGGAGTAGGGGGCTAGGGAGAGAGGAGGGGTAAATCACTCAGCCTCCCCCAGTAACACACCACAGGTATCCCACCAAAGAAACCACTTTCTATTGAAGATAAGTGTAATAATATTGACATAATATTGTCAAACATATTTTTAACTCAATTTTTATAATTTTTTCCATATCTAGATAAGTCGCGATCCTTCATTTGAAGTCGATGATGAAGGCTACCGAATACGACCACCCGATACTGAAAATATCCTTTTATTATTTCTTACTGTACCAAGTAACTTAATTGGACTATGATTATTTAAAGAAGTTATTTTAAGTCAGCTTTTTTAAGACATAGCCCAATACTCCATTTTACTGTTCCATTCCAAGCCGAGGCTGGAGTTTCCACGCATGATAAAAAATATAGTTTTGCTATGTACGGAAACTGCAGCCTCGACTTGCAACTATTATTCGTGGTCACTCGAACGGAACTGTAAAATGAAGTATTGCATTCAAATATAGCCCAGATTCCCTTAGTCAAAACTTTGACCCAAATACAAGGTAACTGACAGATTGAATTGGGAGCGAAACTGGAAAATCTGTTAGAAAAACCCTCTGAAGCACAGGAGAGAACCAACAAACAACTGTACTCACAATCAACACAGAGCTTGGCAGCGCTCGAACCCGGGTCGCATTGGTGAGAGGCAAGCAAACTTTACGCTACGCCACCTGTGCTTCATATATTGTTTAATTCAGTTTAATAAATACAAGTTTACAGCGATTGTCCTTGACTTTATCCAAGTGCTAAATCAGGAGGAGCCTCATCCGACTCTGATTCAGATTCTGATGATGGTAAGATAATATCAATTATTAATAATAATATTAATATTAATATTTATCTGGTCCTGTATCCTGAAAATTGTGCATTCTGATTGGCTGGTAGAGCAAGCAGTGTTTTCTATTTCTGCCTGCAGTAAGGTACCCTGACATAAGGCTTATACATTCAAGCACATCCATCAGGAAGCAGTTTGTTAAACAAAAAAATTTAAAACAACGACAAAAATGAATGATAAAAAGTAAATAAGTTATTTACTGGCCTAAAGTTGGTCCAGATAGGGGGAGAACTTTGCCCTCAGCCTTGAAAAAAGAACTCGGTATAATGGCCTTGGTCCATGTATTCAAGACCTCTGGCACCTTTTTTCGCTAACCAGACCTCCTGGCCAGTCAATAATATATATTTATTACATAGATATCAATGAAATACCAGGTTTTCTCTAGTGTTGAAAACTTGATATCTTTCACCAGTGGAAGATACCATATCTTTCACACGTGAAGATATCGCTGTTGAATCGGCTTGCTATTTTAATAAAGAATTTTTGAGCTTTTGTTTTATTTAAGTTTCACTGATGTCTATATAATAAACAGAACACTACATGGCCGCTTGGAGATACGAATTTTATGTTCTCATGTTCAATTTAGATATCTCACTCAATTGAACATTCGAAGATAAAATTCGTATCTCAGCGCGTCCATTTGATATCCTCTATATATGTACATACTCACTATATATCTTGCCACTGATTGAGAGACAGCACTGGCCATGGCAGCATACGTCACCCATGTCACCCAGGACAGATTTATGATAAATTACATTTTAAATTAATATTAGTTAATAAAAGTGATTATTTAATATTTGAATCAGATGACGAGCCAAGACGTATCCAAGTGACCATCAAACCAGTAGACGATATGGTGTCACAAACAGCATCTGTTGACGAGATCAAGAAAATCACCGATTCACTAATCCTTTCCTCTCCATCATCAATGGTAAGCAATTCTTGGAGGGTTGGCATCTGATAGACTAAGAGGTTCTAATGTACTTACTTGCCATGTAAGCTTTCGCATGTCCATTTTTTTGTCTTGCCCACCAGTGACTAGATATATCAAAGTATTGCATATTCTAGTTAGCCTAATATTACTGAAAAGTGCTTTGGAATTTTCCTGTTTCATTCATTGTTCATCCCTTAATTATTTTATCCATTAATTTTTCTTCATTAATTTGTCCATTAATTTTTTCATTAATCTATTCATTAATTTACTCATTAATTTATTCATTAATTTATTCATTAATTTACTCATCAAGTTATTCATTAATTTACTCATTAATTTATTCATTAATTTATTCATTAATTTACTCATTAATTTACTCATTAATTTACTCATTAATTTATTTATTCATTTATTCAGTCATTTATTTCTCCTTTCAGAGAAGGAATTTGAGCTCATCTTCAGGTAGGTTGATCTGCATTCACCCCAGTGTTAGGCAATCATCAGTTGACCATTGGTCCCTTGTTGACTGTCTGTCAGCCAATGATAAAGCTTTCATTGTATAGTTACAACAAAAGTATAACCTTCCATGTCAGTGACATGCCAGCCAATAACCAGCCAATGATTGGCTGAGTGTGTCAACTGGCATACATCTGCTGTTCATAAAGTACCCAATCAGGTTGATATCTGTCCCCATGTCACTCTATTGTACTCAAAGCTAGCAAGGTTCATAAATTAAAGTCCTTTAGAGAATGGACGACTTCAACAATGCGGCAACCATTTTGAATCAAAAGCCATTGTGGGTCCTCCAGGGGGGGGGGGGAGGGCAAATATACAAAGCTTTGTTTCAATAATGGCGTCAATTGACATTTACGGTGGTTCATAACAAGACAATTTGATGAGGGAGATAAATTTAAAAAAGCACAGTTTCACAACTGAGGAAATGTTCCAAATATCATGAGTTTGTCATCTTTGCTTTGTTTTGCCCCCTGGGTGACCCATAATGCCTATTCAATATGGCTGCCGAATCATCGAATTAGTCCATTTAGGTAGATCTAAAAGTCTAATGAATTTAGATTATGATACATTTTTGTTCATTGTCAGGGTTGAATGATGGATTTAGAAGCAGGGCGTCAACAGAAAACTCACGAAATAGCAGCACTACTAAGTTGTAAGTTATGTTAAAAGCATGAATTAAGGAATGCTTCCCACTATAGAGCAGGCCAAGCCACTTTAAGTCTGACTATTTGTAGAGGTATTTTAAAAAGCAGCACCTTTCCCTCAATTAAACCCACAGTGTTGGTTTGGCCAGAGAGAGACGTGATTGCCATTTAAAATTGTCCGCCAAGCCACTTTAAAGTCTGACCATTTGTGGATGTAATTTTGAAGAGCAGTACCTTGTCCTCAATTATTTAAGACCCACAGTGTTGGTCTGGCCAGAGAGAGATGTGACCCCCATGTTCCTCCAATCCACTTTAAAGTCTGACCAATTGTTGATGTCATTTTTAAAGCAGCACCTTGTCCTCAATATTTAATATCCTCAGTGTTGGTCAGTTCGATGCTCAACCGAGTCAACCATGTATCGTTAATACCATGCCAGTTAAACCATGCAGGTTAAATAACCTACTTGGTTATGCCCCTTGGGTAATATAATCATTATATTTATGCCTAACTTTAATTATTAATGATACTTCCTCGTAGATATCGTTCTAGTGATGACTTACTTGATATCAGTTCTGGCAAAAATCCAAAAACCATCACAAGTCCAGGAAGTGACTCAAACCTCTCATCATCAAACCTCAGTACCCCCACAGATACCTTAAGTACGATGATAAAGGATAGTAAAGATACTGATACCAAAGCTACTCCACCTGTCAGCACCTCGTTTTCATCAGGGGATGCATTCATGACATCTTCACCAGCATCTTTTAATATCGGTATGTTAGAAATGCCTCTCATGTACATTATTGTTATTCAAAAAAATGATATACAAGCCTGGCAGTGCCCTGACCTAGATTAGCCCAGAGGTTATTTCAGGGTTTGATCTGTGAGTTAGCCATGCCCTGACTTAGATCAGCTCTGAGGTAGTTTCAGGGTTCGATGTGTGAGTTAGCCATACCCTGACCTAGATCAGCCCAGAGGTTGTTTCAGGGTTTGATCTGTGAGTTAGCCATGCCCTGACTTACATCAGTCCAGAGGTTGTTTCAGGGTTCGATCTGTGAGTTCGCCATGCCCTGACTTAGATCAGCCCAGAGGTTGTTTCAGGGTTTGATCTGTGAGTTAGCCATGCCCTGACTTAGATCAGCCCTTAGGTTGTTTCAGGGTTCGATCTGTGAGTTAGCCATGCCCTGACTTAGATCAGCCCTGAGGTTGTTTCAGGGTTCGATCTGTGAGTTAGCCATGCCCTGACTTAGTTCAGCCCAGAGATTGTTTCAAGGTAGCAATGCTCTTGTACTTATTATATACTGTAATAATTATTATATTCTGCAGGAGATCCAAGTGAAGGTAATGGTAATGGAGATGACGAAACACCACCAGCCTTACCCAAGAAGAAAGGAAGTCTCGGCAACAACCTGAACATAACAAGTGATGATCTGAACATCCCACCCCCACTACCAGCCAAGAGGGATGGGGCTGGACTACAGTCATATCAAAGTAAGGCACTCAGGACTATACACTTTGTTTTTAGATAAAACAAAACAGTTAGCCGACAAATGGATAGGCGGATGGACAGACGGGAGAGCGGGCGGGCGGGCGGACAGGTTTGTAGGGTATTGGATGGGGCTGGACTTCAGTCATATCAAAGTGAGTCAGGACTATACACTTTGTTTTTAGCTAAAACAAAACAGTTAGCAGACAAATGGATAGGCGGACAGACGGACAGACGGGAGAGCGGGCGGACAGGTGGGGATTGGATGAATGGACTGATTATTGGGTGAATGGATAGATAGATGAAAGACAGTCAATGAATGAATGGATGGCTGAATGGACAGTGGATGAATAAATGAATGGATGAAGTGAACAATTTGATTTAATAAAGGATGAACACTAATAATGAAAATTTTTTTACATATAATATATATAGGAGCTAAACTTTGTTTAAATAATTTTTCCATTTAGTAATAACATCATAAGTTTTTCACCTAAGTAATACCCCAGTTGATTATGACATACACTTATTTCAATAAAGTTAGTCACCTGAAAAGCTTTAAAGCTGAGGCCGACAAGGATTATGGGTAGATTCATTTTACACATTCAACCGCTTGATAACTGTTCATGGACTTGCGAAACTTTTACCGGCTACAGTCTCACCTCTTCTGAGCATCATAGAGCTGCAGTTTGTATTTAAAAAGCTTTGTATATATATGCTTTTTTGATATGAAAAATTTCCAATGATGCTCAGTGATCTCAGCTTTCTAGGTTTTTGGTGACTAACTTTATTGAAATAAGTGTATACATCTACTTTTTCAGACAGTAAAGGTACACTGAATAACTCTTCTGAATCATCCAAATCAACCACCGCAACTCTACCATTCTTGATGAAGCCACCTGGCCCAGGTGAAATCCCGCGTGCTGGCTCTACAGCCACGGCATTAGCAAGACCACGCCCACAGGGGGGTCAAAAGAAACCTGGACTCACCCTGGCAACCCAACCATCATCTTCTCAAGGGAACCAATCAAGCATGTCATATTCCCAAGAACTATTTTCTCTCTTTTCGGATTCGGATTTTACTACTTCATCCAAAGAGAAGGACGATTGTGAAGACGGTGGCCCTAAAACATCTAAAACGCCTTCCAAAGTCAGCTATGTTGGGTCTGTTGCTTTAACGAGCTCAACAACATCTGATACGACCACTCAGGTCATGACCAGAGCTGTAACGACCACATCGATACAAGGGCTGTCGGAGTCACATGAGAGACAGGAGAATGCGGCAGGCCTGATGCGGTCTAAGACAGTGGGGTCTATGTCCTCCGGACCTACTAAGGTTCTCTCTGTGTCTCATAGCAGTGCTTCCAGGGAAGATGTTTTGCCTATTGCTGTGGCGTTTATTGAGTCTGTCAATGCTTTCTTCAGAGGAAGTGATCACAAAGCGTAAGCTATCTGTTACTTGTTATTTTAGAACAAAACGATGCCTTGAGAATTGTTACAGCTAATTCACGCCACGAGTGACCAGTGATTCTGGGAAGTCAAATGTGGCTTTCAAGAATTCATGTTTAAATTTCATATCTCCAATCAACTGCTCCTCTATGCCAAAAAACGTTTTTGAACCCGCTATCATGAATGATAAAATAACTGTTATAAATCTCGCATTCTTATTGGTTGGGAGCGTGTGTCACACAGTACACACGCGCTCTATGCATTTTATATAAAGAACTTAATCACTGAGTTATAAAGCACTTAGGGATTAGCAGAACACGAGAGAAGTGTCGAGAAGCACTCCGCTCCGATCCAGTGGATAAATTTATTGGATAACAGCATCGACTTATCCACCAGATAAGGATTTATCCACCGGATAGGGCTATCATGGCTTCGTACAACCGAGCCCTGATTGGTAACATTGCTATGTTGTCTCTCATAGGTGTATGGTCAAGGTGACGGGCGATATCACTGTATCATTTCCAGCAAGCATTATATCACAATTAACAACCGACAAGGATCCGCCGTTGTTAACCTTTTTTATTACTGGCACATCATCACTAGAACAAATAGTTCCAAATAAAAGTCTCATTTCCAGGTAATTGTAATGGCAATCCAACCATGTTGAACTATTGGAATTGTGAGATAAGTTTCCAAGCGGTGTTACGAAAATGCGCCATGTAACCCCTCTATGAAACTTGTTTCTCAACATTGTACACAAGTTTCAGCTAAAACATTTCAATGGGTAATGGTTATAGACTTGCTACTATGCTACAGATTAATCAGTTTGTTCATTCTTGGGTTTGTTAGTTCCTTGGTTCATTTGTTTGTTTAGTCATTTGTCGCTCGTTCGTTTGTCCGTCCGTCCTTCCGTCAGTTCGTCCGTCCGTCCGTCTGTCCGTTTGTTCGTTCGTTTGTTTGTTCGTTCGTTTATTTGTTTATTCATTTATTTGTTCGTTTGTTTGTTCATTTATTTGTTTGTTTGTTTATTCATTTTTTTGTTCGTTCATTTGTTAAGTCGGTCGATCAGTCGTTCGTTCATTAGTTCGTTCGTTCGTTCGTGCGTGCGTGCGTGCGTGCGTGCGTTCGTTCGTTCGTTCGTTCGTTGTTCGTTCGTTCGTTCGTTGTTCGTTCGTTCGTTCGTTCGTTCGTTCGTTCGTTCGTTCGTTCATTTGTTTTTGATGTTTTTTTTGTTTGTTCTTTCGTTCTACCTTTGTTTGTTTGGTTGTTCCTTTGTTTTTTCGTTTGTCCTTTCGTTTGTTTATTTGCTCATTTATTCATTAATTTCTTTGTGTTACAGTGAAGGGCAGCAAAGTGGAGGAGATGCTGTTGTTTATAAATTCAACATGAATGCATTAGCCAGCCACTTGAAAAAACAAACAGAGACGGCCACATCTTCATATTACAATATAGATATTCTCAAGTATGAGGTAGGTCATCAAGTACAGTGGGACCTCTAAAATACAGGGATAGAAGGGCCAGAAAAAGGTTTCCTTACTATGAAACAATGATGCTAACATCGTCATCAACATCATCATCATTGCATTCACCATCATCATTATCACCATCTTCACCATCACATCATCATCATGATTATCATCACCAACATCATCATCACCACCATCATATCATCATCATGATTATCATCATCATCATTATCATAAACATTACCACCACTATGACCATCACATCATCATCATCATTATTATAACAAACATTACTAATATCATAATCACATCATCGCCATCAAATCATCATTACCATCATCATCATCATCATCACCACCATCATCACCATCATCACCATCATCACCACCACCATTTTTTCAGGTTAATGATTTATGGATGGTTATTTGCAAAGGTCCAAGCTAACTATGATTTTTGTGTGATTGCAGGTTCGCACAACTGGTATTCAGTCCACACCATTACAGCTTTGTAGTTACTGGAAATGTGAGCCGACGGCAACTAATATTAGAGTAGATTACAGATATAATCCCAAATGTATGTCGACACCCTGTGCATTAACCAACGTTAACATTATAGCACCAGTAAATGGTGGTGTTACAATCATGCAGTCTAAGCCATCGGCAAATTGGTAAGTAGCAGTAATAGTATTTTGCAATAACAAAAATATTGTTGCAGCTTGTTCTACCTGGGCATTGGAGGTGGTTATTTTTTGTATTTCTAATGTAATTCCCTTAGTGCTATCTTTGAACATCTAATCATCTTCTTCTAATCCTGTGGAGTGCCTCAAGGGTTGGTTATTGGCCCTTGAACATTCTTTTTCAATGATTATCTTAACTCTTGGAGTACCTTAAGGATTGGTTTTGGGCCCTTTAATATTCCTCAGCATGTTTATAATATCACTCCCTTCTAGCAGAGTCTCCCTCGTTGGTGACTCTGCTAGCAGGGTAGGAATAATATCAATAATAATCAATATTTTTTTCAATCTTGGATTACCTCAAGAATTGGTTTTGGGCCCATTAATATTCCTTAGCATGTTGCAGGAATAATATCAATAATAATCAATAACTTTTTAAAGTCTAGTAATGGTTCATTTGCCATTATTTTGTATCAGGTCAGCAGAGAACCAGCGTGCTGTTTGGATTTTATCTGAAATTTCAAGTTCCAAGGATCAAGATGGTAAGTGGTCACCATTCAGATTTTTGGGACCTTCATTTTTTTCTATAATTATTATATTTTTTAACTTATTATTTTCTTTATGTGGATCGGCATATAGTTTTGTTTTGGTTTTGTTTAAGGCATTTGACTGATCAACAATGCTTATATTGATTTGGTATTTGCACCGGTATTCAAATTGGTTACCTTTTGGAGTTCCTCATGGTTGGGTTTTAGGACCTTCAATTTTCCCTATTGTATCCAGTAGTTTTTCTCATTCTTCTCTCTGTGAAGTGCAGCTTGGTTTTGTTTAGGAAGTTTGTCTAAAAAATATGTAACAAGCTATCTATTAAACATTTAACATTGCATGCAAGTCACATTCAAGTAATTCCCACATTCAAGTAATCACATATTCTCATAATTGCACCTATTATAGGGACATTAAGAGCAAAGCTTGACTTAACAGAGGGGCCAAGTACGCCGTCCAGAATTGCCGTCCAGTTTTCATCCACAGGAGCTACCATATCAAACTTAAACTTTGAATTAAAAAGTGATGCTTACAAATTATCACTTGTCAAAAAACAAATTGCTACAGGTAAGTCATCCTAACTTTGCATTTTTTTCTTATTTTAATTTCATAATTTCTTTTCTTTTTTCCTCTTATTTCTAATCCTCTTTCAGTCATTCTAAATATTTTTTTGTATTATTTCATTTAAACACTTTTTTCCACATTTCATTTTTTTCCCTTTCACTGATTTCCCCCTTCATTCGTTCTCTCATTTCCTTTTTATCTTATTTCCCTTTTAAATTCTGACATTTCTTTTCCAATTTTTGCCATCATGCATTGAATTTTTCTATTTTTCTATTATAGTGCTTTTCTAACTTGTCCACCCCTTTTCATTCAAAGACATTCCCCTTCATTTTTGCACCCTTTTTTATTCTTATTTAATGTTTATTCATCATGTTTTCCAGTTAATTTCCATTTTCTTTTCTGCGCTTTTCTTCTCTTTTTCATGCTCGTGTATATCTCATTTCATCATTGGTAACCTTTTTCACAATTACTTGGTATATACCATCAACTGTCTCTCGTTTTCTCACTGGTCTCTATATACCACATACCATCGACTGTGTCTTGTTTTCTCACTGGACTCTATATACTGTAGCATATACCATCGACTGTCTCTCATTTTCTTACTGGACTCTGAAGACGACTTCCGGTTATTGAAACGTCAGCCACCAACAACAGTCTTTCTCAAGACTACACTCACCTGGGCGATCACATTTCACAACAAACTGTCAGTCACCACCAACAACAGTCTTTCTCTAGACTACACTCACCTGGACCATTACACTTCACAACAAACTGTCAACCACCACCAACAACAGTCTTTCTCTAGACTACACTCACCTGGACCATTACACTTCACAACAAACTGTCAGTCACCACCAACAACAGTCTTTCTCTAGACTACACTCACCTGGACCATTACACTTCACAACAAACTGTCAGTCACCACCAACAACAGTCTTTCTCTAGACTACACTCACCTGGACTATTACACTTCACAACAAACTGTCAGTCACCACCAACAACAGTCTTTCTAGACTACACTCACCTGGACCATTACACTTCACAACAAACTGTCAACCACCACCACCAACAGTCTTTGTAGACTACACTCACCTGGACCATTACACTTCACAACAAACTGTCAGTCACCACCAACAACAGTCTTTCTCAAGACTACACTCACCTGGACCATTACACTTCACAACAAACTGTCAGTCACCACCAACAACAGTCTTTCTCTAGACTACACTCACCTGGACCATTACACTTCACAACAAACTGTCAGTCACCACCAACAACAGTCTTTCTCAAGACTACACTCACCTGGACCATTACACTTCACAACAAACTGTCAGTCACCACCAACAACAGTCTTTCTCTAGACTACACTCACCTGGGCGATCACATTTCACAACAAACAAAACAAAATATTGTTTAGTTTGTTAAATAAAGTTGATTTTATTTTTCAGGGAGATATATTTCCGAGAGCTAGCTGACAAATGACTTCTACTTCACCGGTAAACCAATTTAGACTAGTTATTTGTATGAAAAACCCAAATATTAATATTTCTTCTTCAGATAAATCAAATAAAAACTAAAGCTTCTTGATATGCAAGACTTTAAAGAAATCACCAATAATTAAGACATTGCCCAAAATAGTTATGGAGTTTCCATCAGAATAGCACTATCTGATTTTTAAATGCTATGAATAGTTTAATCTTACTATGGTGTCAAATATCATGTTTGAGTTATATTAAAATGAGCAAGGAATCTGAATGTATCTGCACGAATGTACCAATTTGGAACTTTTTGTAAGTGTAATCTCCTGGTACAAGGACCAACAAATCAATTAATTAATGGTCCTTAATTATACAGCTTCTCATTAATCCCATATAGGTAACTGTCCAATTATTTTCTTAATTGGACAGGCCTTGTTGATGTGGGATTAATTAGGCAGCTATATAATTAATAGGTAATGGGATTTCACGCTGTCCAATCAAGAAATAATTAGACTTGAAAAATTTCTCTGACTGCCAAAATAGATTCGGCCTACGGCCTCATCTAATTTTGTCAGTCCTCTGAATTTTCCTCATCCAATTATTTCTTAATTGGACAGCATGGAGTCCTATTATATATACTAATAGTCTAATGCCAATTAACCTGATATAAGTCATCATGTACAGTAGCAATGAAAACAGCAGTTTCAAAGCAGCAGCACAATAGTAGAAGGTTTTCAGAAATTCGTTTGCAAATGGCCCCTAAAGCTTGTCAAAAACATTCATCTTTAAAATGAAACTCATCATTTCCTTGCTTATTTTAAAATGGCTAGTTCACTTCTGTCCCTGCGAAACAGTCCATTCAAACCTGATCAAAGTCTAAATTCATCCACATGGTATCAAGCCTGAGAAAGTTAATCATTTTGGGAGAATTTAGATTTTCATCATGGTTTGGATCTTTGTTTGTTGAAATGGTACGATTAGGGTGTAGAAAATGAGTATTATATTCATTCACACTTTCTCACAAATTCAAAATGACTTACTAAGCATCAGTTAAATAATACTATCTTACCTTGAAGAAAACAAGGAATGGAAAGGCGAAAAATGCATATTTTTTGTAAAGGTTCTGTGAGGGTCAAGTTAGGGTGCATCAGGGGGGGTGGGACAGGGGATACTCTTTGCTATTAATGGGGTTCTCTTACTCTCCCTGCTAGATCCCAGTAACTCTCAATGAAACAAAAAGCAATTGTGATACTTAAAAATATTTTACTTTGAGAAATGCATGAGCAATTTGAAAAATAATTATCATTATAAAATAACTGTTATGAGTGTCGCGTTCTGATTGGTTTGGAGTGCATGCTTTATGAGAGCACACAGCACACATGGGCACTTTCAGTTGCGTCATTCCTACCTAAAATAATGGTTATTGTAATTTGTATTTTATAAAAGAAATAAAAAACTTGCTTGCTGTGCTGTGTGCCGTTACAAAGCACTTGGGGATTGGCAGAGCACTTGAGAAGTGTCAAGAAGCAGTCCACTATGCGTTGTGCTTCTCCTAACACTTTTCTCGTGTTCTGCCCACCCCCGCGTGCTTTATGACTGCACAGAGCATGTGTGCTTGTTTTCTATTTCAAATAGAGATGATCTATTGATACACTGCATTCAGTTTAGTCCAAAATAAATAAGTGACCACCAGTGGCTCAACGTCGAGGCTGGACTTGATGTGTTCATACATTTACTGTATTTTATCAATTCCATCCTCGACATGGAGCTATTATTTCTTTATCATTCATGACAAGTAAATTTGCAAGTCTTAGAGGTCTATTGTATGGCACTCCAAGGTGCATCCAGTTATTGTACTTGCTCGTATAAATTAAGCAGCAGTCTTCAAGGTTTTTTTAGCAGGTTTAGTATGCTGGGAAAAGTAACAATGCATGGTAAAATGTGTTGTGTCATAACGGCAGGTCCAGGGGGATGGATGGGGTGAATTGGGTGGCTAGCTATAGCCACCTCTTTAAGAGATTTAAGAATAATGCCTGCAATACTATGTACAAAATTCTCAACAATGCCCAAAACGAATTTTACACCCAGTTTTATAATATCATTATGCGACCAGCATAGCCCCTGACAGCTAGAGTTTAATCTTTCGTAAATAGAGGCTTTGCATGGTCACGTGATGGCAGCCATGACAGGAGGCAGGAACAATTGAATCTGGTCTAATCTGATTTACATGAGAAAGAATTCACTTTCCCAGGGGAGAACGACTCTATTGTTGTGCCTCCTGTCATTGCTGTCATCACGTGATGGTGCAAAGCCTTTATAGCAATGAAAATGGGATTAGTTATGAGAATGGGTACATATATTGCATGGTACTATTTGCTGGCCTGAATATTAGTGGCTATACTGTGTTGCATCTCATCACTTTACCCTTGTTTATGGCATCGTAATGATGAGCAATAACAGTAGAAAGCTACAATGTGTACATGTAGTTCTAGAAGTCATCCATACCTACCCCACAGAGGAATTTGGAATTTCCAAAGAGTAGGGAGTCAGAGAAAGAACAAAAAAAGTTCATAATAATGGAAGAAAATTGGAATTTCCAGGGGGTAGAGGGGTGTCTAAAAAAAATTCCTCCGTGAGGGGGGTATGGATAATATTTGAAACTACACAATATACTTTCAGCTCGTTTGTAGTGTTTTACCATTTCAGACCACAAATCACTTCCTTGAGTATTATTTCATTGTTCAGGACTACTCATTATTTACAGGGACCATTACCAGATTAGATAATTTATTTATACCTTTTTACAGACCTGTAGGAATTCCCTTCAAGGGTGGCATAGGGTTAGATCATAAAATCACCTCTGGGGTCCTGGATTTGTTTCCTGGAGTCCCCGTCACAGGAAAAAAAAAAAAACGGATTCCCAAATTGGGAATTGTTGGGAATTTCCTTGAATTCCTAATTTGAACACCAACGTTGGGATTTATTGTTGGGAATTTCCTTCTAATACCCAACAGAAAAACAAAATTCCCAACAAACTAAGTGCCAGTGCCACATTCCCAATTTTGTTCTCTCTGGGAACAGGATGGGAATTCATTGGGAATTTAAGGAAATTCCCAACAAATTCCCAATTTGGGAATCCATTTTTTTTCCTGTGCGTAAGATATTAAGTACAAGTCTTTCTTGATTTGAGTGGGGTTTTTTTTTCTTTCTTGGTTCTCTGGTTTTTCTTCCCCCCCCCCCCCCCCCCCCCCACCACATATTTTAACTTAACCCTCAAAATTCCAATTCGATCTGCGAATTAGTCCCTGTAGAAAGTAGAAGTCCCTTTGCTTGTTACAGTGAGGACACTAACCAATGGATGAACACTTTGTGCTTTTTTACTACTTTTTTTAACATGCATCCCTTGAGTGAATCATTTAGACATAAGTTGTCTTTTGATCACATAGCATATTTGAGTTCAATCCTACTTTTTTAGAGGGTTTGAAGCAGTAAAAAGCTCAGAAAATAAAAATCTGAATGAAGTCAAGTGTTCATGGTTTGAGTGTCTTCACTGTAAGATATATAGAGGATATTACATGGGCGCGCAGAGATACGAAATTTATCTTCGAGTGTTGAAAAGATCTCTCACGAGTGAGAGATTTTCAACAGAAGATAAATTTTGTATCTCCAAGCGCCCATGTAATATTCTGTTTATTATATAATTATCAATGAAGTATATTTTGGCTTTTCAGGCAATTCTTTCCGTGTATCTTTGAATAGCCATCGCAATGGTGTTATTTTCACGTGTGAAGATATCAATTTTTCGAAATAGAGAAAAATAGATATTTCATTGGTAATTATATAATAATATGCATTAAATCGCATAAAACAAATATTAGACAATTTTCGAGTTCCAAACTACTGAGCTGTATTCCTTGATTACAGACTCATTTACTCAGGGTTAGCCTAATTTCAGCATCTAAAGATTCACAAATACAAACGGTAATAAATTTATAAGTAAAGAATGCACAACTTTAACATTACAAACACTTTGAAACTTGACAGCCCTTGACTGCCAAAACATGTTAATATTCTGCATAAAATTGAGGCTGACCCTGAGCGACAGAGAACTTGAAACTGGAGTATTGTGAAATAGTCCCCTTCACAGCTTCCTGCACCATTTTTTAAGGTGTTCATGCTTTTGCATCACAGTGAGACAAACGGTGAACTTGCAATGATAACACCTTGGACAATCTCTATCATTGCAAGCTCACCGTTCCTCTTGCTTTGATGCAAAGGCATGGCTATTTTTCAAGATGGCGCAGGGAACTGTGAAGGGGACTATTACTGGGGATTATATGTTCTGAAATGGGAAAACATGCTGTAACAGAAAAAAAGTCAGGCATTGTAGGGTAATTGATTGTTTTTATTTGACACAAAAAATAATAATTAGGGTCATTGCTGGCCTCTGACTAACATTATCATTAACTTGTACCCAGGCTAATATAAATAGTGCACAGCCTTCAAAATTTAAAAAATTATAATATAAACAAATATGGAATGGTGAATCAATGTTTAGACATATTTGTCCTTTCAATGAGTTTTATTCTGTTTCATCATATCATATTCATTGTGAATTTTCAAAGCAAAATTTTGTTTTATAGATACTTCTTTCTAAAATAAAATTAATTTTCAAGCTCCAACACGGAGATAATATAGTTTATTTGTAATTATTTTTATTTTTAAATATTATATATGTTTGCAAGCATTGCATTCTGTTCCCTTTTATACATATCTGCCTTCCATGCACCACAAGCATATTTTACTTTTATATACTAATATTAAATAATATTAAATAATTAATGAAGCGTACCGTCCATCACTCTGCCTATAAAAATCTAGCGTCGGGCCCAAAACCAACAACGAAGTCCTCAAGTATTAACTGCTCCTCACTTTAATTTGACATTAACATTTCTTACATAGAGCTGGTGATGTAATCCCAATTTTCACGTGCATATCTATTTAATCCCTTATTCTTTATTCCGTGCTCAACAGCATGCATTTTATCTATTTAATCCCTTATTCTTTATTCCCTTATACTTCATGCTTAACCGCCTACAGAAGTAAAGCACATTGGTTCCAACACAAATTAGTCACTAGACAGAGGACTTTTAGAATGAGAGGGATCTCACTTTTCCCTCCAGAGTCAGTAAAATCTCTCTGCAGATCGACAGGAAACACTCATCTTTACTGAGTCTGGAGGGGAAAATTGGATCGCTGCGCCACTGCAGTCTAGAAGACTGTAAATTGAATACTGAATTATCCTCATTTGCATCCAATTTTAACATTTTTTTTCCATTCTAACTCAATTGCCATCTCAAAAATATAATATTCCTAGGTGTGTGATACATGACATACAATAATCTCATCCATATTCTATAAGATACATAAATTATATGTGGCCGCTCATGTACAATTAATACATTATTTGTAATTTATAGCTCAAAGTTCAAAACTATCTGAGAACTGATGTTTTAAATACAAATTTACTCTTGTCTTGCCATATATCCTCCAACTATGAGTGTTTAGATCAGAATGTTAAGACAATCCTACCATAATGCTGATTACATAAAGGGCGAATGAAAGTATTGAGAAACTCTATCTGTGGTCATGCTTTTGGGTGCTACTGTCTGTAGAGGTCATGATCAACTGCATTTTAACTTTGTCTGAAAGGTGTTTTTTTAAAAATATTTAATTTAAATTAAGCATTCCAAAACTAATTACTCAATCCCCTTCAAATCAGTGAAGCCAGATGGAGTTTCTTCACTTCTGGCTTTTTTAAATAGTACTTCTAAATTCTAACAAAATCTTGTTTTTGGTTAATATTGCGTTTGGGTAAACAAGTGTGCTATAAACAAATCCCCACCCTACCCTTGGTGGGGGTAAAAAGATTCCTTCATAGAAGGGGAGGGTAAAGACTAGGAAAATATCTTTTTTTCTGGAAAATTCTGAAAAGCTGATTAATTTTTATACGGAAATACTGCTCCCAAAATAAACTTTTTAGAATAGATTCAAGTCTGTGAAGAAAAAAATCCTTGAACAACCTTAATTTTAAGGTTTTTTATTTAAATTGAGATGCATAAGTATATAAAATGCCTAAAAAAATCTGCAACTAGCAAAAAAATCTAACTAGTATCTAAAACTGTTAAACTTGGATAATAGTAATAATGTAAATAGACCCGGCTAGCTCAGTTGGCAAGAGTGTTGGTCTGTTGTGCGGGAGGTCAGGGTTCAAGCTTCGGCCGGACCAACACTAAGAGTTTTAAAATAACCAAAGAGAAGGTGCTGCCTTTGTAATAATATCTGCAAATGGTTAGACCTTCAAGTCTT
The DNA here is from genome assembly GCA_011057435.1 of Actinia equina. Classification (NCBI taxonomy): domain Eukaryota; kingdom Metazoa; phylum Cnidaria; class Anthozoa; order Actiniaria; family Actiniidae; genus Actinia; species Actinia equina. The sequence goes on along the minus strand of WHPX01000226.1, from coordinate 364,522 downwards.
GTCGGATAAGGACTCTAAACCGTAGGCCCTGTCTCCCAACCCTTCCTAACCTACAGTAAATGGGGGACATAAAAGAACCTGTTGAATTATTCATGTAAGAGTAGAATTGTCTCCCGGTTCAACAGCCTATCCCTGTCTGGAGGCATAACGCTAGAAATGTGCTAACAAATCATTCATGATTGTAAGCTACACGGCTGCTACTAGCGCCTTAATATGCAGCCCGTAAAGTCCTCCACTGGTCATTAATGTAAAGGCTGCGCATTGAGACGTTGTATAAATGCGCTTTACAAGAACCTCCCATTATCATTTATTTATTATTAACTACACAAAAGATTTTTTTGATTTTTGAGTATTTATTTAGACTGGCATGTTTTTTAGTTTGCCCAAAGAGCAGGAGCTCATCGAGGGGGCTCATTAATAATAATGATATTGTAAATGCCCTTAATATTCTTTTGATTATATTTTAATTTACTTGTCAAAAATACATTATTGGGAAAATATCGGCTCATATTTGTACCTCTTACAGTTTTCTTATTGAATTCATAATTACATTAATTAAAGCTTAATCAATATAATTAATAATTCGGTGCTCTTAACTCAATTGAGTACATACAGTAATATCATTGTATCATCATCCCACTTATAATCAAATTAATCTTAAAGTTGAAACATCGATCTTCTAACTTTAGCATAATAAAATGTACATACCACATTTCAATTTACTACTAGATTTAAAAAACGTTTAAATTCAAATTCTTAATTTAATCCTATAAGGGTTTAAAGCATTGTTTTTAAAACTGTGTGTAAACAATTCCTAACAATGCAGAATCAAGAAGCATGACTGTTTAAGCGTCATTTTTTCAGCGTCGTTTCTCATTGTTTTGATTCAGTGGATGATCACTGTATTCCAAAGAAATTCATAGTATATTAAGAACTATGTTTGATTAAGTACCCCATCCATGAGCTCTAATAGAAATCAATTGTAAATCCTTGGAGTTTTTTTCTGTATGTATACACTCCCTTGATTTCCTTCCCTTTACTTCCTTCCTCTGAACCTCCCCATCTATTATCCCATAACGGCAAGTATGCTTAAATGGTGATATGTGCATGCTGTTACAGTGATTGTATCGTACACACCCAGTCTCATATACCTCCTACCCATGTCCAGTAGGGCGTTTATAATGGGTTTTTGAACTACAGGGCCTGCAACCTCTGCATCACCTTCTAAATCTTTTGACTTTTGTCCTGTGTACAAAAAAAACTTGGTTAATTTTTTCCCCAATTCTCAATTTAAGAATAAATTTGACCCTAAAACACAGCCTTTATTCTTTAATAGCACAATAATAAAAGAAAACAATCAAAGTTGAGATTGAAATCATATAATTATAGTAATCAATATTTGTGGTTAACAGTCATAATCATAAATGCTCTTTTTAAAGATTTTAACCATTACTGTTCCCAGTATCACATGCCGAAAATGCACGAGCTGACTAATGGATAGCTCTTAAGATTTCTAGTAAAGAAAGGTTTAAGAATTAAGATTAAGTGAAATACTTATAAAGGTCTTTAACAGATCAGTTTCATCGAGTGAAGGAATTTTAGCACCAGTTTTTTGGTGTTGTCTCGTTGAAATGCCACCCTTGTATTTGAATATATTATCAGACAACCTGGGAAATGCTCTTCTAGCCCAACCATGTCATGTCACTGAACGATCTTAAGTCTCAAATTCAGTTACACACAATTAAAATATTTCAATTCTTCCAACTTAGTCTTGATTATTGCTCTTTTTGCCTATATCTATCCTGTTTACATATCATGTACCACAACAATAATGCATGCACTGTGGGAGTGAATTTATACCGTTTAACATCAATCACAAAAAAAAGCAAGACCTCTTCAGTGCTAGGAAACATGAATGATGGATGAGGTCATGCATCAAAAATGCCATGCTTTATAACTCACTCGTGTGTATTGAGATGAAACCAACCCATGTATTGTCACTATACCACATACATCACCCAGAATTTTCTTTAAGAGTCATCCTACAAGAATTTCCCTACATTTAGATAGCTTTTGGTAATAGTTAAGATTTACCATTTCTTGTACAAACCTTTAAGTTTTTACTTAACTTGAATTTCAGGCTCACTGATCATATTATTCAAAGACAGTCAAGTTCATCATTCAATAATCTCAATAACATCTATAGTAACTCATTCCACAACACTCCACTTTCACCTCCTCACCAACTACCAACTATTAATTCATATCTTAAGAAATTTGCCAGTTTTTCTCTGGTTGTAAACTTCCTGCAAATGTTTATTTTTAAAATCCATATTCATTTAAAGTATTCCCAAAGGCTTGCAAAGGTTAAACTTTTTTTTTTAATCCAAAAATGTTCCTAAGGGTTTTAAAAAGTCTAAACGTATTCATTACTAAAGAATCTAAATAAAAATACAATAATTAATTCAAATAAATCCTTCAAGGATTATCCAAGGATTGGTTATTGAAATATATTAAGTCTTCCAAGAATGATCTCATGCTTGGAAGATATTGCCACTAGTAAACGCAGGATGTTATTATTCAAAGACAACTCTGACTATTAACTCAACCGTAAAGCTTTTGAAATGGTGCTCCTTCAAGTCACAGCACATTTCAAAACTACAGCTAATATCTAGGTTTTCTGTTCTAGATCATTTTAAGATACAATAGGCTTAGTTAAGGACATATAGACTTTGAAAGTGTTCATCTTTGAGTTCAACTTATAGAATATGAGTTAGTCACACATCAGTTGTGATTAAAGGTGTGTGTTGAAGAACACTTTGAATTCCCTGAGCACATTGATGTCTATCACGAATAAACTAAATTTTAAATTTTGAATCAAAATCTTCAGCAAAAATTATGTCTGACATTTTCCTATCGCATTAACAGAGTTTAAGTACCCTATATGGTTTGTTGTATGTCTTAGAAAATAGTAAACAAGTTTGAGTGACACAAACATGACACAAACAACAGCTGACAGCATACTTTTAAGGTGATGTCTCTGATGCAGTGACAAATAAGCGACAGGTAGGGCAGTCTGTCGGAAGCATGCCATCACACAATTATCACCAACTCAAAAAATAATATTAAAAAGAAACGTGAAAACTTCAATAAATTTATCAGGGATTTTAAAATCTCAGCAAACTTTAACATCAATGAGAATCAAAGTGTTCATTCCACTAGATCTTTCTAGCATGGCAAAGCAATCTCCAATCTCCTATCACCAAGAAGTTAATTTGCCATTTATAGCAAATTGGCAGGTTATATAACACTCTGTTGTAATTCGACTTTAACATTTCATTCCTGGTCAAAACTTTGTTATTAAAGTTATCAAATAATGGTTTAAATGTCATGGGAATAAGTCAAATTTCTCAGTAACAAAGACTTGCTCAAGCATAGCATTTCACAATCAGAAAATGACGCATTTGTTTTAAATTCTAAATGTTTTTTTAATATTCAGACTCACAATTCCATACAAAAGCATTGTTTTAACTCCAAAATCTTCAGATACTCCTTTTTATCCCAAGTCATTATCTAACTAAATAGTTTTGAGACTTTTTGATTCCTTTAGTGGTATATATTTACAATGTTAGCATCTTGTCTACAAAAATCACTCCACCGTACTAAGATAGTTACCTTTAAAAATATATCTATATTTACACTATGACAATATATATCTAAATCTTCTTCAAAAATGTCCAACTAGTCTAATATTTACAAGAATGCTTAGAGGAAATACACATTTTCCGTGTAGGGAAAATCCATGTCTGTTTCATGTGAATAATTATAACCTCATTAGCATAAATATCACTGTTTTAAATAACATTCACGCTGTTTTAACCCAGAAGTTCTAGAAACCTACCTAGTTTAAAAGATCAAGAGACCTAAAAAGTTTGCTTTTAGGTATTTTTTTAGGATAAATAAGTCCAAATCACGCGAATTTTAATATGGCGGGCTTTTAAAGTGCCAACGTATGAAAAGTATTTCAGATCGGAAATAAACATCTCCGATTACGTTATCTAGGCTAAATTTAAAGAGAAGCAGTATTTATAAAAATAAAGTCCTTTTCTAAGCCTTATCGGCCAGTTCTACAAGAGCCATAGCTCCATACCATCGATCACGGGCATCGGACATTCTTCTTTTAGCATCAATCCGCGCCTTTTTTCGTTCCACTCCTTGAGCTTTTGCGGCTTCTCTCTCGTATCGTCGTTTGAGATCTTTTTCTTCGTTCCTTGTTGGCGCCCTTTCATCGCGTTCTCGTTCATATTTATCAAGCCACGATAGCACAGCAGCTCGGTACTCATTTGGTTCGGAGTTCTCGTTGTTTAAGATTTCTTTTAGGGGGAGATCTGTGTGCACTCTCTTGAGGCTTGCGTAAGGGTGAAGAGGACAATGTCGGTTAGCGTGCGTGAATCTTGTAGTGCAACCCTCGGCTGAGCAAAGAAAAGGCTTTTCTCCAGTATGTAGCCTTTGATGAGTCTTTAGTTGGCCGCTCTGGACGAAGGACTTGCCACAGTTTGGGAAATCACAGACATAAGGACGTTCTCCACTGTGTGTTCGCTTGTGAGCTTGGAGAGATTTCTCGCGCGGGAAAACCCGGCCGCATACATCACAACGAATCGATGAACAAGACTTGTGACCTTCAGCGATTAGTTTATTCACAAGATCAGCTTTAGGACGTCCTCGGAGAGTAGAATTAGACGGAGAGGTAGGACTACTAGGCTCTTGCGTAGTCGACTGCTGTCTGGGAGTCGAAATCAGAGGAGGAGGACTGCTTGGAGGAGTAATCTTACCAGGCGGACTCGAAGCATTGCTGGAAGACGACGATGAAGGTGACCAAACAATCACTGAACTTCTCGACGGTAATTTCGGTTTTGAGTTCTCATAAGAGTTTGATGTAGTTGGAAGAGGACAGAACACCTTTTCACCAAAGTTGAAGCAGTTTTGACGCGGCTGTGGGAAGTAAATACCGCTCTTTTGAAGAGAGATAGTCAGGACATCCGCCATTTTTAAAGTCAATCGTGTAAATGAATCGGTCGAGTGAAGACCAAGGTCTTTATGAATTTCCCGCCTATGATAATGTAGTAGTGACGTCACTCATAATTGAAAATCCCGCCAAAAAATCACTCGCCATAAACAAACCAAAAATATCCCTAAAAACTCCTTGAAAGCGCCTTCTTTCCTACCTCCAAACTGCAAAACTCAACCCTTAATAAACAGTTCTTAAGCAAATAAAGTTTATTTCCGAGGAAATGAATTTTTAGATGTGTTTATGCGGGTTTTAGTTTTGCTTTTACATCCCGCCAAAAGGCCACTACCGTAAACGAATCGCAAAACCACTAAAAAACTTTATAAAATCCTCCAGAAATCCTTAATTCCTAAATTCAATCTTCAAAATTCAACCCTTAATACATAATCCTTAAGCAAATGAAGTGTTTTTTTTCCAAGAATCTATTTTTAAGATGCATTTTGGCGGGTATTATTCTTTGCTTTTACATATTCATGTTGTCACGGCATTTGCATAGTAAAAGTAGAACACGTGTTGAGTTGTTTACTAAATGAGAAGTAAGGCATTTTTGTTCTGTGTTGAACAAGCTTTTAATAGCAATATCGAGTTGACATTTTAGCACTCTTGTGGAATTCTAGCCTCTTTAAGAGCTAAAGTTTCATTGTTAAGTAATTTATCATTGTGAATCGTCGACGGCCATGTGCCGAACGCCATTTAACTGTGAAATCATGCAGGGAAAGGTTATTTAAATTTTTGGCGCCAAAATTTCATTGTTTTTTGACGGCTCCTGGGGATTTTGGGAGGATGTTGTCTTTATATACCTTTCATTTTCGTGATTCAATATTATTTCAGAGGGGAAAAATACCTTTAATCTTTGAAATAATTGACTAATTGTGGTCAAGTTTCTTTATCAATTTGATCTCATTTGATCTCGTGGATTTTTTTGAAGGTATTGAATTCGTTTGTTTGATAGGTTAAACTTTTGGACTCGAAGGTTAATCTCACTTAAAGATTTTAAAAAAAAAACACCTAATCTTACCTATTATTCAAGAAATTGGAAGAAAAATCAAATATTTTGACAAATTGAAATTTTATCACTTCAGTTGATATTATTGAAGCTATATGAGTTGTGAACGAAAGGGACTGAAGAAGCTTCGCATCAAATTGTTACTCTGAACTCGAACTCAGTACCGAAGGAATGAATCTTGCCTTTTTTGACACCGTATTTTTGCTTCCTCCATTAGTTTCTCTTTAGATACGATATTATTTTGCCCTTTTTGGGCTTAAAACTATTAGAGAATAGTAATATTCTCCATTTGTTGGAGTTATTCACATCATTTAATAGCCGTGACCACATGGTTTAAAATAATTTTCACCCATGAAAACTGAAACTGGTTCTTGTCTTGAAGACTTGTTAATTATCTGACAGTCATTAACTAGGAGTATGTTTGCAAGCACATGGAACTAAATGATTTATTATGTAATCCATTTACTAAGTCTAAAAATATTCCATTTACACTTGAACGAAGGCACTTATCACTTGGTCTTCGTCAAATTTCGATAATTTCATTGGTTTTGAGGTTTGAATTCTGACCTTGAAAATGGTCACCTGCTAAAGCATTGTTTTGCTTCGCATAGCGATACATGGCAACTAAAGTTCGACAACAGCTATCAGGCTCGTTAGCACCGTCACTAAAGATTAATGGCATCTTTCCAACTGGTTATGTCTGATTTTTAAGACCACCAGTTTTTTTTAGGTGGATCTGGGCTTGAAAGAGTCCGATTCAATTTCGCAAACGGAGTGAAACAACCGTGCCTTTAAGCATGCTGCATCAAATTAGCGGAGGGGGGATTCATGCACAAGTATTTATCAACTGAAAAGGCAGCTTTTGCTTAGACATCGAAAATCTATCTGGGGTTTTTTGGTCACTAAATGGGGTTTAAAATTTCATTTAAAGCTGAGCTTTGTATCGTCAATGTTCCCGCGAAAACACAGTGCCCTGCTTGGCTTCACTCCACTTATTTGGCGCCAATTTTTACACGTGGAAATGTAAATGTAAGATATATTATATTATCAAAGAATCATATTAAGCACGCCACAAATTATTTGTGTGCAAAGGCTTGACCTTGAAGTTCTCAAGTAATATATCTGAATAACCCTACTAGATTTGTATACCAAAAACATTTCACATTTTGTCGGCGGAAAATATATAGATGTAAATTCGGGAAAACAACTCAATTTGCCTCAGCTTGAGATGATGTTCTGCATGGACTCTTTCAGCAACCGGTTTCTCGTATTAACAAACCGTACTTGCTCGGAGGTACCACAGCTTTTGTTTTCGTCTAAATTACTCCAATACAGGTGTTTTCGAAGAATTGTGAGACAAATCAAACAAAAGCATTAGTTGATAAATTGCAGAATTAAGGGTGGTCACTGGTGGTGGTACCCGTGAAAGGACCTCTTGATTTATTGTTTCGTCAAAACAGAGCCAAATACAGTCTGTATACTTTGCGCCTTTACGGCTAAAACTATTCTCTCATTAGCTGTAATTACGATTACAGCTCACAATGATAGCTTTTAATTTTACAGGTAGCTAGCGATATTCGTATTTTTTGGTCGAAAGCTTTTGTTTCAAAATTATACATTTCTAGCTACAATCAATACAGCACGACTAATTGCAAACTCTCGCAGTGACGTCTTTAGCTTGCTAAGACAGTCTTCAATACTTCCTTATTTAGAAGAAATCGAAAGCTACTGATTATCTGAAAATACTAAAAATACTAAACTACTAAATAGTGCAAAGTGTTGCACACTTTTAGTGTTTGTACTCCAGGCTTGAATTGATGAAAAGTACTGATATATAGCCTAGCATGCGGAGATTTTGAGCCAGCTTACTCAAGCGCGCCAACTTAAGCAAGGTCTTCCAAGGTTAAAAACCAGACGAATAGTGACCATAAATATCCAGCTGCTCAAAAAGCAAAGCCAAGCCGAAAGTGCAAAGGATTCTGCGACTCTGCGCGCTTTGTCAAGTCATGCTCAGTTGACTTCGAAAATATTTGGCCCAATAACTGGTACCATGCAGTCTTAAGATAAGAATCTATTATTTCCAGCGTCACAATAAACGCCAAAGCACAGGAGCCGACTTGACTCTATCTATTCTTGCACATTCTTGTATACAAGGGTTTGGGGGGTGGGGGTCACAGTGTTGAAAACGGGCTTTCCGCGCATGCGAAACAATGATTTTCATGTTTTGAAGTTCACGCTAATAGATCTCTTGTCTACGTCAAACACATTAGAGCAGTTTTCGTATGACTGTGAAAAGCTTACGGCATGAACACGTGCGTGGCACTGCAAGACCAATCACGTTGCTCGAAAATTTGCTCTCCATCCAATCAAATACCCGAAACACGGAATGAAAAAGCGGCGTGGACACGGTCACGACAGTCACGGCACTGTCAGACCAATCATAGAGCAGTTTTCGCATGACTGTGAAAAGCTCATTGCCGTAAGCATGACGTGCCGTGACCGTGATGCTTTCTAAAATTTTAATTGGCTGATTTTTTTCAAGCGCAATATGATTGGTCTGGCATTGCCGTGAACATGGTGTGACCGTGTCCGCGCCGTGTTCATGCCATGTTCCGGGTATTTTATTGGATGGAGAGTAAATTTTCGTGCAATATGTGATTGGTCTGGCGTATCCCTTGCCGTGTCACGACCGTGTTCGTGCCGTGAACTTTTCACGGTCATACGAAAGCTGCACTATCGAGCGAAAAAAAATCAGGGCCCGGTTGTACGAAGCCTGAATAGCGCTATCCAACGGATAAATCTTATCCAGTGCATAAATGTATTGGCAAACAGCATCGACCTATCCACTGGATAAGGATTTATACGCCGGATAGCGCTATCCAGGCTTCGTACAACTGGGCCCAGCCAATTAAATTTCTATAGAAAAGATCACGGTCACTGCACGTCGGCACCGATACGGCACTGAGCTTTTCTATGTTATACGAAAACTACTATATAACACGATGCGTGCGCATCCCTGTAGGCAAAATGAGTTATCGACGAACTGTTATAATTAATTTATATCTGAAAAAACTGCTTATTACTTCTTAAAAATAAAGTTAGTTTCAGGAAAAAATGCAATTAAATGGACGTCCAAACTCAATGGCTATTTAACAATTATTCGTCAAAGGTGAAGTGAATATCGGGGAATAGAGAGTTTTAGATTGACTTTTTTTTCTCCCCGCAAACGGCAAACGTGACCACGTTTTCATAGTTTTCCTGTATTTTACTTTACCTTTTACAAACCTTCTCACCAAGTGCAAATACTCTTTTGTTTTTCTACTACTTGGACTTTTTTGCGATTCTTTTTCAGTAATTTAAAAGAATTTTTTACTGGTCAACTGACGTTTCACGTTTGCCGTGAACGTAAATCTAAAACTCTCTAAATATTTACCGAGACGCGAGTCTGTAGTTGAGCGCGCTTGATTTACTATATTCTGCATTGCGCATACCTGCAATATTATGAATTTATAACATATAAACACACGAAAGTTTATAAAGAACAAGACAAACATGCATGCAATTACAAGATTCTTGTACTCGATCGGCGCATCGCATGCTGTGAGTTAGTGACGTTTGTGTTAATACCCCGCAAACCATATACAGTTGGTCAGAACTCTTTGTAGAACGAGTCATACAACAATAGAATTTAATATGTGCATATGATTTGCGGGGTATTCAATAGTTGTACTGGGTTTTTCTCCAGGTTCTCCATATTTATTTCCTCCGCAAATCTTTACACGCTCAATTTTATCCGATCGTTGATTGAGCCGCGTCGTGATTTCGAGAAAAAAATCAACAACACCCCTTAGCGCGCCGCATTTAATTGCCAGTGAACAGGAAGGGTGACCTTTAGGTAATAAGAGCAGAGGTCGGCTTGAATGAAACTATCGACGCGCGCTTCACAGGTATAGCCACAAGCAGAATGAAATTATTCCAGATAAGTCATGCATACCAGAAGTCTCAAGTTAGCTTGTCACGTACGCTGCCATTTCCGCGGCGCGAAACACGCAATGCTGCATAATCTACGTGACAATAGAAAAGATGATACTTGAAGGGCATCTCAGCATGACGCAAGCCAAAGCGCAAATGTATACTGAAGTTTGTTTGCTTGCGCACAACGACTTGCATTTATTGCTGCTACTCGTATTGGAAATTCAATGCAATATTACAGATAGTGATTTGTATTAGGAATATAAAACGTGCGCGCATGTCTCTGTACTGTAATACTAACACGCTGGAAGCTGTAGAACGAGAGAAGCAAGCTTTGGTAGACTTAAGAAGCGTAGCTGAGACAGACAATTGCTGAGACAGACAAATCAAACACTGCACAACTATGCAGGACTACAAGAAAATCAAACAAGCAAACATACAAACAAACAAGGACTAAGCTGAAGCGGCATTTATATATCTTCGTACTTTATTATTTTATTGTGATGCCAGGGTACATATCAATTAAGCATCGATATGATGGCTTGAAATACCGATCAGCAGCTATTTAATATCTATTCGGAAGAAAATGTTGAAGACAATGTCATATAGCGGAAAATGAGAAAAGAAGGCGAGTTCTAGTCGGTCTAGATCTTAGAAATCGTTTAATTCTAAAGATCGTGATTCCTTGCATATTGCAGGCTTTGCTTTAAACATGAAACATCTGCCATGAAACGAAGAACTTGTTGCGCAACATTAGCATTGCATGTAAAAGTGCATGTAACGTTGCCTCCGCCTTCTTTCGTTAGCCCGCCCAATCAGAATTACTGGACTGTTGCGCAACAGCTTGTGCCACTTCTTTAGCCCCAAAACCAATCCCCCAATTTTCGGTGCTTTGTCTTCTGATGCTTTATATTTACCATTTCATTCGTCATCAAACTCGTCAAAATATATTGTGGACTCCCTCGCCTATGCCTCGTGATTCCACAACATTTTAACGGCTAAATGACGAAAGGGTGGTAAATAAGAGGATATAACACGGAAAAATGAAGGAAATTTAGTTAACTTTATGATGTCGCTACAAAAAAAAAAAAAAAAAAAAAAAAGGCCTGGGATTCCTGTGGCTTTTAGATGTTCTTTTGGTTGGGATCCCTGTCGCGAGTATTTAAACCACGTGACTCGTTCCTTGACCTTCGTTCCTGTCGAGCAAAGCTTTTCTTCCAAAATATTTCATTTTAAGGGATTTTTTTACAAGATATATAAAAATGCCTGGAAAAAGAGTGTATGTCATTGGTGTAGGAATGACTAAGGTTGGTTATCATTGCATAATTCGTGTACAATTATCTCTAAGACGGCAAAAAATTGCTGTAAAATCTGCATAACAGTCAGGTGTTTGTTGCAAAATTTGCTCGAACTTTTAAATCCAAAATGTTCAATCAATGATTTATCTGTACTACAAAATTATTGTTATTTTCTTGGATTTGCAAGTTTTGGAGGTTAAGAGAGTCAAAGTTTGTATCATAAAGTTAAAATAATAGCTCGATTTCTTAATTTAGTTTTTTGACATTGTTTTGACTCATTTTTTCTGCAATGTTTAAATTTCGGATGTCATGTCTTTGATTGTCTTCTTCAGTTTGAAAAGCCAGGAAGAAGAGAGGATTTCGATTACCCAGACATGGCTAAAGAAGCAGGTGATTACATAATATAATACCCTAAAATTCCAGTTATAAGCCCCTATGTAACAGTAACCTTTCTCCACCCCCTTTACACGACCCAGTCTAGAGGGCCACAAGTTTGTTAGCAATTGGTTATAAGCTCTCCCCAATAGACCTCTTCGGCTTGGGGTAATGTTTTTCCATTTTAGGCCATTTGTCATTCCCTTGAGAATAAGATTCTTTGTTTGAGTTGTATCCATATTCATGTGTCTTCTCATGTGCAACCAAGTGCAAACCTTAAACAAAGAAGTTATACTGAAATGGGAAAACATTACATCAGAGCCGAAGAGGTCTATTACTCCCCCAGGGGTAGATCTAGAAATTTTAGAAGGGGGGGGGGGGGGGGGGGGAAGGGTACAATTACAAAGGTTTTACCAGGAATTTGAGGTAAACGGGGTGACTGTTACTAACGATATACTGAGATATATTTGAACAAAAAGGAACAAAAAGGACCCCTCTTACCATCCCTAGATCCATCTCTCTCCACCCGACTATAAGCCCAGCTCTACTATCTAGAGTTTATTATGTTGATGACAGAACATATTTCTTTATAGCTTACTATTCGCATAATCTGTTCATAGGTATTAAGGCCCTGAAGGATTCTGGTATAGATTATAGTCAAATCCAGCAAGCCGTTGTTGGTTATTGCTATGGTGAGTCAAGGAACGCTGATACTGGTTAGAGGACTTCTGTTGTGTTGCGACAACATATATTTCAAAGATATATAATCGATCCCACTTTACTGCGGTTTTTGATAATTCTGCAAACTTAGTTGCAAATTTGGTTTTTCCTGCCGCCAATCAAAAATAATCTACCTTTTATGTTTTTGACTGGCAGCAGTAAAAACAATTTCACAACAAGCCGTTGAAATGTCTGAGTTTGCAGAATATAGAAAAACTGTAGTAATCAGTGGAGCTGGTTTGAGGAATCTAGGGAAGGGTCATCAAAATTTTACCCTGGAAAAAAGAATGTTTAACTTAAGGCTGCGTTCATAATGTATGGCAGAGGAGGGTGGGGGGGGCAGGTGAAATCTTTAAATGACAAAATAAAATTTAAGACCTCCCCCGGCCCCCTTGAAGTCCCCCCAAAAATAACTATCCCCTTCTTGGGCAATCTCTCATAGCTTCTTCTGAAGATTTTGCATCCCCCCCAATTCTCTGAAAAAAAATTTCAAACCCCCTCCCCCCCCATCTTACTGGTAAAAATCTTTCCGATTGCCCCTAAATTTCACCTGCCCCCCATTTGCTATACATTATGGATGCAGCCGAACTAGGGAGGCGTGAGGGAGATGGAGTTAACTTTAAAACTTTTTAAAGCCTAACTACATGCAGAGCTAATGAGAATAACAGCTGGTCATCAGATAACATCCATCCTGGATTGGTACTTGTCTGGTCAAATCTTGCCTGTCATTTTTACCAGTAACGTTTAGCCAGAAACAAGATATACCAAGCTAAAACTAATTTGACCAATCACCATGACTGGCAAACTGACCAGATGTTATTTCCATCCCCGACAATGTTATTGAATATTATTATCGCTTTACTCACGATCTGACTTCTCACTGGCCGACAGCCCACGGCCAATCCTTGATATCCTGTGAACTCAACATGATAAATGCAATATCTGAAGGTTTTCCTGCTGACACGGCCTTGGTCTTGATAATTCACTATATCACGCTCAACCTCATCCAATAATTGTATAATGTTTCTAAATTTAGGTGAGACAACATGTGGTCAAAGGGCTTTGTACCAGCTTGGTTTGACAGGGATCCCCATTTATAATGTAAGTATATGGCAGCATTAAAGTAAGTTTTTTATGTTTTGCACCATCATGTACCAGCATCCATAATACAGCTTGGAATGCCTGTAGTTATACAGAACAATAAAATCCCTTTGCTCTTTGGAAATTGAATTCTTTCTCATATAAAAGGATGGTATTGTTTTTGCTATCTAACATGGCTGCCATCATGTCATGGTGCAAACCTCAATTCCTGGACAAAGCAATGCATGTTGGCAGAGTTTGTTGGTCCCTGAATATAAGAAGTTTTCTCTGGGTTCCCTGATTTCACTCCATCTGCAATACCCAATGTAGCAATGCCCTGACTTAGATTAGCCCAGAGGCTGATTCAGGGTTCAGTGCAAAAACTCTAACTACATCATCATGGATAATAATGTTTTCAGGTCAATAATGCTTGTGCAACTGGATCAAGTGCACTCTTTCTGGCTAAACAGCTTGTCGAGGGAGGTATGTTTAATTTCATATTTGAAATCTTTTATGAACCTTGAATCATGAGGCATAATAGACACGTGAATAATATTAGAATAATGAATAAATAAATCACTTTAATTTAAGTGTGTATTTGTTCTAGCACTTACTAACTGGGGACACTTTTCACTTGCACACACTACAACTACATTGAAAATAATCTATGCACACAACGCTCAACTCACAAATTTATCATTCTATAAAGTTATGAATATAATTAATAATCATGAGATGTGCATAATAGACCCGTTTCGAATTCCAAATTACCGCTGTGTTTCTTGATTACAGACTCATTTGCACAGGGTTAGCCTCGAGTTTGTGCAGAATATTCACGTGTTCCAGTCAAGGTCCGTCGAGTTTCAAAATGTTTGTATTGTTGAAGTTGTGCATTCTTTATTTTTCTGTTGGTATTTGTGAATATTTAAACACTGATACGGGAACACAGGAACACAGCGGTAATTTGGAATTCAAAACTGGTCTATTGTCCAAGGTGTGAAAAGATTTATATCATTGCAAGGTGACTGCTGTTCTTCTTGCTTTGCTGCAACAACACAGTTATGTATACAGAACTGTGAAGGGGACTGTTTACCAGTTTCAAATCAGAAAATGTTAACTGATTTGGTTAATTACTGTTCATAATTTTATAGAATAATTTATTCGTAGGTTGATTTTTTTGGGTCTGCCTAGGTGCCAGTGATTGTGTTCTAGCTCTTGGGTTTGAAAAGATGGAACGAGGTTCTCTTGGTGCTAAGGTAAATCAAATACAACCCTATAGTTTATTGTCTTCATTAAAAAAGTGTTTAGAAAAATGCTTTTAAATTTTTTGTCTTAAAAAAGCAATTTCCTCAGTTTTCCTTGGTATGTCCTCTTATTTGTCCTTTACTTTTTTTGTCATCTAGCCATCAAAATATATTGGGGACTTCCCAACATTTTGACGGCTAGATGACGAAAATTGTAGTAAATAAGGGAACATACCACGGATCAAAAACTGGAGGAAATTGGTTAACTACCCTTGTAAAATGAGAACGATTATAAATGTATTCTATTATTTTATACTTGTTGTTTATACTTCTTGTTGTAGTACACTGATCGTACTTCACCTATGGACAAACACATGGAGGTGATGATGAATCGTTATGAGTTTGCAGCTGCTCCTGTTACACCGCAGATGTTTGGTAATGCTGGTAAAGAACACATGGAGAAATATGGTATATGATGAATGATTAATTGTCTGAATAGCCAGGGTAATCAAGGAAGGAAGGAAGGAAGGAAGGAAGGAAGGAAGGAAGGAAGGAAGGAAGGAAGGAAGGAAGGAAGGAAGGAAGGAAGGAAGTGTCATTTTGTCACCAACTAAGAATGGTTTTTTGTAAGGTGCTTTTTTTTTTCATAGGTTGAAAAGAAAACTGATAAATGTGTAACACGTGCACTGAGTTATGGGACTTTTTACGAGACACTGGTGGGGTGCTGCGCACAAAGTTAACCCAGGGAGGGGTGCACCCCTTAGAATCAAAGGGAAAAAACAGTATTGGTTATCTTCGAAGTAGGGGCACAAAGTCGAACCAGGGAGGGGTGTGCACCCCTTGCACCCCTCCCCTGGATCCGCCCCTGATCTGGAGGACAAAACAATAGGTTCCAATTCTCATGAGAAGAGAGTAATTCCTTTGTCTTGGTCCCAGATCGAGCTGCTTTGATGTGGGGGTCTATAGTTTTTTAATTAAGAATTTCGTTTTTCCATTTTTTTTAGGAACATCTCCTGAACATTTTGCAAAAATAGCGTACAAGAACCATCTACATTCTGTCAACAATCCGTGAGTCCCATCCTTAGACTTATTTTCAATATTGTCAGAATGCGAACTAGTAATGATAAAGGGTATATTGTAATGGTAAAAAGGTAAATTATTACACCGTGAAAGTAGGAAAAAATGAAAAAACTTACTGACGTTTCGGATGCTAGTCCTTCGTCGGAGTAAAAGAGAAAGTGGTAGAAAGGAGATTTTATATGATGAGGATAAGACAAAAGAAACCAATGAGAACAAGGTGGGCAAGGAAACGAATGAAATAATCAAAAGACAAAAGAGTGGGTTAGTTAAAAACAAAATGTTCATTAATCCCGTTGGGTCTAAGAGTGCCCAATAGGTGAATAAGCCGCGAATTCCTTGGAGAAATTTACTCTAGCTCATTCTGATTGAGGCTTCAATATCAACTTTTAGTTCACTTGGGGTAATAATCTTGGGGCAATGGCTTCAAATCCCATTGGAAAAAGGCCTTTTGCATTACATTGACACTTGATTGTTACTTGATTGCAAAAAATTTGGACTTCCTTTATTTAAAGGTTTTTTGCTGGATTACTAATGTCATATCTAAAAACTTTTCAAAAATGCTTTTTTCCCTTTTTCCCATGAAATACTTTCGATTTCAAGATACGAAGCAGTTTATAGTTTGTTTGCCATCCAGCAGAGCCTTTCCCAAGGTACCCTGAGCTGAAATGATTCGTTATCAAGGTCATATATCAGCACGTGACTGTTGTTCCAAAAAGCCTATTGATGGTGGTGGCATAGGGTGTTGCACTCATCAACAATAGAGTCTCTCTCCTGGGAAACTGAGTTTTTTCTCATGTAAATCACATTAGACCAGATTTAATTGTTCCTGCCTCGAGCCCCGTTTACACTGGCGATTTTTGCGGCGATTTTTGCTGCTATTTTTGTGGCAATTTTCGGAGATATGAAATCTTTTGTCTCATCCTTAAAAAGAGACATTCGTCTAGGAAAATCTTGGTATCCGGAAAAAAATTTACAAGTAAATTCTTTACCATTATTTATTATGGACAAAATCGCAAAAATCGCAGCAAAAATCGTTAGTGTTAACGGGGCTTCAGGTCATGGCTGCCTCTATCCTCGGAATCTCCCCGTCTGTTTCGACTCCTTGTAGCTTCAGCTTTGAATGCTCTTGAAATAGAGCGCTGATGGAGAGAGCGGGCTAAAGTGCATACTGTCGGCCATTATTGATTGCAGTTGTATTTCAACTGAAGTAACTAAATAAGAGCATATAAAAATAAGTTTTATATAGTTTGATTAAACTACATTATATGAACTAACAATTGTTTTTTTTTTACTAATTTAGGAATTCCCAGTTCCAGAAAGAATATTCTCTAAACGAGATCAAGAACTCTCCCATGGTGTATGACCCACTTACAAGACTACAATGCTGGTAATGCGTCATTTATTCCCCGCTCGCGCGCTCAGGATAGACCTAATGCACTGTTTTCCAATTTCAGACCACGTGTCATTCCCTAGAGTATAACTTCTTTGTTTAACGGTTGCGCATGTGAAGACAGTGTAGAAAATAACACGTTGTCTGAAATGGGAAAACGTTACGCCCAAGTGGATTTGGTATGTTGAACTTTCATAAGGAAAATTAATAAGGCCCTGTCAACACGTATCCGGAAATTTTTGTATCCGCAATTTTTTTTTTTTTACGGATACGGGTTGCGTTCACAAGTGTCCGCAAATTTTTGTGTCCATATCCGCAAATTTTACGAAAACGGATACGTGTGGACGGTGAAAACGATTCGAATACGCTGCGTGCGGACGCGAACATTTTCGTATCCGCAAAAAAAAATTTCGTTAATTTGTGCGCTTGTATTTTTTAAAGAAATATAAAACGCTACCCTTCGTGGTTTAATACGCTTCTCTCGTGTTCGGTTGGTTTTTTATTTGAGGAAGAGCGCTAGGGACTCAGTAGGTCGAGTCATCAGAAAAAATCAAACTTTTGTGGAAGGCCAAAGCTTTTTAATTCACCTTTTCGGCGCTAGCCGTCGCGTGGTATAAATTGTGTTAGATTGTGTTACGGTCACCAAAAAGTTCGGACATTGTTCTCGGATTCCCATACAAATTCACTGACTTTAAAGAGAAAATTTAGATAGATTCCATTAGTGAGCTCTCTTATCAGCAATAAGAAAAGCTTCAATCAAGCTAGAAAAATGGTATTTTACTTGTATTTAGAGAATTAACTAAAGAAATCTATCTAAATTTTCTCTTAAACTCAGTGAATTTGTATGGGAATCCGAGAACAATGTCCGAACTTCTTGGTGACCGTCACACAATCCAACGCAATTTATACCACGTGACGGCTAGCGCCGAAAAGGTGAATTCGACGAAAGCTGTTTCCTAGAGTTGTTGGCTTAATAGAAGGGTCGTGAAATTCTTACTGAGTAAGAGGAGAAGGGCTGCAACCATTTTAAAGAAGTTTACTGCGAATCCCACAGCCCTCCCAACCGATAAAAGACGTACCTTTTCTAAATTTCTTAAGTATTATAACAATAATCAACCTTTTTCTTATCTATCAGTCCTACGTCAGATGGTAGCGCTGCTGCTGTTCTAGGCAGTGAAGATTTTGTCAAGAAGCATCATCTAGAAGACAAGGCAGTGGAAATCGTTGGCATGGAGATGGCTACTGATTTTAGGAGTACCTTTGAGGACAATAGCTGCATCAAAATGGTTAGTTAAATAATACCTTTTAAAGATTGGAAAAAACTCCTAGGGTCCTGTGGACACGTATCTGAATATTTGAAATTGAAAACGGTTGCTTTATTTTGTTTTCAAAAAAACTTATCTCGTCCACACGATTCATTTTAGGATCTTTTATGTCCCGCCCAGTGGTAGATCCAGGCAAGGGCAGGTCCAGCCAGGGTGGGGGGGGGGGGGGCTAATTGAGTTTTTTCTGTCAACACAACGGAAAACAATAAAAAAAAGCATCTAATTTTTCAGTTTTTTTTCTGCTGAAGGGGGGCTGAAGTCCCCCCCTGGATCCGCCCTTTCCAGGAGTGGTTCTTTTGGGTTCCATGGAACCCCCCCCCCCCCTTGTAAGATCTTTTGAAGCTAATCATGTTCTTTACTCCCAGTAGAATGAAATTGGAACCCCCCCTTTTGTGAAGCCAATCTTACTAGCTTGTCCTGCGTGGCGGCCATTTTGGAACCCCCCTTTTGTGAAGCCAATCTTACTAGCTTGTTCTGCGTGGCGGCCATTTTGGAACCCCCCTTTTGTGAAGCCAATCTTACCAGCTTTTTCTGCGTGGCGGCCATTTTGGAACCCCCCTTTATCAAAGTCCTGTTTCCTCCCGTTCCCATTCTCGTCCACACGTATCTGTTTTCGAAAGTTTCGTTTTATTCACCGGATACGCGAGGACGGAATGAAATGCATAAAGAAAAATTCCGTTTTCAAAAATATGCGGCATGTGTGACCTTACTGTTTTTATTGCAGGTTGGTTATGACATGACCAAAGCCGCTGCTGAGAGACTCTTCTCTAAAGCAGGTAAGTGGCAGTGATGATGATGATGATGATGATGATGATGATGACGACGACAACAACAACAACAACAACATAAATACCATCAACAACAACTTTATTACCATATTGATAACATTGGTCCTCGGTAATGATGGAGAAAATGGTGATGACGATAATATTAATGGTGGTGGTGCAGGATAAAGATATTGGTGGTGTAATGATAATAATTATAACCAAGAGAATATGAACTAAGCTAGAGAAGGAATCCTACCTATATAGCCTTGTAACCATCATGTGCACAGTTTGATGCTATTTTTAGCTTGGAGATATTTTGAGCGAAGAATCTGATTGGTTGATAGGGTAGGCGGCTTCTAGTCTTGCAGTAAGCAAAAGCCTGTGTTTTTGTCGCTTTTCGTGTCCTAAAACGAGGCATTAAAGGAAACACGATTATCGAGCGGGCATGGTAACGAGCTAAAAATAGCATCAATGATTGTAAAAATAGCATCAAAGTGTGCACATGATGGAGCACGGGGATTCCTTCTCTTAGTTCATTTTCTCTTGGTCAAAACTAAGTACGTTGTTGGTCATAATAACGAATCGTTTTAATTTTAGTTATAACATTTTGAACAGGCTTGGCTGTGAAAGATGTTGATGTTGTGGAACTCCACGACTGTTTCTCCACAAATGAGCTTCTAACATACGAGGCACTTGGTCTCTGTGACGAAGGTAAGGAGGAAAAATCGCTCTTTCTGACTCAATGCTCAGTTGCTCAAGATTACCCGCAATTTTGTGTGGAATATTAAACGATGCTCTCAAGTGAAGATACTTGAAGTTTCAAATAAATTGTTAAAGTTGTGCATTGATTAGAGTGCACACCATATACACCTAAGAAATCGTTGTCGCACCAAAAGCCTCAAGCAACAAGCCAAGACTGCAGAGAACGCAGGTACTTTTAGCTGTAATTAGTTTATTTATGGTGCATTTTCATTTATTGACTTCACAAATTGCTCCAAACAAGGCTGCTTGAGATGATAATTAGTGGAGACCATGAATAAATCGATTATAGTTAAAAGTACCGACGTTCTCTGGAGCCTTGGCTTGTTACTTGAGGCTCTTGGTGCGACAACGATTTTCGAAATAGGTGTATACGTGAAAAAGTAACTAAAAAAATTGTACAAATCTGTGGAAAGGTTTGTAGGTTTGTCGATACTGAAATGAGGCTAACCCTGAGTACACGAGTCTGTAATCAATGGAGTATGGATGAGAATGGAGTATTTTACAAATTAATAAAAAAAATACTTATTAGGCGAAAACGCAACTGTACTTGTCAAAACACTGGTTCAGTAGAATCCCTACAACTGGCTACTTTTATTTGCCAAATTAATCAAACAAGTCTTCATCAAAATGTTAAAACAATACCTTGGTATTCGTATTATTAGGATTAGTAGTATAATTTTAAAAATGTACAAAAACTGGTTAAAACCAAAAAACGGTTAGAACCAAAAAAAGTTAAGGCCAAGAAACTAAAATAATTGTAATAAGCACGCAAAGGCACTTGGGATAGCCCTGGATCCTCCTTGGGCTAAACCGTAACCGTAACCCTAATCTATTTAGTTCAAGACATTCTCGTACCGAGACTCTCCATCTTTCGCTTTCGCTGAGAAGGGTCTGGGTACGAGAATGAGTTTGAGACAACTTGAACTAGTTTACTCGCTAGCTAGTCTTTAAAATTAAAGTCTTTGATTATTAGTCATGTAAAACTTATCACTAGGCTCGTGGTAGTGAAACCTTGGAAGTTCATGTTCTTGTTTGGTGATCGTGTCCTCTTCCATGTTTGTAATCATCTAGATGGAAACCGTTAGGACCATATCTGAACCCTATTACCACTCCATTCCAACACGCACACTCGACCACCAGCTGTAACCACTACATCAACAGGATGCGTCATCTGACCAACACCTGTACCACGGCTACCAAATGACCTTATAAACTGACCTTCTTGTGTGAAAAGTTGAACACGGTGATTGCCACTATCACAGACAAGAATCATGTCTGGACCATAAACAGCCAGTCCACGTACACCGTTAAACTGACCGTCTCCTTCTCCTTTTCCCCCAAACTTGTACAAGAAAACTCCGTTCACATCAAAACACGAACATAGTATGTGTTCAAGTAGGATACAAAGTATTTTTCATTACCATAGGTGATGTACTGAGGCTGTTCGCTATTATCAGGCATATCAAAGTCTATTCGTTGTTTACTGAAAACCTTGATACTTGGTTTGATACCCAGTTCTTGTTTTCCCAGACAGCACACTGCGATGTCTTTATTATCGTTAACACACATTCCCCTCGGTGCAAACCATTGGTCAGGTTTGTAGATGGTTCTTACATAAGTACCGTTCAAGTCAAACTCTTGTATCCTGCCTTCACCATCTGTACCATCACTGACAATTATTCTTTCTTCATTAAAGAACGCTCCAAATGGATGACATAGTCCTGCATCGTTAAACACCCTTAAGTAGTTTCCATCAAGACTGAATATCAGAATTCGGTCGTTACCGCGATCAGCAATAGCTAACTCTTCGCCTTCACTTACTGCCATCGAACGTGGGCATTGTAACTGTCCTCCATTATAATTTCCTTCTCCGAAGATTTTCTCAGATTTAAGCGTCTCCGTAACTTCTAGTATGTTCACTTTTTGTGGTGAGTTGCAGATCGGTTCCCCTCCAATTTTCACCTGTATTTCGTGCGTCCCGTTTTTCTGAGGTTTATAACTCACACGGTATTTCCCAGTTTGCTCTTCAGATACTTTCTTTTCCACCTCGTTGCCCTCCCCATCTTTGATTCTAACATCGATAGACTCGATTCTTGTGGGGGACACTTCTCCTTCTGTATTTCTGGTGATTATTTTGCACTTGTTAATAAAACCGCGAGGAGCTTTCTTTATTGATTCAATCGTGCACCGAGCAGGGTCCGTCACGCTCTTCACAATTTTTCCGATGTTCTGTAACGACTGAAGAAATTGCTCACTTGTCACGTAACAAACTGTAATGTCACGCTGTATTGACTTGTTGTGCAAGACGGAAGGTGTTTCCAATAAAACACGGCTTCTGATTTGAAACGCTTCCTTGCTTTCGATTATCTCGTATGGCACTCCTCTTTCCTTTAAAGTCTGCCATTGACGCTGCAGCTCTGATAGTAATCGAATGTTACTGTTGATATCCCTTTGTTCTTGATCATTTGCTGCAGTTTGTTCCTGTAGTGTCTGATCCAAAGCACTGATCATCGCTGTACTGTGATCTCTTGCCATCTTGCAAATCATTTCTTCCGCACGGCGAACCTCTTTCTTAGCCAGCTCAATCTCTTGTCCAATTCTCTCCCTGTTTTGCTCGGAATGTTTCAATTCTTGCTCGTATTTTTCTTTTTTTCCTTCAACACCATCAATATCCTGCTGTAAGCCTTTCTTAACCTCTAGAGCAGCCCCCTCTAAGCTCTGCATTCGATGATTTTGATGATACAAAGTGGCACATTTTTGACACACACTTTGTCTACAATCATCTTCTTGGCAGAAGTATTCAAGCTTGTTTCCTTCGTGAAATTTTTCTTTGCAGAATATATTTTTGTTCATATAGTTGGTAACGTTTTCTTGCTTAAAGTCCTTAAACATCGTCGGTTGATGTTTATCTCGAAGTTGTTTGATGCTCTCGTGGGTTTTGATGCATACTTCACATATGGAACCTTCACACTGTGGGCAAAATGCAACCAGGACTTTAGGTTGCTCGCAGCTGACACAGACAGGTAATATTGGTTGGTTGGCGCCACTTTTCATGGCATGAAGTAATGGAAGAAGAGAATTGAGGTAGAATGAAGAACGAAGCTTGGAAGGATCGCCGTTTGGTACATCTATCGTCGTCTTGCACATTGGACACTCCATTTGTTTGATAAATGGATTCCCACTTCTTGCATACCACTGAGCGATGCATTGTGTACAGTAACTATGAAGACAGGGAAGAGTTTTGGGGTCGGTAAATATATCGTGACATATGGAACAAGTTAACTCTTTCTCGAAGTCCTCTACATAGGTGTTTACCGCAGCCATTATTCAATGTTTTGCCACGTATATTTTTATCATTCTTAGGAATTTTACTGCTTGACTGATCATGTTTAAGGAATTTTCTGGAAGTGTTGTGTTTTAACAATCGATCAATCAATCAATCAATTTATTCGCACCATAAATTACAAACTTTACACTGATTACATATACACTTACAGATAGATGGTACTGGGATTCATAAAATAGTAAAAACTAATCAAGTCAGGAATCCACAGAACGTAACATAAATACTGCTTTAAAAAAACCCTTCAGATTTTATAAATAACCTGAAACGACCTCAAAAAGTGAGGATACGGCTAACTCACAAATGAAATACTCCTATTTCGAGTTTGCCTTTGCTCAGTCTTAGCCTTCTATTGAGTTCAATTGTCTTATTTTCTTTCATTAAGGTGCATTGTATTGTAAGTAAGGAATGTACGCACTACGGAACGATATAAGTTGATATGGTTGAAGAGAGCTGAATATTATAACGCACAACCGAGACTAAGGCTGAGTAAAGAGAACTCGAAACTGGAGTATTGCATTTAGCTTGTAAGGTTTTATGGAAAAACCCGAATACAGATCCTCGTGGGCTCCCAGTGATCAACGATTTCGCTCTCTCTATGTTGTCATGTCACTGCTTGACACCGCTTCTGTGGGTTTGTGTTTTATGAGCCTGTAGTCAAGCAGAAAAATAATTTCACGGTCTCCTGCCACTAAATCTAGATCTTTATTACGAAACTAGAAATATAAGAAAAATACTTGGAAAATATGTTTTCAGATGTGTATAAAAGGATTTATAAATGCAATGAAGTTAATTAGTTCTAAAACTCTTCTGCAGACCTATGCTTGGGAATTAAAATAGTCACTGAATGCCCTCTGGCTAGATTCTTATTCCATGGTTGATCTTGGTTGATGCTATGAAAATTGCCCCCGCCGAGAGCTCCAGCGTTAAGCAATTCATAAACACATTGGTAATGGAAAAAGGCTACTTCAAACCTAGATTTCTACATTTAATAGGACGAAGCGTTCAAACTAAGCGGTCATCGTGGGCTACTGTCGAAATGCTATTCGTATTAAAGAATGGAGTGAATGAATCCTTTGTTTCATTTACTATTTACTAGATGTTGTATACTGCTTTTGCTCATTCACTGAACATGAATGTCATGGGGTCGCTAAGTAAAGACTTGTTTGTGCAGGATTAACCTCGTTTAGAAGCAAATCTAAAACATTTGCACATGTCAAATGTAATGTAAGAAATGTGCAGCTTATAGAGTGATTTTTATAAACCCGTGTAACAAAAATTTAGCTATTAACTTATATTAACGCATATTAATGTGTAATAGCGGTTATTGACGAGACAACTAAGTAGAGTGCTCGCACTAAACCCGTGAAACAAATACTAATTTTTAGTACTAAATGGTGATAATCAAACAATAGGAAACAGAGGATTCTCTATGAATTACTACTAATTAGTACTAAATATTATTCACGGGTTTAGTGCGTGCACTCTATTGCAGTGAAAGTTTATTGACTGTGTTTTATTACTTCGTTGTTTAAAGTCTAATGAGCAATAACTCGTACCAGTTTGTTTTAATGATTCTTATCCTAACATTTATTTCACGGGTTTATGAAAATCACTCTATCATATTAGCCATTCCCCGGTTGAGAAAAAGACTGACTCGAGTTGGCATTGCAGTGCATTTTGGGAATGTTTTAGGGAACGAAAATAGACGCCATCTTGGAAATATGTCTCCTTAAACAGTCCCACAATGCACTGCAATGCCAACTCGACTTAGTCTTTTTCTCAACCTTGAAATGGCTAATGCATACATAAAATGTACGTCCAATTAATATTTTATTGATCATGAATTTTTTGTTCCCCCAAAAAATACATGAAAGCCTCTCAATAGCAAGAGATTAATAATTCCATTCGACATTTCAGGCAAAGCAGGCGAGTTTATTGACCGTGGGGACAATACCTATGGAGGAAAATATGTTATTAATCCAAGTGGCGGGCTTATATCGAAAGGGCATCCTCTTGGTGCAACAGGTACCTTATTACTAGTGTGGCACGGTGTATGGGCCTCTCCTTTGCTACAGTAAGGAGCACCTTCTTGGTGCAACAGGCACCTTATTACTAGTGTGGCACTGTGCTTGGGCCTCTCCTTTGCTACAGTATGGAGCACCTTGGTGCAACAGGCACCTTTTTACTAGAGTGGCACAGTGTATGGGGCTTTCCCTTAATGAAGTATGCAATGCCTTCTTGGTGTAATAGGTATCTTATTATTAGTGTGGCACAGTCTATGGGGCTCTCCCTTGATACAGTATGGAGCACCTTCTTGGTGCAATAGGTACCTTATTGCTAGTGTGGCACAGTCCATGGGGCTCTCCCTTGCTTAAGCATGGAGCACCTTCCTGCAACAGGCACCTTTTTACCAGAGTGGCACAGTGTAGGTGGCTCTCCCTTGCTAAAGTCATTACTAGTGTGGAACAGTCTATGGGGCTCTCTCTTGATACAGTATGGAGCACCTTCTTGGTGCAAAAGGTACCTTATTACTAGTGTGGCCAGTTTATGGGGCTCTCTCTTGCCGCATCATGGAATGCCCTCTTGGTACAAAAGGTACCTTTTTACTAGTGTAGTATGCACAGACGGGGCTCTCTCCAGCTACCGTATGGAGCACCCTCTGTGCGAGATCAAAACTCATTTTGTACTTGTGTTTTCGTTAAGGCCTGGCTCAATGTACCGAGATATGTCTTCAGCTCCGCGGTGAATGTGGCAAACGTCAAGTACCAGGAGCAAGACTTGGACTACAGCATAACCTGGGTTTGGGAGGCGCTGTTATTGTTGCTTTATATCGACTTGGATTCCCCCAGAGGAGGTATTTTCGACATTTAAGGAAATGTATCAAATTGAGCTGATCCTCGCAGTATATGAAGCAACTTACTCAGCTGCAAATTGAAAGACTCAGAAAACATTCTGTGTCTTGAACGATATTGTAACGCGTGCCCTGGCGATTCCTGCGCCATGCTCTAACCTTATTGAAGGAAATGTTGGATAAAAGTTATTAGAGCGCTTTTCGTATAAGTGGTAAGCATACGGTAGTGACTGTACGACATGCCGTAGCATTAGAATGGCTTACGATGGTTTCGCAGTCATTTATTCCGTTAAAACTCGTAGTTAGGATTATATTACGGTAAGATACGGTACGGCTACAGGACGACTACGACTTTTCCGTATCGTTTCCTACTACTATGATAACCGCTCTAGTATAAAAAAGATAAGGGAATTAATTGAAGCATTTTTTGCTCTAATATTAATTGGACCTTTAAGTAAAAAAATTTTTTTTCTATAGGTTTCGTCCAGTGTCTGTCCACACGTCTGCCTCCTCTTCCAAAGGCTTCAAGGCCAAAGCCGTTTTTGATGAAATCCAGAAAGAAATGGAAAAGGTCAGTAGGAATAAGGGGAAGAAAAGGCAAGCTAAGGTTGTACGTCGATAACACGACACGGACAGTGGTTGACATGTTCATCATTGTCATTAGAGCAGTTTAGGTATATGACTGTGAAGAGATCACGGCACGAACACGGTCATGACACAGCAAGGCATACGCCAGCCCAATGACATTGTACGAGAATTTACTCTCCATCCAATCAAAGTCCCGAAACCCGACATGAACACGGCCTGGACACGGTCACGCCAAGGTCACGGCACTGCCAGACCAATCACATTACGCGAGAAAAAAATCCTCTAATCAAAATTCTATAAAACATCATGGTCACTGCAAGGCACGCATACAGCACCGACTTTTCACAGTCATACATATTATCAACATCATTGCCGTCATTATCGTTATCATCTTCAGCATCATCATCATCATCATAATCATGTTATATTCTACTCTGCAGGACGGAGAAAATTACGTGAAGAAGGTCAAAGGAGTGTTTTGTTTCAAGATCCAGAAGGGACCTAATGGTCAAGAGGGCGTGTGGATAGTGGATGCTAAGAATGGAAAAGGGGCTGTCAAATTTGGTGCCAATGGTAAGATTGTGGCCTACTAAATAGGATATTTTCGTAACCAGCAATAGAGGTACTCGCCGCTGTTGTATAGAGGCTTTGCACCGTCACGTGATGGCAGCGATGACAGGAGCCACAATAATAATTTCTTTTTCTCCCTGGGAAACTGAATTCTTTCTCATGTAAATCAGATCAGACCAGATTCAATTGATCTTTTTTGAGTTCCAAATTACCGCTGTGTTCCTTGACTACAGACTCATTTACTCAGGCCTAGCCTCGGATCAGTGTCTCAAATTCACAAATACCAAGGGTGAAGTAAAGAATGCACAACTTCAACAACACAAACACTTTGGAATTCCACGGACCTTGACTGGAACACGTGAATATTCTACACAAATACGAGGCTAACCCTGAGCAACAGAGAACTCAAAACTGGATATTGTTCCTTCCTTCCTGTCGTGGCTACCATCACATGATGGTGCAAAGCTTCTATTAGTCTCTTCATAGGATGATCTTACTCTCCAGGAGTAATAATCAGACGCATTGATAAATTCAAATGCTTTTTTCTGTTTTCTTGTTTTAGATAAAGCCGATGTTACCATAACAATAAGCGATGATAACTTCTTGAAGCTAATGACAGGCAAATTAAACCCACAAACGGTAAGTTTATAATCGATATATTTTTATTCTTATTCTTGGTTTGCAATCAATCCCAAGAGAGCACAATAACAAAAGGGATGTCCGCCATGTTGGAAGATATAACAAAGGAATTTATTAAAAAATCTTTTGTCAAATTCTTCCAACATGGCGGCTATGACGTCTATTGCAAACGAATAATACTCTTACGCCTATTTCTCTACCTTACTCACCCTTCCTTTTGAACTGCCACCCTGCAGCTCTTTTACCGGATCTCTTAGTTTCTTACTAAGTTTTCCTCATTCTCCTTCTCCTTCTCCTCTCAATCTCATCAAATTGTACTGATTGATAATTATTTTTATCTTTTCAAGGCGTTTTTTAAGGGTCACCTAAAGCTGAAAGGCAACATGGGCCTTGCTATGAAGATGAGGCAGTTCCAACCGAAGGCCGTCAAGTCGAAGTTATGAATCCTGAACCAACAGTATCCTATCCAATACTACCACTATTATCGCTATATTTGTACAATGTAAACAACTTTATCACCAAAATACAAAACAAGGAGAGTTGACAATTTAATTTGTAAATGCTTCCCACCTTTCCATCGCGACCAAAAAATGTCTGCATTCTTGGCAAGGGGTTTTTTCTCAGTGTTCTCCGGTTTTCCTCCCTTCCAAAAATCAACTCCTAAATTCCAATTCGATCATGGAACGAGGGCCACAGGCTTGCTAGCCACTGGCTATTAAGTGCTAACCTCGTAAAAACAAGGACGGTTTTCAAGGGACGGGTGAAGGGGAAAGGGTACCACAGTAGCCCCCGGCGTTTCAACATATCCCCATCCTGCGTCTCAAGTCAAATAGAGTACCGAAGTGTGACGTCATCAAATTACAAAGTTTGCAATTCAGTTTTGAAATGTTCATATTTGAAGAGAACAAACCATTGCCTACATTTCTGCCAACTTTAAGGCTGGTCCGAGCTTTAAAAATAGAAATATGGGGTATTTAAACCCCATACATTTTCTCTTATTTTTAACTGGATCCAGACATACTAGGATATATATCTCAGGCTTTTGTTTGCTCTGTCGCTCTGAGATTTCACATCATATTATATTTTTACTTGCAGTTTCTGATAATGTTAAGTACCAAAAATCCTAAATGTCTTTAAAAACAATTTTTACACAATTATACACTTAAGATAGCATAATTACTAAAAAAAGTTCATGCCTAACAGCAGTACTGTCTTAGGGATCTGCAATGTGGGCAGACATCGGATCCGATCGGTGTCTTTACTAAGATAAAGTATTAAGTTAAAAAATATTGCCGGCGTGGTATTGTTTAGTACAAAACGGCTACAAAGGGGGACACAAAACACAAACAGACCAGTTCAAAAACATGAGCGAATTTGCGTATAAAAATTTTCTGTGGGAATAAATTCATTTCTTATGACTTCAGCAGCCAGACTTGTTTGGGTGAACTGATCTTGCCGAGTTGTTACGAGTCACACAAGAACGTCGCGGTGAACAACTTGGAAATTTTCTTCAAGAAACACTTTGACATTCTCATTTTAATGCATATAACTTCCTCACGTTACCCCCCATGGGATCCAATTGCCCTTCTAAAGTTATGCAGTATGACGAGTAATTGATTGGCAAGTTCAATTTCCGGCAAGTCCTCGAAGAAAACACATTTAAGAACAGAGTCTACAAACGAAACCGCTTCCAAGTGCATGGTGCTGTTCACTGTAGACCATTCAATATTATGACTAACGAAGCAAAAGTTTTATTAAGAAATATATTCAGAATTCAAAGCAGTATCTCCTAAATTATGCATTCATGGCGTGACATCATTTCAAGGAAGTAAGGTCATGCTCATTTCCAAGAATCGCCTGACAATAGACTGACAAACAACTTTATTCAGACAACTCCCTCAACTCGTCTCGTCTTGACTCCCGAAGACATGGAATCGATTGTTGAAGATCTTAAGAAAGAACTCCAATGTTCCCTGTGTAATGATACTTTCACTGAACCAAAGATCTTGTCTTGTTTCCACACATTTTGTAAGCCTTGCGTCAAACGACACGCCGAACAAGTCGACCAAATCAACATCTTCAAGTGTCCTCGATGCAAATCACAAACATCTCTACCAGAACTAAGCAGCGTCGAAGATCTACAGCCAAGTCTACTACATTCCCGAATGTTGAAGGGTCTGGCGTTGGTAGAAGGAGAAAAGGCTTGTTCTGTTTCTGAGAGTCATTCGTCAGCTTCTTGGTATTGTTTTGACTGTGGTCGCTCGATGTGTGATGAATGCGAGAAGAACCATTCAGTGTTTATCAAAGATCACAAGGTCATTCGTCTGGCTGATTTGAAGAAAGAAGATATTCAGTTCATAATAACAAGAGAAAACCCTTGTTCAAGTCACCCTCATCACAGGCTAGAGTTCTTCTGCGAAGATTGTGATGCAATGATTTGCGGAACATGCTTGAAACACGATCACAGGAAACATGAGACAATGTCATTAGATAAGTTTTCTTCGATCAAGAAAGCTGAATTGTCAAAGCATCTGCAGGTACTAGAGCAGTTGAGATTAGATGACAAGGAAAAGCAACAACAAGAAAAGATTGCTAACACAATCAAACAACAAGGAGAAAAGGCAAAAAAAGAAGTCAAAG
This sequence comes from Actinia equina, assembly GCA_011057435.1. Taxonomy (NCBI): domain Eukaryota; kingdom Metazoa; phylum Cnidaria; class Anthozoa; order Actiniaria; family Actiniidae; genus Actinia; species Actinia equina. Next base: position 333,801 of record WHPX01000226.1, on the reverse strand, counting down.
ACAAAACCAAGAAGATCATTCAAATACTACAAGACAACGAACGAGAATTGCTGAGACAAATCGATGAGAAGTTGGATACAGCCACAACAAACTTGAATATAATTCATCATATTCCAGCCGTCAAGGAATACATCAAGAATGTGATGGAAAGAGGACTAGCAAGTGAAATGATGAACATTCAAGAGACACAATGCTCTCAGAAATTCATCTTCAGCCACATTCCACCATCCTCTAGCATTGAATTTCTTCCAAATGAGGAGCTGATGCGACAAGCGATTTCAGGGCTGGGAGAAATACAGACTTGTTTGAAAACAGACCATGCTAAGAGTTCTATTCAGGTGAAATCTGAGACAAAAGCTTTAAAGAAAGAAAGTCTTATATTGATGACTAAAACCTCTACAGGAGAACTCAACCATGATCCAAGGGATGTTATAGACGTTCAAATCAAGCCTAAAGAAAATGTGAAAATAGAAAAGAAATATGTGAGAACTGATGGTAAAGTAGAAGTTGAATTCATGGCTAAAGTAGCTGGTCAGTTGACAGCAGAGGTTCAAGTGAATGGGAATCATGTATCTAACAGTCCACAAGTGGTGAATGTCAAGCCACAAGAGATGAGAACAACAGGACTGTTTATCATGAAAGGTGTTAATATAAGATCTAGTAATTTAACAGGTATAGCAGTAAACAGAGACAATAGCAGGATCGCTATTGCCAATTGGTCTTCTCTCTGTGTCCATGTATTCACCACTGATGGAGATCTCTTACTGACGTATGGTGGTCCAGGTAGTGCACAGGAACAGTTGGATGGTTCTCAAGGTATAGCATTTCTGAATGATACAGATTTAGTCATAGCAGACTGGGGTAATCATAGAATATGTATAGTGAACACTGCGACAGGGACATTGGTAAAAACCTTTGGTAACCAAGGTAACGGTGATGGACAGTTTCATTATCCACGTGGAGTACACGTTGATGACGAGGGTAACATCATTGTGTGTGATCGTGGTAATCACCGTGTTCAAGTCTTTACAAGAGACGTTGAATACCAATATCAGTTTGGTTTGACAGCAAAGGACAAGTTTGATACATGTGATGTGATAACACATGATGGACTGTTTTATGTCAGTGATTGTAATAATCACGTTATTCATGTATTCGAGAAGAAAGGTAATGTACCGACTAGAATATCAACGATTGGTGGTCAAGGCAGTGCTGATGGTCAGCTGAATAGACCATGGGGCCTGGCCATTGATAATGACCATCATCTACTGGTGTGTGATAATGGTAATAACCGCGTACAAAAATTCACATTGGATGGTCGTTTTGTAGGAAGGACTTGTGATGTAATCAAGAACCCTCAATATACAACTGTTTTAAAGGATGTTCAGTTATTAGTTAGTACGTTGAAATCTGGTGTCTGGTATGTAAGGTAGAACTGACTATTATTTTACAGTAACGGATTTGATCGGTATAACACGTATAATATCTCAAGGTTTAACATGTGCTAAAATATGACCATTTAGCGTTTAAAGTGCGACTACATTTAACGAAGGCAAGATGAATTAGTGAATTCTGGATTTTAAAGGGTTTCTTACATACAAATCACACACACACACACGTATAAAGTAAAATATATGCTTTCAAAGGAAAAAAAAATATTGTACAGATTCTATTCTTTAAATACTCAATCGTGATTGGCTAATTTGTATGAATAGTTGTCTGGTTGGGCTTGGTTGGTGTATTAGCACTGTTCCCTGCTGGCAGAGGCTGCTCTTCGTCTTCTTCTTCTTTTTTTTTTGTTTTGTTTTCAGGGACAGGGAGAAAAAAAGAAGCCTCTGTCCCGATCCGTTGAATTGTTTGATCTAGCCGCCGTCCATGTTTATGGACGTGGAAAACCGTTTTTTGGAATTGAACACCTCTACGCATGACAACCGCAAAGCCTACTGTAAGATTATAATATAGCCCGCAATACTAGTGAGCATATCTTTTTTACGACAACTGCTGACTGTTAACGAGCCCACTATTTCCAATGTCATTAGTTGCCTAGTAACGTTCAAACATGCGTAACATTAAAGGTGACGGTTGTCTCCTTTACAATACGATAACTTTATTGATCTCCCTCTAAAGGGCTTTTCAGATCTAATTTACATAAATAAAACTACTTAACTTACATTGATAAAACTAAGCTAACCTAAACTAAGGCCCCGTCCACACTATGCCGGATAAATTTGAATCCGAATTTTTATTTATAAGGTTAGGGCTACCGTCCACACTAGTGCGGGCGAATCCGGAACAATTCTTCACCGAAAACGAATTTTTTCGAATACGGTCTCCAAAGTGGAACAATTTGAAAACGCTGGCTAGCCGTATTAGTGTGGGCGGAGAACATTTCGTACCCGAAATTTTTTGAATACGATGACGTCATGATTGTCGTATGATAATGGCGGGAAGGCTAAAAATTCACCGCGGGCTCAATTTCAGCGCTTCGATGCACATGTTCAGATGTGCAATGAAGCGTTTTTGCCGCCTCTGATCGGACTAGTGTGGACGAGAAACATTTTATCCGTTTTCATGTGTGGAAGGAAAACTTTTTTTTCGGTTTCGGTGTGAAAGTTGCGGATTCAAATTTATCCGGCATACTGAGTGTGGACGGGACGGGGCCTGAGAAATACACTATTTACAAATAACTACTAGAAATAGGATATCCTAAAGTATAATGTTATAATGCTATTATTGTAAAGGACACGAACCAAGAGATTCGATTCCATGAGGATCTCAAAGGTATGTAATGTAAATAATAGCACATCTGATGCTTGGATAATATATAGACTTATTATTGATTATTAATTGAAAAGCATAAGTTAAAAAGTACTTAGAGGAACTAATCCTTTTCCTCGCGAATGCCGATCCAGCAAAATGAAAAAGGAGACTGTCAGCACTGTAAAAAATTAAGAAATTATTTTGATTATTCTCTATTTTTTGCCTTTGGTTTTTTTAATCTCCTTCCAATGCTTTAATTTTTTGTTCGTTTTTTTGTTCTGTTCTTCTTTTTCTAAGTTTTATATTCTATATATATGTTAGAAGATGTCAAAAGCTAAGGTATATGGTGAAAATATGTGAAATGAAATTATTCTTAGCAATCATATGAAAAATATATATAAATTTTAGAAGCAAGTTGAGTTACAGAGGCGAGTTTTCCTTTAATAAATTTTCCTTGACAACGAAACATTTTTTCGTGTAGATGGAGGAAATGGTGAAGAAACATCTGGATTCTAGTTTTTCCTGTGCAAGGAAAAATTGTCAATGCCTAAGTTTGCTCCTTTAAACGACAACAAGGAAGATTTTCCATTGAATACCAGTGAGTTGAATTATTAGTTGTTGTTTTTTTGCTTTATCTGAAAATGGCTCGAGAGAAAACTTGACTCTTGTATTTCTCCGTCGATTCAAAGAAATTTTGCCTTATTGACACGCAAGCTATGTTTGTTCTTATGAGATTTAAAAAGTATGGTTTTACATGCATAGATTTATTCTCAAACACTTGAAGGCCATGCGTGAGAAAATCTATTGTTCAAATCAACGAGGCTGCCGCGTGAACAATGCCTAACGAGAATTATCAAAGAAAACTTGAAAATCGTCGACACGATCGTTGGAACATGTCAAAGATACTTGTCAAGGAAAACTTGCTTGTGTATTAAGCATTACGAGGTTGAGGGGAAACTAGGTCGAGTTGGCATTGCAGTGCATTGTGGGGTTGTATTAGGGGAAATATTTCCAAGATGGCGTCGTTTTCGTCCCCTTAACAGCACCACAATGCACTGTGATACCAACTTCAGTTTTTCTCTCAACTTGAGAATGGCTAGAGTACCGTGATGCTTTATAAGATGAATAGAGTTAAGAACATTTTCACATAGTGTATTAATATTTAGAATGTAATAGTAATCACAAAATAAATATAGAAATATTGATTAGAGGTTTTATTCAATTATCTTATTTACAAAATGATATATAAAATTTACACAATTCAGCTTGCAGCCGGCAATAGTATTACTAATAAACTATCTACACCTAATCACAAGAAGGTTGTCGTATATAATTTCAAATTAGTAAAAAAGCAAAATAGTAATAATTATCAATGGATAGAGTGCAAACAATTAATCCGTGAAACACTTATTACTAAATAGTACAAAACAGTGCTAATTAAACAATAGAAAACAATGGAATTTGCATGAAATTGTGCTATTTAGTATTACTAAAGTTTCACGGTTATAGAGTGACTACAGTAACTTTAGTAATACCAAATAGCACAATTTCATGCAAATTCCATTGTTTTCTATTGTTTAATTAGCACTGTTTTGTACTATTTAGTAATGAGTGTTTCACGGATTTACTGTGGTCACTCTATTTTTTGCACTCTACCTGATTCTTTCAGTTTGTATTCTTTTTTGTTCAATATTCACGTGACAACTTCCAAAAAAAAACCTGATCAAAATGTACAGTAGTATTGCATAAAGATATTATATTTCTAGATCTAAGATACATGTTTCACCGATTTAGAAATCAGTGATATGAGTCACAGTCACTTTGATAAATAGCGATGAAAATTGAAAATCATTTGACCTAGTTGGAAAATGTTTTATCTTATGCTAATTGGAATCTGTATTTTAATCATATTTCAGTAAAATACTGAATATTCCATCGTATTATGTTTTAAGTATCGTTTACCATGTTGGTGTACCATGCAACACTAACATGGCCGCTCCTTTAAAAAAAAAAAAAAAAAAAATCCAGAAAGGGTCTAGGGTCTAACTAGGAAACTATATGGTTTATTTAGGATCTAGGCATTTCCTCTCATTACAATCTATATTTAGCTTTATTATTTTACCAAATAAGTATTTTCTTTTCAATGATCTAAATATATAATTTAATGTAATGTAACATAAAAGGAAATGTGAATATAGATGTATTGCATAGAAATTGGTTTGCGGATTTTCTGCCCCATAATTCCACAAAGAAATCCTCTACATCATTTTTTTCAGTATTCAAATTCTTTAATTTTTTATTCATTTATTTTATTATTTTTTTCCTACAGCCTTCAAACATAACAATGATTTTCCTTTGAGCGCTTTACGAGATTATGAACCCTTTTATTTTATCATAATGCGAAATTATACTTTCGTAATTGATGATGACGTAGCCCAGTAAAAACCATCACTATTAGTTTCCCTCACGATACACTCATTGATTGCTTTTACTTAGTGGATCGTCACAGACTCGGGTATGTTACGTTAGGGCAATATGATAGAAAATAAGGATTTTAGATCATAACTACCATTGTGCATTTTGATGATTTTGTGTTGAAGGTAGGCGTTGTCAGGGGCCGCATTTTCCAGCCTTCCCAATTTTTATGATTGACAGAGCAAATTTTGAAAAATCTCGCCCAATTAGTCTCGGATTTAGCCCCCAACGCAGGGAACTCCTTGGCTCTTTTTGCTTCTAGGGTTTCCTGTGGTGAGCTTTTTCTCTCCCTCCCTCGTCCCCACTCCTACTCCTCTCTCGTCCCTAGTTCCACGTTCTCCGCCATATAATTTAACACAGGTACCCCAACACGGAATATATGGCGGCAGACTGCGGAGGAGGCTAACTCCGATCGAGCTCAAACCTTACACGGTCACTAACTAAAACCCATTAGAAAACATATCAAAGTTTTGTCAAGACTTATTTGAAACAAACGTTATATTTGAACCTTAGCAGAGTTATCACATAAATTTACGGTAAATCGCACAAAAGAAAATTTCTTAGGCTGCTTTTGGAATGCCGATAAAAATAATTATACTATGTATGTAATTAATTATGCATTCATAGCGTGACATCATTTCAAGGAAGTAAGGTCACACTCATTTCCAAGAATCGGCTAACAATAGACTTACAAAGAATATTATTCTGACAACACCCTCAACTCGTCTCGTATCAACTCCTGAAGACATGGAATCGTTTGTAGAAGATCTTAAGAAAGAACTCCAATGTTCCCTGTGTAATGATACTTTCACTGAACCAAAGATCTTATCTTGTTTCCACACATTTTGTAAGCCTTGCGTCAAACGACACGCCGAACAAGTCGACCAAATCAACATCTTCAAGTGTCCTCCATGCAAATCACAGACTTCTCTACCAGAACTAAGCAGCATCGAAGATCTACAGCCAAGTCTACTACATTCAAGAATCTTGAAGGGTCTGGCGTTGGTAGAAGGAGAAAAGGCTTGTTCTGTTTCTGAGAGTCATTCCTCCGCTTCTTGGTATTGTTTTGACTGTGATCGCTCGATGTGTGATGAATGCGAGAAGAGTCATTCATTGTTTATCAAAGATCACAAGATCGTTTCTCTGGCTGGTTGGAAGAAAGAAGATATTGAGTTCATAATATCAAGAGAAAATCCTTGTACATGTCACCCTCATCACAGGCTAGAGTTCTTCTGCGAAGATTGTGATGCAATGATTTGCGGAACATGCTTGAAACACGATCACAGGAAACATGAGACAATATCATTGGACAAGTTTGCTTCGATCAAGAAAGCTGTATTGTCAAAGCACCTGCAGGTACTAGAGCAGTTGAGATTAGATGACAAGGAAAGGCAACAACAAGAAAAGATTGCTAACACAATCAAACAACAAGGAGAAAAGGCAAAAAAAGAAGTCAAAGACAAAACGAAGAAGATCATCCTAATACTACAAGACAACGAACGAGAATTGCTGAGACAAATCGATGAGAATTTGAACACAGCCACAACAAACTTGAATATAATTCATCATATTCCAGACGTCAAGAAATACATCAAGAATGTGATGGAAAGAGGACTGACAAATGAAATGATGAACGTTCAAGAGACACAATGCTCTCAGAAATTCATCTTCAACCCCATTCCACCACACTCTATTGAGTTTCTTCCAAATGAGGAGCTGTTGCGACAGGTGAATTCAGGGCTGGGAGAAATTCAAATTGGTTTGAAAACAGACCATACAAAGAGTACTTTTCAAGTGAAATCTGAAACTGAAGCTTTAAAGAAAGAAAAGCTGATAGTGACGACTAAAAGCTCTACAGGAGAACTCAATCATGATCCAAGGGATGTTATAGACGTTCAAATCAAGCCTGAAGAAAATGTGAAAATAGAAAAGAAATATGTGAGAACTGATGGTAAAGTAGAAGTTGAATTCATGGCTAAAGTAGCTGGTCAGTTGACAGCAGAGGTTCAAGTGAATGGGAATCATGTATCTAACAGTCCACTAGTGGTGAATGTCAAGCCACAAGAGATGAGAACAACAGGACAGTTTAATATGAAAGGTGTTAATATAAAAGGATTTAGTAGTTTTATAAAAGGTATAGCAGTAAACGCAGACAATAGTAGGATCGCTGTTACCAACTGGTCTTCTCACGGTGTCCATCTATTCACTACTGATGGAGATCTCTTACTGACGTATGATAGTCAAGGTACTGCACAGGGACAGTTGGATAGTCCTGAAGGTTTAGCATTTCTGAATGATACAGATTTAGTCATAGCAGACTTTGGTAATCATAGAATATGTATAGTGAACACTACAACAGGGACATTGGTAAAAACCTTTGGTAACGAAGGTAGGGGGGATGGACAGTTTCAATATCCAAATGGAGTACACGTTGATGACGATGGTAACATCATTGTATGTGATAGTGGTAATCATCGTGTTAAAGTTTTCACAAGAGACGGTGACTTTCAATATCAGTTTGGTTTGACAACACAGGACAGGTTTACTCCATATGATGTGATAACACATGATGGACGGTTTTACGTCAGTGATAAAAATAATCACGTTATTCATGTATTTGAGAAGAAAGGTAACGTACCGACTAGAATATCGACGATTGGTGGTCAAGGCAGTGCTGATGGTCAGCTGAGTGGACCATGTGGCCTGGCTATTGATAATGACCATCATCTACTGGTGTGTGATAATGGTAATAATCGCGTACCAAAATTCACATTGGATGGTCGTTTTGTAGGAAGGACTTGTGATGCGATCAAGAACCCTCAATATATAACTGTTTTAAAGGATGGTCAGTTATTAGTTAGTACGTATGGTTCTGGTGTCTTGTGTGTAAAGTAGAACTGACTATTATTTTACAGTAACAGATTTGATCGGTATGACACGTATAATATCTCAAGGTTTAACATGTGCTAAAATATGACCATTTAGCGTTTAAGTGCGACTACATTTAACGAAGGCAAGATGAATTAGTGAATTCTGGATTTTAAAGGGTTTCTTACATACAAATCATACACACACACACGTATAAAGTAAAATATATGCTTTCAAAGGAAAAAAAAATTGTACAGATTCTATTCTTTAAATACTCAATCGTGATTGGCTAATTTGTATGAATAGTTGTCTGGTTGGGCTACAATACAATAACTTTATTGATCTCCCTCTAAAGGGCTTTTCAGATCTAATTTACATAAATAAAACTACTTAACTTACATTGATAAAACTAAGCTAACCTAAACTAAGGCCCCGTCCACACTATGCCGGATAAATTTGAATCCGAATTTTTATTTATAAGGTTAGGCCTACCGTCCACACTAGTGCGGGCGAATCCGGAACAATTCTTCACCGAAAACGAATTTTTTCGAATACGGTCTCCAGAGTGGAACAATTTGAAAACGCCGGCTAACCGTATTAGTGTGGACGGAGAACATTTCGTACCCGAATTTTTTTGAATACGATGACGTCATGATTGTCATATGATAATGGCGGGAAGGCTAAAAATTCACCGCGGGCTCAATTACAGCGCTTCGATGCACATGCTCAGATGTGCAATGAAGCGTTTTTGCCGCCTCTGATCGGACTAGTGTGGACGAGAAACATTTTATCCGTTTTCATGTGTGGACGGAAAACTTTTTTTTCGGTTTCGGTGTGAAAGTTGTGGATTCAAATTTATCCGGCATAGTGTGGACGGGACGGGGCCAAAGAAAAACAGTATTTACAAATAACTACTAGAAATAGGATATCCTAAAGTATAATGTTATAATGCTATTATTGTAAAGGACACGAACCAAGAGATTCGATTCCATGAGGATCTCAAAGGTATGTAATGTAAATAATAGCACATCTGGTGCTTGAATAATATATAGACTTATTATTGATTAATTGAAAAGTATAAGTTAAAAAGTACTGAGAGGAACTAATCCTTTTCCTCGCGAATGCCCATCCAGCAAAATAAAAAAGGAGACTGTCAGCACTGTAAAAAAATAAGAAATTATTTTGATTATTCTCTATTTTTTGCCTTTGGTTTTTTTAATCTCCTTCCAATGCTTTAATTTTTTGTTCATTTTTTTTTTCTGTTCTTCTTTTTCTAAGTTTTATATTCTATATATATGTTAGAAGATGTCAAAAGCTAAGGTATATGGTGAAAATATGTGAAATGAAATTATTCTTAGCAATCATATGAAAAATATATATAAATTTTAGAAGCAAGTTGAGTTACAGAGGCGAGTTTTCCTTTAATAAATTTTCCTTGACAACGAAACATTTTTTCGTGTAGATGGAGGAAATGGTGAAGAAACATCTGGATTCTAGTTTTTCCTTTACAAGAAAAAATTGTCAAGGCCGAAGTTTGCTCCTTTAAACGACAACAAGGAAGATTTTCCATTGAATACCAGTGAGTTGAATTCCCAGTTGTTGTGTTTTTGCTTTATCTGGCTCGAGAGAAAACTTGACTCTTGTATTTCTCCGTCGATTCAAAGAAATTTTGCCTTATTGACGCGCAAGCAATGTTTGTTCTTATGAGATAAAAAAAGCATGGTTTTACATGCATAGATTTATTCTCAAACACTTGAAGGCCATGCGTGAGAAAATCTATTGTTCAAATCAACGAGGCTGCCGCGTGAACAATGCCTAACGAGAATTGTCAAAGGAAACTTGAAAATCGTCGACACGATCGTTGGAACATGTCAAAGATACTTGTCAAGGAAAACTTGCTTGTGTATTAGGCATTACGAGGTTGAGGGGAAACTAGGTCGAGTTGGCATTGCAGTGCATTGTGGGGTTGTATTAGGGGACATATTTCCAAGATGGCGTCGTTTTCGTCCCCTTAACAGCACCACAATGCACTGTGATGCCAACTTCAGTTTTACCAACTTGGGAATAGCTAGAGTACCGTGATGCTTTATAAGACGAATAGAGTTAAGAACATTTTCACATAGTGTATTAATATTTAGAATGTAATAGTAATCACAAAATAAATATAGAAATATTGATTAGAATTTTTATTCAATTATCTTATTTACAAAATGATATGTAAAATTTACACAATTCAGCTTGCAGCCGGCAACAGTATATTACTAATAAACTATCTACACCTAATCACAAGAAGGTTGTCGTATATAATTTCAAATTAGTAAAAAAGCAAAATAGTAGTAATTATCAATGGATAGAGTGCAAACAATTAGTCCGTGAAACACTAATTACTAAATAGTACAAAATAGTGCTAATTATAGGTTATAGAGTGACCACAGTAAATCCGTGAAACTTCAGTAATACCAAATAGCACAATTTCATGCAAATTCCATTGTTTTCTATTGTTTAACTAGCACTATTTTGTACTATTTAGTAATGAGTGTTTCACGGATTTACTGTGGTCACTCTATTTTTTGCACTCTACTTGATTCTTTCAGTTTCTATTCTTTTTTCTTCAATATTCACCTGACAACTTCCAAAAAAAACCTGATCAAAATGTACAGTAGTATTGCATAAAGATATTATATTTCTAGATCTAAGATACATGTTTCATTTAGAAATCAGTGATATGAGTCACAGTCACTTTGATAAATGGCGATGAAAATTGAAAATAATTTGACCTAGTTGGAAAATGTTTTATGTTATGCTAATTGGAATCTGTATTGTAATCATATTTCAGTAAAATACTGAATATTCCATCGTATTATAGCTTTTAAGTATCGTTTACCATGTTGGAGTACCATGCAACATTAACATTACCCTTGGTACCAGAGACCCGTGTGGCCCCACACGGCCCCCAAGCCTCAAACGGCTTCTGGCACCCAGGGTACGCTAACATGGCCGCTCCATACCTTTTTTTACCAGAAATCGGTTTGCGTGTGTTTTACCGCCCATAATTCCACAAAGAAATCCTCTACATCCTTTTCTTCAATATTCAAATAATTCATTTTTCATTTATTTATTTTTTTCCTACATCCTTCAAACCTGACTATAATTTTACTTTTGAGCGCTTTACAAGATTATGAAACCTTTTATTTTATTATAATGCGAAATTACGCTTTTGAAATTGATGATGACGTAGCCCAGTAAAAACCATCACTATTAGTTTCCCTCACGATTCACTCATTGATCGCTTTTATTTAGTGGAGCATTTTCCAGTCTTCCCAATTTATATGATTAAGAAAGCAAATTTTGAAAAATCTCGCTAAATTAGCCTCGGATCTAGCCTCGGATCTAACCTCCTCCGCAGGCAAGTCCTTGGCTATTTTTGCTTCTCGGGTTTCCTGTGGCGATCTTATTTTCTCCCTCGCTTGTCCCCACTCATAATCCTCTCTCGTCCCCTATTTCCACTAGACTCTTCTACAGTCTCTCGCTCGTCCGTTCCGTCTCCAGCTTAGAGACTGTAACGGTACAATGACCGAAAGGACTTATGGGTCCCGAAAACTTGGACCGGCGTGCTTTGGGAACTAAAATACTCGTCCACAGTCTCTCTCGTTTTCGCCGCAATCTTGAAAATATTGAAACGAGAGAGACTGTGGCGAGTACTTGGGTTCCAAAAGCACGGCCGGTACAAGGTCGTTAACTTAAAGCCATTAAGCAACATATCAAAGTTTTGTCAATATTTATTTGAAACAAACGTTATATTTGAACCTTTATTTAGCAGATTGATCACATAAATTTACAGTAAATCACACACAAGGAAATCCCTTGGGCTGCCTGTGGTATGCCGATCAAAATCATTATCCTAAATAATTACTATGCATTCATGTCGTGACATCATGTTAAGGAAGTAAGGCCACGCTGATTTCCAAGAATCGCCTGACAATAGACTGACAAACAACATTATTCAGACAACTCCCTTATCTCGTCTCAACTCCCGAAGACATGGAATCGTTTGTTGAAGATCTTAAGAAGGAACTCCAATGTTCCCTGTGTAATGATACTTTCACTGAACCAAAGGTCTTGTCTTGTTTCCACACATTTTGTAAGCCTTGCGTCAAACGACACGCCGAGCAAGTCCACCAAACCATCATCTTCAAGTGTCCTCGATGCAAATCACAGACATCTCTACCAGAACTAAGCAGCTTTGAAGATCTACAGCCAAGTCTAATACATTCTCGAATGTTGAAGGGTCTGGCGTTGATAGAAGGAGAAAAGGCTTGTTTTGTTTCTGAGAGTCATTCCTCAGCTTCTTGGTATTGTTTTGACTGTGATCGCTCGATATGTGATGAATGCGAGAAGAGCCATTCAGCGTTTATCAAAGATCACAAGGTCGTTCGTTTGGCTGATTTGAAGAAAGAAGATATTGAGTTCATAATAACAAGAGAAAATCCTTGTACAAGTCACCCTCATCACAGGATAGGGTTGTTCTGCGAAGATTGTGATGCCATGATTTGTAGGATATGCTTGACACAAGATCACAGAAATCATAAGACAATGTCATTAGATAAGTTTGCTTCGAATGCGAAAGCTGAATTGTCAAAGCATTTGCAGGTATTAGAGCAGTTGAGATTAGATGACAAGGAAAAGCGAAAACAAGAAAAGATTGCTAACACAATCAAACAACAAGGAGAAAAGGCAAAAAAAGAAGTCAAAGACAAAACCAAGAAGATTATCCAAATACTACAAGACAACGAACGAGAATTGCTGAGACAAATCGATGAGAAGTTGGACGTAGCCACAACAAACTTGACTATAATTCATGATATTCCAGCCGTCAAGGAATACATCAAGAACGTGATGGAAAGAGGACTGGCATATGAAATGATGAACATTCATGAGACACAATTCTATGAAAACTTCATCTTCAATCCCATTCCACCATACTCTAGAATGCAATATCTTGCTAATGAAGAGCTGATGCGACAAGTGAATTCAGGGCTGGGAGAAATACAAACTAAGCGCACAAGCAGTTTTTCCTTGACAAGTATCTTTGAAATTCGAACGATCTTCTTTGACAATTCTCTATGGGGGGGTCCGTGTACCTTCCGGCCATTTGATTTTTAAAAATAAGAAAATTGAATTTCGTTCACCAATTTTTTTGATTTTGTTGTTTTGAGAGTAAGAAATTACCAAAAATAGCATTTTTTAAATTTTTGATAATAAGAAACTAGCTTTTTTTGATTGAAATCTAAAAACTGAAATCAATTTTCAATTTTCAAAAAAAACAAAAATTGAATCGTACAAAATTTACTCTAACGGGGGAGGGGTAAGACAAGTCGTGACTCTGTCCCAGGACCTTATCTGACAATGCATAATGTGCATTCTGATTAAAAATGGCCGCACTGTTGTCAAACAGAGGTGTCATTCGTAAGTTTTACTATTTGGCATTAATCCTGGAAAGTTTTTCGTGGATTTTAAACACAGCTGGAACCGAAATAGATGGCACAATGTAATTCAACGCTGGAACCTGAATATTCTGCCAAACGTTATAATCGTCTCGATGGTTCGGTGAAAGGAAAGGCTTGGTTTTTAACAGATTTTTGTATTATATGTCATTGGCCGGCGAGATACAGCATTGGAGATGCTTCAAGCAAGAATCAAAGCATTTTTTAAAGAGTATAATCGTTGGATTTGGCTTTTTTTTTTTGTGTGTGGGTTTATTTGAAGTAAGCTTACGCAAGACAAGACAAGACAAGTTATAACAACAACAATTTCCTTTTTATTGCTAATAATTTTGGATTAACTGTGTGGGAAATATAAGCTTACAAGGCAAGAACGCAACAGGTATATATCAAAATGCTTAAAAAGTTCATTAGCATTTACTACGGTAGTACTACAACTTTATGCAGTACATCCTAATCAATCTACCAAGACTCAAAGGGATTCATGAAAACGAAATCCTGCTTCATGGATAAGGGTATTATAATGTTGATGTACTATGTGATTTGAAAATTGGCTGATTGTACAACCAAGTTATGATTAACTGATATACAAGCTAAGAACTCAACAAATATATATGAAAATGCAGTTCATCAGCATTTTTTCCCCATCTAGTCTGTCAAGTCCTTAGAGCTGATGTGTCTGGACTTTTATCAAGCCCAACCAAGATTTTATTAACTGTGTGGCAATGTAAACTAAACAATTATACATAGAAATCCATTTAAAACCATTGGCTCTTTGCAATTTGGACATGTTTAATCATCACTTAGTACTTTTTTGAACCCCAATAGGAATTCATCAAGCCCTTTTAGCTGATAAGTTTGTGCATAACCTCGAGGCTCCCTGCAGTTGGGACAGGTTTTATCAAGGGCCTCTCCTCCACTAAACCAGTCATTTAAACATGGGGTACAACCTAGAATAGTGTTGCAGCATCTTGCTGCAACAATAGGTGGGGCCATAGGCACACTTAAGCAAATTTTGCATTTAAAGCCATCTTTTACTAGCTTGACAACTGAAACTGGTAAAGGCATTGTTTTGTTGACAGTTGTGAGATCTTTGACCATTTCAATACAGTTTGACAGGTCATATCTTATAGCCATCAAATCCTCCTTTAAACCCTTAATGCTTATACTCATTCTTGAAAGTTGGGTTGATTTCTTCTTTGGTACCTCTTCTTCAGATTCTGAATCAGCATCAGAGTTATTTTTGCGACGCTTTCGCTCCCCAGAATAAATGGGAACAGCAAATATTTTTCTGCTAGGACATTTCCAGAACTTGAGACCTAATGACAAAGTAATGGAACAGAAAAAATATCATGTAATGTCATCTAGTGTGGTGGATGGGATAAGCTTAAGTGATGTTTTATCAAATTGAAATAGATCTAGAGTGCATGCACTAAACCTGTAAATAAACAGTAATAATTAGTACTAATTCATACAGAATCCTTTGTTTTCTTTTGTTTAGATATCACTATTTAGTACTAAAAGTTAGTGTTTGTTTCGCAGGTTTAATAATGTTGTATATTTAGTTAATTTAATTTACAATGATATTTTAACAGGATGCTTCTTCACTAAATTGGTTTTGAAGAAGGCCCTGTAAAAACTAATTAGATGTTGTACTGAAAAAATCGAGAAATTATATTTAAAGCCTAAGCATTGGAACAAGTTGATAAGTTAACATTATAATCATGTATAAAAAAGTAAAAATCCGAATCATATGCATTGAAAGGCTTTTAGGAAATAAGATTTAAACTGAGAAATCTTAATTAACCGTGTTAATTAGTAAATATTTGATTAATTTCTAGAGTTTAATTAATCATAATAGGCTACTTTTCTCATTATTCATATTTTTTTCTTTTAATACATATTGTCTAGGCAGGCTTTTGGAAGTTTCAGAATAAAAATCAAAGAATTAAAAAAAAAAAATTTTTTTTTAAACGTAAATATGCAAAATCTTAGCCTACATACCGGCAGGTTCGGAGCTTTTTGTCCCTCTCCATTTCCTCCCCATAGGGGAATTATATAGATAAAAAAAGAAGCGCGAAAAACGAATGCTCAAAAACGTCCTAAAAAAATTAATTGACTTACCGCTTGTTCCTTCCTCCTCGTCAACAGTTAGTCCATTCGCAGACATAAGATTAACTTCTTCTCCGACCTTTTCTTTCATCTTTTCTTTGATGAAAGAAACATTCGCTGTTTCCTCTGTCACTTTGATATAAGTTTGTGTCTTTTCTTCGAACTGCACCCCTTTGGGTGTACGCTTCGATTCTGCCAGTACAATCTTTATAGGGACACCTACAGCCGACGACTTCTTGGTAAATGGTCTTGTTACTTTGCTGGATAGCCCAGATGTGGATGAGATTGGGTTGGCATAGGCATACGAAAGACATTTTCCCTGTATATTTTCTGATTCTTTGTTTGAACCCATAATAAAGAAGGCGGCGCCGTCCCTGAAGTTGCTAAAATTGAATCTGCCGTTCTCACATGGCCAGACAGTCCTGTCATCCCATTCCTCCTTCAAGTACAAAGTTTCCTCTTTCACCTGTAAAAAGGGTAAAAGTTTTACTTTATTGGGAATTCATGATAAGCAAAATATACTGAGACTATGTTCGGGTCCAACGAGTCTCATGTGTTTTTCTGACGCCAAAGAGGTTGCTGTGCGGAATAGACACAGTGCACATTTTAGTACGAGTAATCAATTTCACCGTGTGAATGCATGGGGCTTTCTATTAGCTGGAGCATCTTTCCTTTCGATCAATGCACTGAAATTAAAGTATTTTCTTAAACGCTAAGGTTGCTTTCCAAAATTCTTTTAAATTAAACTTTTTCTTTATTTAGTTCTTGTATTAAGTTAGGGAATATTCAGGCGGCGTTTTGACTCGATGTGTTCAACGAAGGTTTCGACGACATTATTCACAAAGGACAACTGAAGAAGACGGCCAAAGGTCCGTCGGAACGTCGTTGAACTCGTCGAGTCAAATTACCGCCTAATATTCCCTAACAAAATATAAGAACTAAATATGAGCAGCCCGCGAAAAGAAGGCTTCAGAATTATGATAAACTTTTTCTTGCAATAAACGTTTTTCAGTTTTGTCATTTTAACTTCTGACAGGAAAAAACTTGGGGCGACAAGTCCGCCGCTACTAAATTAGGTGAGCGCGTAATTTTTAACTCGTGGATACGTGAATATGTTGAAATAATCGGGGGGCTCGCTTTACAGTAAAAAAATAAATAAGATTTGCGACTTGTGTCGAATCAAAAATTCCCTCGTACTTTCTTTGCATCAATTGTTTCAAAGAAAAGCGTAACTTTGTACGGTACCCTTTGTACTAGGTCAGTGGCATTTGCAAGAATGTGATTTTTTTAAACTGAGATTCCAATACTCACCTCAAAAGCAGTACTTAATCTGAGTACCGTAACGTCAGCTGACGATATGGACAATCGAAGGTCTTTCCCATCTCTTTTGAAATCAAAGTTCTTCTGACTCGAGCTTGCCATTCTAACTAACGCAAAAGTCACTCTGTCAAATCCCCTATATTAACTCTGGTCAAATGAGCCTTCCCTCGCACGTGCACACCTCAAATCTGAATTTGCGTTGTCGTTGGCCTGCGGTTTTTACCCATCAGTTTCAAAATTGGCGCGAATTATTTCGTTCCGGCTGTTTAACTGGCATTTATTACTGTCAATATTAATATACGAATAGCAACAGATGGAGCGTGTGTCAAAAGAATACGTTAAAAGTCTGGTATGTGAGCAAAGCAAAACCCATTTGGAGATAAGTGAGCTTCTCAAGAAGCGATACCCTGGTGGAAAAGGCTTCAGCGAACGATCTGTAAGACGATTTTGCAAGGAAAATGACATAACAAGGAAATCTGGCGTTAATGATGAAGATCTAGATGTCGTGGTTCGCGAAGTTGTTTCAAAGGTAATACGTGGCTACTCATCATTAGAGAGCCAAGGAAGGGGAAGAGGGGCGGATCCAGGACGCTCAAAAATGGGGGCCCAGAAAAATTCGGTGTTAGACGAATCTCACAGCTGACTACAACAAACGACATACGATACGCGAAACCAGAAGTGGAGTTCGGGGCATGCTTCCACGACAAAAAAAAATTTTTTTTTCAAATATGCTTATGCTATTTCCTGCATCGTGGGGATATTTTGGACCAAAAGGGTAAAAACATGCATCTTTAATTAACAAAATCAAAGAGAAAGTGTCATGTTCATACCCCTTTCTTGGTGGGCCAAGAGTAAGGGAGAGGGGAATTGAGATTGGAACTGAGATTGGCAAACTGGGCAAAAGGGAAGTTGCCCCCCCCCCCCCCCCCCCCTATTGGGCTGCTATGTATGAATTATTTTTATAATGATATTTTTTTATAAATTTAATTTATCCAGGTTGGTCCCACTTGGGGTAGGAAAATGGTAACAGGATATTTGCATTCAAAATCAATCTGTGTTGCTGAACGAAGAGTTGGCAAGTCCCTGATTAAAGTGGCTCCTAGGTACCACAACCAAAGAAAAAACAGAGCAGAGCAGCAAACAAATCCTTTGCCATATCATGCAGAATATTTTGGACACAAACTCCATGTAGACCAAAATGAAAAACTTGGTATGTATGGGGTAGTCCATGTATGTGCAATTGATGGCTACAGTGGGATGGTTGTAAGCCATGCATTATTGCCTGTCAAAAATAACCTTCTGATATATGATCACATATACAGGTGAGTATGTTTACTTTATAGTGATTGTAAATCTAATAATGAAGCTATGATGGTAAAACTCTATGTAAAGCTATGATTATGAAGCTGCTATTTAATGGATTAAATGGCTATTTTAGGAACATATACAGTACATTTTGAGTGTCAAATTTGCATTTCTCCCTAAACATTGTCACTAATGTTTATATAAAATGTGAAATGTGTGTGTTTAATGTCATGTCCCCCTAAAAATGTTCTGAGAGTAACTATCAAGTTTTGAATTGATACAATCCTAGTTACAGTTTATACAACTCATTCATGGTTATGATCTTTTTTGGTTTTCCTTCATGAATGTTATATTTGTTCTAGACAATCAGTGCTTACTTATGGCCTGTGGGATCAAATTAGAGTGGATAAAGGCAGAGAATTTTCATTGATGCTCTTTGTACAAGAACTGTTGAAAGAGCAAAGGACAAACCCTACTCGCCTCCCATATATACAGACAACCTCTAAAGAGGTAAGTGATTTTGGACTTGATATCTTACTCTGTATGATTTCTCAATATTGTATCACTATTTATTTTTCATTTTCCATTGTTGTTTTTTGATTCATGGAGAGATCTGGAAAAAAATGTGTAAAAAAATAATGGCCTGGTTCATGCGCATTACAATGTAAAGATGTTTTGCTTCAAGCTATGTCTGCTCATGAGCATAGGAATAATATCACTAGCTTTCTTAGTTAACCTAATAATTATTATTTGATTTTAACTGTTTGCTCATCTATTTTAGAACCACAGAATTGAAAGACTTTGGGTCGAAATCAATCTCAGAGTGAACTATCCTGTTAAGAGAGCATTGAACTCAATGGTGGATGATGAATCTTTGGACATGGAAGATGATTCAACTAAGTTCTGTGTATCCTGGGTTTCAATGCGGGTTTGTTTTGCTGGCTGTTGTCAGGTTATTGACTCCTGGAACTCACACAGAATTCCAGGTTGGATAATAAAATGGATTACAGTGTTTGTGTACATTATTGTTTAGCTGTAAATTTAAAATCATTGCCTGGTTTTAATGCTATGAATGTACCATATGCATGGTTCAGTAAAAGGAGTCAGAACAGCAACAACACAAAAGAAAACTACCGAAGATTGTATTCTTTTAGAACCTAAAAAAGCAAAATATGTAGTTCACTAAATACCATACATAACTGAAATATAATTTGTAGGATAAGCACTGGTCAAATTATGAAACATTTAAAAAAAAACCACTTAATTTAGCATAAATTCACTTTATTATTCTTCACCATTATTTTAAACAAGCTGTGATGCCATATAGGTCAACCGAATGAATGATCCAAACAAGTTTAGTAAATGAACTGAAAACAATCAATAGCACTGAACTTCATGTCACATGATTTTTCTTTTAGAGTGTTTATTATTGTTTGCTTTCTTGGTTTATATTTCCCTCTGTGTATTATTTCTATTTTAACTTTTCTAATATCTCAACAGGAAAAGGTATACCGAAGGAGTTGCAAGCAAAAAAGGATAAAACAAAAGTTCTGCCACAACACCTCCTTCCAACTGCTGAGCAAGCAGTCAAAGTTTATGAAGAGGATGGGGGACAACTGACTTACTGGTCAGAGTTTGGAGCTGACCCCTTGCCCTCTGAAATGCAGATAGCACGTCAAAGGGATTTCGAACACCTATTTCCAAACATCGATATCATTTTCCAGAGACTTGTGAACAGTGATGTATCAATGTTTAGGGATGCAGTGAAGGTCTTCAGAAACTTAACACTTCACTACTCTTCAATACTGAATCATAGCCACTGATTCCTTCTGAATCCTTACTTCAAAGGTCGCTTACTTCAAAGGTCTCAAGGCATGATAAACTCCTTAATGTTGTATACACCACATAATCACTCAAAAAATATAATGCTGAAAAAAACTGCATATTTTACTGCATCTGATTTCAGAATTCAGTTGCTTCCATGATAATAATGGTGTTTATATTTGAACATATCAAGCTATAGATCCAGTACATCTGGTGATACTATAATTCGTAAATATACCAAATCATTTAAAATTGAACAAAGTGTGATACAATTTTCAAATCACATAGTACATCAACATTATAATACCCTTATCCATGAAGCAGGATTTCGTTTTCATGAATCCCTTTGAGTCTTGGTAGATTGATTAGGATGTACTGCATAAAGTTGTAGTACTACCGTAGTAAATGCTAATGAACTTTTTAAGCATTTTGATATATACCTGTTGCGTTCTTGCCTTGTAAGCTTATATTTCCCACACAGTTAATCCAAAATTATTAGCAATAAAAAGGAAATTGTTGTTGTTATAACTTGTCTTGTCTTGTCTTGTCTTGCGTAAGCTTACTTCAAATAAACCCACACACAAAAAAAAAAAAGCCAAATCCAACGATTATACTCTTTAAAAAATGCTTTGATTCTTGCTTGAAGCATCTCCAATGCTGTATCTCGCCGGCCAATGACATATAATACAAAAATCTGTTAAAAACCAAGCCTTTCCTTTCACCGAACCATCGAGACGATTATAACGTTTGGCAGAATATTCAGGTTCCAGCGTTGAATTACATTGTGCCATCTATTTCGGTTCCAGCTGTGTTTAAAATCCACGAAAAACTTTCCAGGATTAATGCCAAATAGTAAAACATACGAATGACACCTCTGTTTGACAACAGTGCGGCCATTTTTAATCAGAATGCACATTATGCATTGTCAGATAAGGTCCTGGGACAGAGTCACGACTTGTCTTACCCCTCCCCCGTTAGAGTAAATTTTGTACGATTCAATTTTTGTTTTTTTGAAAATTGAAAATTGATTTCAGTTTTTAGATTTCAATCAAAAAAAGCTAGTTTCTTATTATCAAAAATTTAAAAAATGCTATTTTTGGTAATTTCTTACTCTCAAAACAACAAAATCAAAAAAATTGGTGAACGAAATTCAATTTTCTTATTTTTAAAAATCAAATGGCCGGAAGGTACACGGACCTATGGGCATTGTTCAAGTGGCAGCCACGTTGATTCGAGCAATAGATTTTCCCACGCATTGCCTCGAATTCAAGGGTTTGAGAATACATTAATGCTGGTCAAACAAACTTGTTCTAATCTCTTAAGAACAAACATGGCTTGTGCGTCAATAAGGAACATTGACAAAGTTTTCTTCCTTGACTGGATGATAAAATTTCGGTTGTGCTGGAAAATTTCTTTTAATCAACGGAGAAATACGAAAACTGAGTCAAGTTTTCTCTCGAGCCATTTTCAGATGGAGCAAAAAAAAAAAAACAACAACAACAACTGGGAATTCAACTCATTGGTAATCAATGCAAACACTTCCTTGTTGTCGTTTAAAAGGGGCAAACTTAGGCCTTGACAATTTTTCCTCGTAAAGGAAAAACTAGAATACAGATGGTTCTTCACCATTTTCTCCCATTTACACGAACAAGTTTTCGTTGTCAAGGAAAATGTATAAAAGAAAAACCCGCCCGTGTAACTCTAAAATTTATATATTTTATATTGTTGCAATAAATATTTAACTCTTGACATCTTCTAACATATACATAGAATATAAAACTTAAAGCAATGGAAGGAAAGGAAATAGCTATGAATAATTTCATTTCACATATTTTCACCATATACTTTACTCTTGTCAATTTCTTATATATACATAGAATATAAAACTTAAAGCAATGGAAGGAGATTAAAAAACCAAAGGCAAAAAAGAAAATAACAAAAATATTTTTTTTAATTTCATACAGTGCGACTTCTCTGCTGACGTAATTTGCTTTTCTTTTTCTTTTGCTGGATCGGCGAATTCGCGAGGAAAAAGAGACTCTACCTCCAACCGTCACCTTTTCTGTTACGCATGTGTGAACGTTACTAGGCAACTAATGACATTGGAAATAGTGGGCTCGTTAATAGTCAGCAGTTGTCATAAAAAATATGATCACTAGTATTGCAGGCTATAGCAGGCTTTGCGGTTTTTGTGCATAGAGGTGTTCAATAAAAAAAAAACGGTTTCAAAAACGGTTTTTTCGTCCATAACCATGGACGGCGGCTAGATCACACAATTCAACGGATCGGGACAGAGGCTTCCTTTTTTCTTCCTTTTTCCAAGGCCAACCAGGCAAATTTTCAAACAAATTAACCAATCACGATTGAGTATTTTTCATACAATAGAATCTCTACACATTTTCCACTTTAAAATCATATATTTTACTTTATACGAGTGTGTGTATGATCTGGAGTGAACAACAAAAGTTTTAAAACCCAGAATTCACTAATTTATGCAGCGTTAAAAATATGAATTGCGAATTTCATTTAAGATTTGTTTGGGTGGCCTTGGCTGATGTAGTCGCACTGTAAACTCTAAATGGTCATGAGATATCATACGTGTCATACTTATCTAATATGATAAGCGAAATATTAGACAATTCTACTTTACACACCAGACACCAGAACCATTCGTACTAACTACTAACTGACCATCCTTTAAAACAGTTATATATGAAGGGTTCATGATTACATCACAAGTCTTTCCTACAAAACGACCATCCAATGTGAATTTTTGTACTCGCTTATTACCTTTATCACACACCAGTAGATGATGGTCATTATCAATAGCCAGGCCCCATGGTCTATTCAGTTGACCATCAGCACTGCCTTTACCACCAATCGTCGATATTCTAGTCGGTACGATACCTTTCTTCTCAAATACATGAATAACGTGATTATTATAATCACTGACGTAAAACAGTCCATCATGTGTTATCACATCTTGTGGATCAAACTCGTCTGGTGTTGTCGAACCAAACTGATATTGATAGTCACCGTCTCTTGTGAAGACTTGAACACGATGATTACCTTTATCACACACGATGATGTTACCATCGTCATCAACGTGTACTCCATATGGTTTAGCAAACTGTCCATCAAGGTTACCAAAGATTTTTACCAATGTCCCTGTTGTAGTGTTCAATATACATATTCTATGATTATCAGTGTCTGCTATGACTAAATCTGTATCATTCAGAAATGCTAAACCTTGAGGATCAGACAATTGTCCCTGTGCAATACCTTGACTACCATACGTCAGTAAGAGATCTCCATCAGTGGTGAATACATGGACACAGTGAGAAGAACCATTTGAAACAGCGATCCTGCTATTGTCTCTGTTTACCGCTATACCTCTTAAATCCCTAGATCCTATATTAACACCTTTCATGTTAAACTGTCCTGTTGTTCTCATCTCTTGTGGCTTGACATTCACCACTAGTGGACTGTTAGATACATGATTCCCATTCACTTGAACCTCTGCTGTCAACTGACCAGGTACCTTAGCCATGAATTTAAGTTCTGCTTTACCATCAGTTTTCACATATTTCTTTTCTATTTCCACATTTTCTTCAGGTTTGATTTGAACGTCTATAACATCCCTTGCATCATGATGGGATTTTCCTGTAGAGGTTTTAGTCGTTACTATCAGCTTTTCTTTCTTTAAAGCTTCTGTCTCACATTCCACCTGAATAGTTCTTTCAGGGAACAGCAACATTGTACATGGGGGAGAGGGAGAGCGCGACAGAGGAAAGCCATTTTCTGTGTTAGCGAAAAGACGAAGAGAGTTAAGGACATTTTCATTTAATGTAATAATCATTAGAATATAATAGTAATTACAACAAATATAGAAATATCGAGTAGAGGTTTTAGTCAATAAACTTATTTACAAGATAATGCAAAATTTACACAATTCAGCTTGCAGCCGTTTGCAAGAAGGGTGTCATAATTTTAAATTAGTGAAAAAGCAAAATAGTAATAACAATGGATACTTGATTCTTTCAGTTTATATTCCTTTTTCTAATGTTCACGTGACAACTTCCAAAAAACTGATCAAAATGTACAGTATATATCGCATAAAGACATTATATTTCTAGATCTAAAAAATGCATGTTTTATTTAGAAATCAGTGATATGAGTCACAGTCACTTTGATAAATAGCGATGAAAATTGAAAATCATTTAACCTAGTTGGAAAATGTTTTATGTTATGCCAATTGGAATCTGTATTGTAATCATATTTCAGTAAAATACTGAATATTCCATCGTATTATAGCTTTTAAGTATCGTTTACCATGTTGGAGTACCATGCAACATTAACATTACCCTTGGTACCAGAGACCCGTGTGGCCCCACACGGCCCCCAAGCCTCAAACGGCTTCTGGCACCCAGGGTACGCTAACATGGCCGCTCCATACCTTTTTTTACCAGAAATCGGTTTGCGTGTGTTTTACCGCCCATAATTCCACAAAGAAATCCTCTACATCCTTTTCTTCAATATTCAAATAATTCATTTTTCATTTATTTATTTTTTTCCTACATCCTTCAAACCTGACTATAATTTTACTTTTGAGCGCTTTACAAGATTATGAAACCTTTTATTTTATTATAATGCGAAATTACGCTTTTGAAATTGATGATGACGTAGCCCAGTAAAAACCATCACTATTAGTTTCCCTCACGATTCACTCATTGATCGCTTTTATTTAGTGGAGCATTTTCCAGTCTTCCCAATTTATATGATTAAGAAAGCAAATTTTGAAAAATCTCGCTAAATTAGCCTCGGATCTAGCCTCGGATCTAACCTCCTCCGCAGGCAAGTCCTTGGCTATTTTTGCTTCTCGGGTTTCCTGTGGCGATCTTATTTTCTCCCTCGCTTGTCCCCACTCATAATCCTCTCTCGTCCCCTATTTCCACTAGACTCTTCTACAGTCTCTCGCTCGTCCGTTCCGTCTCCAGCTTAGAGACTGTAACGGTACAATGACCGAAAGGACTTATGGGTCCCGAAAACTTGGACCGGCGTGCTTTGGGAACTAAAATACTCGTCCACAGTCTCTCTTGTTTTCGCCGCAATCTTGAAAATATTGAAACGAGAGAGACTGTGGCGAGTACTTGGGTTCCAAAAGCACGCCTTGTCCAAGGTCGTCAACTTAAAGCCATTAAGCAACATATCAAAGTTTTGTCAATATTTATTTGAAACAAACGTTATATTTGAACCTTTATTTAGCAGATTGATCACATAAATTTACAGTAAATCACACACAAGGAAATCCCTTGGGCTGCCTGTGGTATGCCGATCAAAATCATTATCCTAAATAATTACTATGCATTCATGGCGTGACATCATGTTAAGGAAGTAAGGGCACGCTCATTTCCAAGAATCGCCTGACCAAAGACTGGCAAACAACATTATTCAGACAACTCCCTCATCTCGTCTCAACTCCCGAAGACATGGAATCGTTTGTTGAAGATCTTAAGAAAGAACTCCAATGTTCCCTGTGTAATGATACTTTCACTGAACCAAAGGTCTTGTCTTGTATCCACACATTTTGTAAGCCTTGCGTCAAACGACACGCCGAGCAAGTCCACCAAACCATCATCTTCAAGTGTCCTCCATGCAAATCACAGACATCTCTACCAGAACTAAGCAGCTTTGAAGATCTACAGCCAAGTCTAATACATTCTCGAATGTTGAAGGGTCTGGCGTTGATAGAAGGAGAAAAGGCTTGTTCTGTTTCTGAGAGTCATTCCTCAGCTTCTTGGTATTGTTTTGACTGTGATCGCTCGATGTGTGATGAATGCGAGAAGAGCCATTCAGTGTTTATCAAAGATCACAAGGTCGTTTGTTTGGCTGATTTGAAGAAAGAAGATATTGAGTTCATAATAACAAGAGAAAATCCTTGTACAAGTCACCCTCATCACAGGATAGGGTTGTTCTGCGAAGATTGTGATGCCATGATTTGTAGGATATGCTTGATACAAGATCACAGAAATCATAAGACAATGTCATTGAATAAGTTTGCTTCGATCAAGAAAGCTGAATTGTCAAAGCATTTGCAGGTACTAGAGCAGTTGAGATTAGATGACAAGGAAAAGCAACAACAAGAAAAGATTGCTATCACAATCAAACAACAAGGGGAAAAGGCAAAAAAAGAAGTCAAAGACAAAACCAAGAAGATCATCCAAATACTACAAGACAACGAACGAGAACTGCTGAGACAAATCGATGAGAAGTTGAACACAGCCACAACAAACTTGAATATAATTCATCATATTCCAGCCGTCAAGGAATACATCAAGAATGTGATGGAAAGAGGACTGGCAAGTGAAATGATGAACATTCAGGAGACACAATGCTCTCAGAAATTCATCTTCAACCATATTCCACCACACTCTAGAATCCAATATGTTGCTAATGAGGAGCTGATGCGACAAGTGACTTCAGGGCTGGGAGAAATACAAACTTGTTTGAAAACAGACCATACTGAGAGCACCATTCAGGTGAAATCTGGGACGCAGGCTTTAAAGAAAGAAAAGCTGATAGTAACGACTAAAAGCTCTACAGGAGAACTCAATCATGATCCAAAGGATGTTATAGACGTTCAAATCAAACCTGAAGAAAATGTGAAAATAGAAAAGAAATATGTGAGAACTGATGGTAAAGTAGAAGTTGAATTCATGGCCAAGGTACCTGGTCAGTTGACAGCAGAGGTTCAAGTGAATGGGAATCATGTATCTAACAGTCCACTAGTGGTGAATGTTAAGCCACAAGAGATGAGAACAACAGGACAGTTTAACATGAAAGGTGTTAATATAGGATCTAGGGATTTAAGAGGTATAGCAGTGAATAGAGACAATAGCAGGATCGCTGTTTCAAATGATTCTTCTTACTGTGTCCATGTATTGACCACTGATGGAGATCTCTTACTGACGTATGGTAGTCAAGGTAGTGCACAGGGACATTTGTCTTATCCTCAAGGTTTAGCATTTCTGAATGATACAGATTTAGTCATAGCAGACTGCGAATATCATAGAATATGTATATTGAACACTACAACAGGGACATTGGTAAAAACATTTGGTAACCAAGGTAACGGTGATGGACAGTTTGATTATCCATATGGAGTACACGTTGATGACGATGGTAACATCATCGTGTGTGATAGTGATAATCATCGTGTTCAAGTCTTCACAAGAGACGGTGAATACCAATATCAGTTTCGTTTGACAATACAGGACAAGTTTGATCCATATGATGTGATAACACATGATGGACGGTTTTACGTCAGTGATAAGAATAATCATGTTATTCATGTATTTGAGAAGAAAGGTAACGTACCGACTAGAATATCGACGATTGGTGGTAAAGGCAGTGCTGATGGTCAGCTGAATGGACCATATGGCCTGGCTATTGATAATGACCATCATCTACTTGTGTGTAATAGTGGTAGTAACCGCATACAAAAATTCACATTGGATGGCCGTTTTGTAGGAAAGACTTGTGATGTAATCAAGAGCCCTACATATATAACTGTTTTAAAGGATGGCCAGTTATTAGTTAGTACGGATGGTTCTGGTGTCTTGTGTGTGAAGTAGAATTAGCTATTATTTTACAGTAACATATTTTTATCGGTATGACATATTGAATGATATCCCTGGGTTTGACATGTGCTAAAATATTACCGTTCGGAGTTTATAATTTAAAAATCTGTTACTCTTATTATTTTGTTCATTTCATTTTTTTTCTTGTCCACTATATCTTCTATTTTTGTTATTTTTTTTTTGTCTTTTCTCTTTCTGAGTTTTATATCCTATATATATATCTTAGAAGATGAAGAGTAGTGAGAAAATTTAAGAAATGACATTCATAGCGAACCATATGAAATATTACAGCTCAGAAAAAAATCTGAGCTCCAGGCTTTCCATGCTCTGAGCTCTTTTTTCATATGGTTGCAATGAATACTTCCATTTCATATATAAATATATATCTCAATCTTAGAAGGAAGCGGTATTTTTTAGTTTCCATCTCGCTCCTACACGGAGAAGTTTTTCCTTCACAAATTTTCCTTGGAAAGGAAAACTTGTTCGTGTAGATAGAGAAAATTGTTAATTTTGCCTTGACAAGGAAAATCTGAGTTTAGTTTTTCCTTGACAAGTAAAAATTGCCATGAACGAAATTTGCTCGTGTTAACGACAACAAGTAAGATTTTGCAATAAATATCATTGAGTTTTTAACTCGTGGATACGCGAAGCGTAGAAACGAGTTATTGTGAGGGGTCTGAATATGCAAATGTGTCACTCGCTCGCTCGCTCACTCACTCACTCACTCACTCACTCACTCACTCACTCACTAAGATGTTAGCCGATCGATAATTAAACGTTTGTCGATCGTCTTACGTCATCCGATTACGAATGTTACACGACACTAATAACAAGCACAAAGCTCTTATACCATATACATCACTTTGATATTTATATGAGGAAACGAAATACTGATGTTCCATGTGGGATACATTTCTATCACTTGTAGACGCCGTAGGGGCCCACTGTGCATGCGCACACTTGCACATAGTTTTATCTTCGAATTATTCATATTAAAAGAGTCAAGGAAAGATGCAAGTTGAAGTAAAGTTATGCAATTAACGCCTGAAATAAAATTTCAATGAGTTAGACCTTTTTTTCTGATGTATTTTAAAAAAATAAACAAAAACGCTTATTAGGTACAACGTCAACATTTCGATTTCAGACTGAGACTCGTAGATCGAGCCGGTTATCGAAAAAATTAATTAAAACTCAAGAAGAGAGTCTGATTTCAAGCTCTGGAGGACTTTATTCTCCATAGAGACAGCTCAAAGTCACGGCGGTATTCAGCAATAAAATCTCATAAACTCGATCGAGAGAAGTCTTATTATTACTGATCAACAGTTGTATTCAGTACTAAAGTAAACTTCTTAAGAAAATAATCAATGTAGATGTATACGTAGATCGTAGAAAAAATAACAAAAAACGAAAAAAAGACCAATTCCAATGGAGCTTTGAAGGAAGTTCGGCCAGTTTTGTTATTTAAATTAGCCGTTCTGAATAAAAAGTTGATTGATCGCCACGCATTACAAGATTACAAACAGCCGAAGCAATGCTCAGATTGTATGTTGAAATGTGCGAAGGTCTAACGAGAATTCGCTCCAATAAATAATCATTAATTTACCGACTTGGATGAAGGCAAAATAAATAGCATTTATAAACGTATTTCTATAACATATTTGCTCAGTTCACAGTGTAAATAAATAGTTTCATTTGAAACAAATGTAGGAGCCGTCCCCATTGAAGGTCAAGATAAGTAGTAATGTAAATCAACACGCATAACCAACGCTTTATGTTTATCGTCCCCATCGGCCGATTATCTTGTATATTCAGTTTTTGAGCTCGTAGGTCGAATGTTTGCTGGAATAAAACACACAGCCCGCCTTCGAAATTAAAAACAGAGAAAGCGTTTTCAAATAAATCTTCCACAGGGGTGGCGGAAGCTGAAAAATTTTGGGGGGGCACTCCATTATTTCACGGTACCTTGAAATGACCCCCCCCCTGTTTAGCTTGATTACAAACGTGTATGTGTGATATTTCAATCAGTAACATTTTGCTCGTATTAAACCACTTGCAATTGTTCTGAGAGACACAAAAATGATGCAAGTCGTCGCTAGATATATCGTATATTTTTTAGATACAGAAAATTATGTAATATCAAAATAATAAATAATGGTAATCATAACCAAATCTCATGCGTTTTTTTTTTTGTGTGAGGCATTATATTCTGGGGGGTCCAGGCCCCCCAAAAAAATCTAGTGGAGGGGCCAGTGCCCCCCGGCCCCCCCGCTTCCGCCGCCCCTGTTCCAATTATACTCTATATAATACTTGACTCAGTTGACTCTATCGAAGTCGTAGTCGAAGTCGTCTTTCGTATTAATTGAAGTTCAGACAATTAATTCATCACAGAAATCGCTTTCAAACTCAACAAAATAGCGAGGAACTAGGTGTTAAAAGGAAAATAAAAAGGACGATTACTCGTCTTACTAGATAAATTGAGTATTCAAAATATTAAATCGAGCGAAGTATTTGGAATCCTTTGAGAATGTCAACAAGCATGAGGGCACAGGAAGACCAATCTAAATATTCCAAAAGTGCAACAAGTATCCACGAGTTCGCCAAAGGGCCTTTGATTACTAGGAGGTTGTCATATCAAAATACAAATTGCAAAAAAGCATGTTTTGGATAATTAGCAATGTAAACTTTATTCTTGGAGTTTATATTCTTTTTCCAATACTCAGCCGTAAAAATATAGCTCCCCTGAGCATTTAAGGATTTTGCTAATTTAAGGGTTAAATAAATAAACAGAGGTGACAGAAAAAGAAGAAGGAAAAAATATCGAGTCAATTTGACGTTTGGTTGCCAAGTTTTTCTTACACTTCGCTTCTTATGGTCTATCAATAATAGACCACTAGTACGTCAGCCAATGAGAGCGCAGGATTTGTGATAGATCATTACTATACCATACCGCACCGCACCGCACCGCACCGCACCGCACCGCACCGCACCGCACCGCACCGCACCGCACCGCACCGCACCGCACCGCACCGCACCGCACCGCACCGCACCGTGCCGTGCCATGCCATGCCATGCCATACCGCATACCATACCATGCCATGCCATACCATACCATATGTTATTAGAATATATATTTAACAATTCTTCGCTTTAGGCGAAGTGAATATCGGAAAATATTTACCGAGCGGCGACGTAAATATTTCTCGATATTTGCTTCGCCTGAGTATTTTTAGTATTTCATTATTTCTAGTAGTTTTAGTATTTTTAACACGAAGTGAATATAATAAATATTGAAGAGAAAGTATTTTTTTTCTTTCTTTTTTCTCAAATTTTATTTATCTTTGCAAGCGGCACAAATCAACAAACAAGCGTGTGCTCTATATTCACTACCTGTAGGTGAATATAGCAGCATAAATAAAGACGTAAATTATGACTAATGAGCGCGCCGGATTTATGATATTCACTTGTGTAAAAATACTAATTAGCAATATTGATTAACATTTGTATTCATTTTTCTTATTTTCAAATTTATTGAAAAGTTAACTCTATCATCTATCGAGTTATCGAGAGTATTAGCATTTCCGAGGCTGAGTGAAAAACTAGGACGAGTGGGTATTGCAGTGCATTCAGTGTTTGTAAGGATATTTTTTCCTTACCTCAATCAGCCCCACAATGCAATGCAATGCCAAATCGACACAGGTTTTCTCTCAACCTCCGAATAGCGATTACACTGCTTAAAAACAAAAACAAAATAGTTAAGAATAGTTTCATATATAGTTATAGTCATTAGGAGGTAAAAGTAATTACAACATATATATTGCAATAGTGTTTATACTTTTTATTCAATTATCTTATTTACAAATAGTTCAGCTTCCACTGAGATGCAACAGTATTAATAGTCTTAAGCAGACAACGACACTTTTGATATTTGTTGGTTTTAAATCATACGTGTTTCGGCAGGTTCGACTGCCATCATCAGTGATGGTAAAGTGTCGTTGTCTGCTTAAAACTATTAATTCACTTGTTGCTACTAAGACCTTTTGGCAACAGCATGACTAATAAACTATACGTACACCTAATTGCTAGGAGATTGTTATATGAAAATACAAATTGCAAAAAAGCATGTTATGGATAATTATAGCAATGTAAAGAAAAATATGATTATCAGCAGCAGTAAGGGGGACTCGCGAAAGGGGTACCGGGAACGACCAGGATTTCCCGCCTCAAGTGGTTGCCGTCCGCAGCGGGAATTACCCGTAGGCAGGTATTTTGGTTAAGATATTTCATAAATATACGATGCACGAATGTAGGAAGTTTGCCAATGATTTCTGTGTGATTTGTCTAAGACCCAGAGTTAACATACCAAAGCCCCAAGGTTTCTGGTGTTGTGGTAAGAAAATGCAAATAGAAGACGACACGTCAGCACAGTGTTACGAATGTGGTAAGAATATTCGTAATGCCGTACCAAATGCTACCAAAGAGCAATATTACGCCAATGGAGGTCGTAAGAAGACCCCATACAAAAGAATAAAATACTTTAGGGACTGGATGAGTCATATCCAAGGTTATCGACCGGTATATTTAAACAACGAAGTAAAGAAGAAAATCATAGACCATTTAGAAGAGCCAACCCCACGAAGTCTACGGAAAACGCTGAAAAAATTAAAACTAGGGAAATATTACAAAGCTATTCCCTATCTTTTGTCTGAAATTACCGGTAAGTCTATTCCCGAGGTTTCTGATATGAGCAGAGCTGAGTGGATGTTTTGTCGGCTGGATAAGGATATTCCTTATTACCCTGACGTAATTTACGAAATATTTTACAAAATAGACCCCAACCACCCCCTGTTAGGATGGATTCCCAGGCGATGATTTTACACAAGTTTTTTCACATCTGTGTAATATTTTGTGAAAACGGTGCAGGCTGTGTAATGTTTTGTGAAAACGATGCAGGCTGTGTAATGTTTTGTGAAAACGATGCAGGCTGTGTAATATTTTGTGTAATATTTTGTGAAATTAATTTGCATATGAACCAGACAGCCGGCGTTCGATATGTAAATAGAACCCTGTCACGATATTTACTGAGCAAGCTTTCTTTGAAGCTCTTCTTTTGCCTCCTGGTAGATCTTTTTGCGAGATTCCTCGGAAAAATCTTTTACGACTGTTTTTTTATTCCTTATGTCCGTCTTTAATTTCTCGTATTTGTCTTCTTCGGCCAGAATAAGCGAAAATTCTACGTCGTCTATCTTTCTGTCACGCAAAGCCTTTGAGACAAGATCGGTAATTGTATTTACTTTAGCCCTTGACAACTGTTTCATAATACCCGTAGCAACAGCAGAAATAATGCCACAGGCTGCCCCAACGCCGGCCAAAGGAACTCCAACGATTATTCCCGGCCCAGTAAGCGAAGTAGCAACGCCGGAGCCCGTTAACACAACAGATATGGATCCTGAAGTTATCGCAATCTTATGTAGCGTACTCCGGGCTCTGACGTATTTCTTCCTAACGTTTTCGTAGTGTTTTGTCTGCCCTTCCAAGTAAGCCAGGATTAAATTTGCTTTGTTGAGTCTGAAGTTTTCGGCATCCCTAGGTAAATCAGGATAAAGTGGAGGTGCTGATGGTATAACATCCATTATATATACTAATGTACGACGCTTTTGGGAATGATATTGAGGAGCAGCCACATCATGACAACCGGGATTATGCCAACTGGAGAGCATTTAGGAAGATGTTTCCGCATGCAGACCCTAGTAAGTTCGAAAGGAGACCCGATGGGATTTACTATAAAGGCTCCAGAATGTACAGCAATGCGGACTTGGAGCCAAAGAAACCAAAACCCGAGCATAAAGAAAGGCAGCCTAATTTTCCAGAGAATTTATTACCGGCAACGGAGGATTACCCATTTTACGATAACAAAGGCGGCGCAAATGACTTTGCTAAGTTGGTTACCTCCTTAGAAATCCCCGTGGGTCCTACGACTTTCAAAATAAAAGTCAGAGACATCTTTAGAGAAACTGCCATGAAACATACCTCAGGGAAAGAATCCAGAGAATGGTTATCAGGTCCCAACATGCGGTATTGGCCGCAGCAGTTAAACTTTGCTGTCTGGGCTGCTACTAAAGGATGCGGTATAGCCGCGGACATGTTCCATATTCCTTTCCTGCGATTTCATGTTGCTTTTACTATTCGTAGGATATTGTTTGAGTTAGGAGCACCGCTTCCTAGTGACACTATCTTTAAGCCGAAGGATAACAAATATGACAAAGTCGCATGGGAGCGATTAAGGAATGAGTTTAAGCTTACCAACCCTGATTTTCGCAACAAAGAGGGTACCGCCCATGGTTTAGGAGAGACTTACACCTATGCTTCGTATGTTGGCGCCAGCATAGAAACTCCGGGTATGGGGTATCCTAGCAGATGGGAATTCTCCGACTTAGGGGGTAAAGCGTCAAAAGGTGACTTGATTTACTTCATAGAAAGCAAAGAGAAATATCCTTGGGCGCCTTTCTTTGCCGCAAAGGGCATTGGACTGAAAAACCTAGCAAGGATTAACCGCAGCATTGAAGCCTTTGTTTACTGCATTCTAGGAGCACAGGTTAGCACTCGCAGCCCCATCGTAGATGCCAGTGGTGCGTCACAGGAAACGCAACAAGTATTCCTTGTCCTCTTCGAAAGCGCTGTTATCGAGAATGAGATTTCTAAGTCAGTTCAAAGATATCAACTTGCGGTGCAGCAATCTAAAGTGCGGCTAGATTACGCCTTGTCGCCTGGTTGTTGGCTAATGCCAAGTAATTTGGTCATCAACGCCGATTCCATCGTGGGTTACAACAACAAACTTCGACAAGCTACTAAGGATATGAAGTTTGGGGTGAATGACGTGAACTCTGACACTCTTAGGAGCATCCCCCATTTCGTGGAGAAGCCTAAGAAGGAGCACGTAGAAAAGCCCACACCAAAGAACGTAAAGAAGAAGGTCCTGCCTGCGATACGTGAGGAATATGACCATAACCTGCTAAAAGCCGGTCTAGCAGCTGCAAGCATTGGTCTGAGCTATTATATATGGCGATGAATAACCCCTACGTAGCTGGAGTAGATTGTGTTTATACGACTTACACAGGCGAGAAAAAATACACCCAGGCATCTTGGGTTGATGTCACCGGAATGTCCGTGAATTTGAACTACTCGGGAAAGAAGTTAATCCTTTGTAGTATTTGCATTGGCACGAGCAGCCATGCCAACGTGGGCTTTAGGTTCCTGGATGACAATGGCATACTGCAGCCTATGAGAAATAAGACAAACAACAGGGAGCCTGCGCATTTCTCCGTAGAGCCGCCAACGAATAGCGCTGAGAATCTTACGACTTGGACTCTTCATATGGTTGCTAACTGCCATGGGAAGGTAAAGCTGCAAATACGCGTAGACGACACTGGGAGCGTTTGCGTAAATAGCATAGAAAATCAAAGGGATACGACCTATAATCACAAGACCATTAGCACTCTTACGGTGCTTAGCCTTTAGAAGCAAATTTATTTGCTGAAATATATGAATCCACATTGGAAGGAAGCCCATTACGCTTATTACTTAAGGGATGAGCGGTATACTGATCACACCTGGCTCGATATTGGGATGTGGGTTGAAGTTGGAGGTCTTGCGTTGATCGTTTGTAGCATTAACGTTACCTCGGGGCGGGCGGGAATCATAGGGTTTAGGTTGGTTGACGAGAATGATGAGCCCTTAGCTCCTTATAGGGCATTGACCAACAATCGAAGTCCTACTCATTTCTCGGCGCAGCCATATCCATTTAGTGCCGAGGCGTTTTATATGGCTACGTTTCAAATGGTAGTCAATTGTAAGTATGCTAAGTTACAGATTTACCCTGACGGTAGTAGCAATCTTGGTTATTATGCTTTCATAAATAGCACGGACGGATACGCTAACACCCCCGACAGGACCTGGCATCATAAGACCATTTCTACTATGACCGCCATACCACTAGTTCCGCATTATCAAGGCGGCGCGAATACTATCTTTACTTATCCCCAGTCGAGGACGCCTCGGACACCCGACAACGATAAGCCCGACATAATACACAAGGATAAGATTAACCCTTCATCTTCTTCAGGAGTACCACCCCAATAGCGACGACCAAGATCCAAATGTTATTCCCCACGAACTTCAACAGTTCGCCGCCGGCCCTAAGTGCCAAGGAAACAACCGAACCCAGCAGCCCAGGAAGACCGGCTGCCATCTTTTTTCCCAAGTCCGTTAGTCCCTTACCTAATTTCTTTACGCCCGCGCCTGTAGCCTTAAGCGTGGATAGGATAACTCCTACTACGGTGCTAATAGCAACCGCAAATGCCAGCGGAATACCATACTTCACCAGAGCTCTTTTTACCTTTTCCTTGGTGGTAAGCCCCAGCTCTTTTTCCAGGTTTTCCTTTTGAGCCCGCAATTCCGCAAGGCGTACCTCGAGCGTATCTACTTCCTTTTGAGCTGCTTCCCTTTCTTCCTCGGAATGAGTTTGGTCCTCGATTACTTCTTGCTGCCGCTCTATTTGCCCCTCCAGGTCTTCAATAGCCTGATCTCTTTGCCGAAGTTGCTCTTCCATGGTGTTAATTTCGGCAACCAACCGTCGCCGTTCCACTAAAGAGCCGGCTATGGTAGTTTGTAAGTCATTAGCATCTTCGCTTCTTAAGTCCAACTCTTGCAGGGCGAGGTTAAGAGCCTTTTGTGCTTGATTCCTTTCACGCCGAATTCGGGTTCTTTGGTCTACCAACTCACTTATTTCTTGATTTTTAAATTCGACTTCCCTCCTATGTGCGTCGGCAAGCCGTTGGTTTTGCTTCATGTATTCTTCCTCCCTTTCTTCCAACGTTTCTCGCAGCGCCTCAACGGAGGCGCCTGAGCCTTTAGCCTCCTCCAGGTCCCTTTGCGCTTTATCCCTTTCCCGCAGGGCTTTATCCAAGTGGTTCCTCATTTCTATCATTCTTTCGTTACCGAACTTTTTTTCAGCATCGACAATTAGCTGAGTTTGCTTTGCGTATTCTTCCTCCCTTTCTTTTAACGTTTTTTGCAGCTCCTCAGCGCGTTTTCCTAGCGCGAGCCTTTCATTTAAGGTCTCCAGCCGCTCTAAAGCGCTCCGGGTAGCCACTTGGAAGCCCCTTAATCTTGCCACGTTAACCTTAACCGAGCCACTTTCGTCGAAAAGAAGCTGTGGCTTCGTCCAGCGGTCCTTGTCGGGATACCTCAGGTCTCTAACGCTTATTAGGACTTTGTTTCCGCGCTCTGTGAGCTTTATGTCATCAGCATCAAGGTGGGAATAACGCATCCTTAGTTCTTCCATTGCCCACTCTACGGTTTCCCGCGTGCCTGCCTCCGGTTGGTCCATGTTTTCCATTTCCAAGTACTCAGGAGCGGGTTCATTAGGCTTCTTAGTTCTCCACATGTCTCTTAAGGCGGCTTTGGCGCTTTTCCATCTACTACCATACTTGTTTTCTAAGGCTGCGTCGTAAACTAGGGGATCGGTTTCCGCACCTTGAGTCCATGCGTCAAATTCGTCGTCGTTAATATCGATTTGGCCTTCTTCGGTAAGGGGATCAAAATCCGTTCCTTCTACTTCCATTATATATGATAAGCTCAAAGTTAAACCCAAACGTATTACCTAAGCAGGTTGGCGGACTAAAGGCAGAGCGCACCTTTCACCGGGTCACATTCACACCTTCTAGCGCAAAGCCAGGGGAAACCCTGTACGTAGGCGTACCCCGTCTAACGGATAACCTAGTCCTAGTACCCGGTACCTTGGCTTTAAGGTTCGACCTAGCGGTACAGTCAAGCCCCACAGATGAAAGGATTATCGTTAACAACGTGGGTCGCAACATTGTTTCTAGGATGCGCGTAAAGTTCGCCGGGGAATCCTTGCTGGACTTAAATAGGTACGATCTGTATACCACGTACAAAGACTTATGGTTGACAGCCTTTGACCGCGCGC
Organism: Actinia equina; assembly: GCA_011057435.1. Lineage (NCBI taxonomy): Eukaryota > Metazoa > Cnidaria > Anthozoa > Actiniaria > Actiniidae > Actinia > Actinia equina. The sequence continues at coordinate 296,011 of WHPX01000226.1, read as the reverse complement.
AAAGGATAGAACAAGGAATTGGTAGTGTCATTCTACGTAAGGTTCGCACACCTACGAAAACGCAACCTACTGACGGCAGCGGAGAAACCGCAGTGGCAGACGCAAAGCGAATAAAGACCGCCTATGGTAGCAAGTATGTCATACCACTGGACTTTGAAGTGATTACGAATCACGGTGTGTATTACCCAAGACAGTTATCCGAGCTACAGTTCGAAGTAACCTTAGCAGATGCTAATAACATCATTGGTGGGCTGACCACTGCACTTACCAAAACAACCCCATACTCTATTACCAACTTAGAGCTACAGTACGAAACGGTATACAGCGAAGAGCTGGCCCGTAGCGCTGGCATGGAATACAGCTCCGGAAAGGCATTCCTATACGACCACGCAGTGATGTACAAGACATTTAGCTTCTTGGATAAGACGGATGAGGTTATCAATCAAAGCATTAACCTCCCGCGAAGAAGTCTCACGGGGTTAATGCTGGTGTTTGCTAAACCCTACGAGGCCGGTAAGCGCGACTCCGAAGCCTTTCACAACCCTAACATTACTAACGTCGGCGTGAATATTAACGGCGTTCCAAACAAGGTTTACTCCCAGGGAATAAAGCCTGAAGACATTTACAGAGAGGCCGCGCGCAAGTTTGGCGACCAAATTAACCCTGAGGAATTCTTCAATGATAAGTACGCGCTGTGGATCGACATGCGCACAACGAACGACGAAGACCTACATGGTCAGGGTTTACGTCTAGTGAATACGCAGGATGGCATAACGTTGGAGATCAAACGCACCAAGAACGCCAGTGCGGGCGACGGCGACAAAATAAACTGCTACGTCTTCGTGGTGTCTGACGCGCAGTTAAGCGTGGAAATGAATCAGCTAAAGAGCGTTGCCTATTAAAATATTCCTTACGTATAATATGCTTCGCGTATTTCAAAACAACGAAACCAAACTGCAATGCATAGTGCAAGGCGATAAGCCTTACTTTAAAGCAAAGGAGGTGGCGTCTGCGTTAGGATACGAAAACACCAAAAAAGCTATTAGTGACCACGTCTCTGAAAAACATAAGAAAAGGCTGAGTGAGTTAAGGGTAACGAATCGCATCCCTTCTACTATTCACCCACATTCCGTGTTCATATCCGAACCTGGGTTTTATCAATTAATATGTAGTTCAAAGATGCCAAAGGCAGAAGCATTTCAGGATTGGGTATTCGAAGAGGTCCTACCCGCGCTGCGTAAGGACGGTCGATATGCGATAGAAAAGCGGTTTGACGGTCCAAACAAGTTGGTATTCAAAATAGAAAATGAGTTTGACCTGCATAAAAAGGTAGTGGACTACATCCGCAGGTTTTACCCCCAAATGCTCATAGCCCCTGGTCTAGGCGAACTGCAGGATTCGGACGGCAAACGTATAAAGTGCTGGCAGAAAGGATATCAACGCGGCCAGCCCGACTTAATGATCTTGAATGCGCACACACATTACCGCGGTTTCTGTATAGAGCTAAAGACTCCGAAAGGCAACGGCAGGTTATCTGAGGATCAGCAACTACTCTTACAGAGGTATGAAGAAAACGGTTATAAGGTAATGATTAGCAGCGACTACGACGTCATTTGCAGGGAGATCACGGAGTATGCAGAGCGCCTACGAAATCCTTGCAGGTGGTGCTGTAAGGCCTTCAAGACCTCGGAGACCTTGGCAACGCACTTAAAGATATTCCATAGGTATAATGAGCCTGCGGCAAATACATTGGCGAGATCTAATAGAAGGTATTGCGTATGAAATAAAAAATTATGTCGTCTTCGAGGATATCAACCGCTTGCGGCTGGTCCTCAAAGACAGTGACGGCATAGAGTATTCCCTGATAGGGTCAGGTACGTCATACAGGGCGAGGAATTCACCCATCTGCGCTCGCATGGTAAGAAGAATGGGAGGTGGGAGTTCGACATTGAAAGGAGGGTCACTCCATCTCCTCTTTGTAGTTAAGCGCGTCTGCTGAAGTCCGCTGCGCTTTAGGATCCGCGGAGCACCAATGCCCCACAAAGGATTCTTCGGGGAATACCTTGCCACAATGAAGGCAGGTGTATTTTTTCTCCTCACGAATTGCGGGGGTTTCAGGGATTATACAGTCGCTTGGTAGTTCGCATGTAATACAGTCCATATATTGAAAGGGCGATTAGGAATCCTCCAAAGAATGCGGCTGCGTAGGCTAGCATATACCTTTAAAAGGGGTCCTTATTTTTATTGTTGTTTTGTTGAGGGTATTGTTGATCCCTAACAAACAACAAGAAAAATAAGATCAGGATTTGAGACTCTTTGCGCAAACCCTGCTTTACTATTAAAGGCCCCAAGAAATGCTATTGCGTATCATATATTTCAAAGAGTGTCTCAGAATGTTGACGTTTAGGTTAAATCTTTGTTAAGGATGCCTGGAAACTATTTCAAAGAGTGTCTCAGAATGTTGACGTTTAGGTTAAATCTTTGTTAAGGATACCTGGAAACTATTTCAAAGAGTGTCTCAGAATGTTGACAATAAGGTTAAATCTTTGTTAAGGATGCCTGGAAACTATTTCAAAGAGTGTCTCAGAATGTTGACAATAAGGTTAAATCTTTGTTAAGGATGCCTGGAAACTATTTCAAAGAGTGTCTCAGAATGTTGACGTTTAGGTTAAATCTTTGTTAAGGATGCCTGGAAACTATTTCAAAGAGTGTCTCAGAATGTTGACAATAAGGTTAAATCTTTGTTAAGGATGCCTGGAAACTATTTCAAAGAGTGTCTCAGAATGTTGACGTTTAGGTTAAATCTTTGTTAAGACAGTTGAAGATATGTTCCTCTTCTCTAACACAACCACAACGATCGCACTCCTGCCTCCAATACTCCCTTTTAGTCCACGGAACGCCTTCGGCACGTTCAAAAGAGGGGAAAGTACGGACTATCTTCTTATGGTAATCTATGCGATTCCTTAAGTAATCCTCTTTATGCGGGCAGCGACACATCAAATCCGCACATTGGTAGCAATCCACGCCTTCCAAGTCGTAAGCGCGGGAGAGAAACCTATAATCATGCGTTCTCCGGTGCGTCTGTAAACGTTGACGACTACTAAGTATCCTATTACAGAAACTACACTGTCTGGTTCGATTACAGACGCCCCTTTTCAGATGCTGCTGCATTTCGAAGGGGTTGTGGAATTCCTTATTACAGTCCTTACAAAGCCCACAAATGCGTTTATCCTGATGTTGTTGCATCTTTTGAACGGTGCTGAATTCCTTACCGCAATCCTTACAAACCTTACTAATTGGCTTCTTCGTGCAAACTCCATGCCGAACATGGTATTGCAGTCTTTGTTTGGTGCTGAACACCTTTTTACACATCAAACAGTCCATATATACTTAACAGTATCTTAGCCTCCATTTAACATCCTTAACAAAGATTTAACCTTATTGTCAACATTCTGAGACACTTTTTAAATAGTTTCCACATATACTTAACAAAGATTTAACCTTATTGTCAACATTCTGAGGCATTTTTTGGAATAGCTTATGGGCGACTTAACAAAGATTTAACCTTATTGTCAACATTCTGAGACACTCTTTGAAATAGTTTCCAGGCATCCTTAACAAAGATTTAACCTTATTGTCAACATTCTACAGGGGATATCGCATGAAGTCCTTAACGGACTCCTTAGCCCACGTTGCCATCGTTATCAGCGCGCCAAACCGTTCTGCACGCTTCAGACCACACATTTCATCGTACAACTCCTGCACGCGCTCTTTCAGCCGGTCTATCTCCTCCCTTTGCATTTCTATGGTGTCTCTTTTATCTTTTGCGTCGGCGACAATTCTTTGCACTGCTTCCACCGGTGTGTAGGCACCTTCCATATATATCAGGGAACAAGTTCCCTTCGAAAGAAGGGATATAAATGAACCCAGATCACATGCCTTGTAACGCTCTGATAGTAGGACCCACCGGCTGCGGAAAGACCCAGTTCGTCGTGGAGCAGCTATTAGGACCCTTTAGATACCGCTTCGACTACATCGTGCTGCTTTGCCCCACCTACGTGAATAACCGCACCTGGACGGGCATAGGAGTGAAAGACGACGACTTCTTCGTAGATATCGTAGACCCTAACGAGTTATCCAGCCATTTGAAGTTCTGGCATAAGCAATTCCCTAAAGATACACAGACTTTACTCATACTGGATGACATTGCCTGCGGGGACGACGTAAAAAAGCGCACCTCCGAGCTCGTTAAGCTCGCCTTCAGCGGTAGACACGACAATATCAGCGTTTGGTTGCTCTTGCAGCAGCTTACCAGCGTCTCTAAGCCCTTCAGGGAAAACATAGGCTCTCTCGTAGTATTTTATACTCCAAGTAAGTCTGACCTGGAAACCATCTTAAGCGACTACGGCGGTGAGATATCCAAGGAACAGTTACACGAATACATGCGGCATTTAAAGACGCACCAACATTCCAAGATGATCTTCTCTTTGAGGTTTCCCTACACGGTTGGAATCTATGATTCCTAATGTATATGGACATTGAGCAGCTCTTAGATGAAGTCCCCGCGCAGTTAGACGAAAGTAACCTTAAGGAACAACTCAACATCCTTGGGTCATCTGGGAAGTGCAAAGAAATGCTAGGTAAGGAACTTACCCATGAGCAGGTTAATAAGTTGTCAGAAGAGGAGGTTAAGAAGTTCCATAAGAGGTACGAGGCTGCCCTTGCAAGTAAGACCACGGACGCCGTAGCAGACTCCGCTATCCGACTTGCGACTAAATTGCTTGGACTTGCACTGCCTATAGACGACGTGGAGCAACTCCAGAAGGACATAAGCGAGGACTATGTCATCGCCCAAGAACTTAAGATAACCTGTGGGTGGTTGTCTTTGAAGTGCGTTAAGTTAATGGCAGTCGCCTCTGCGGCACTTCACGTAGCTCAGCATGTCGACTTGAAGGAACTTACGGCCTCTTGGAAGGACTTCAAGAAGGACAGAGACGTTGAAAAGGTCTTCCAGGCAGCACTTGCTGAGGTACCTGATCAAGTCGCCTCAAGTACTTAGTCAAGTCGTTGTCAAGTCACCTCAAGTACTTAGTCAAGTCGTTGTCAAGTCACCTCAAGTACTTAGTCAAGTCGTTGTCAAGTCATTGCCAAGTCATTGTCAAGTCGTCATCAGCTTACTTGTCAAGTCCTTCAAGTCCCTTAATATAAGATGAGTGGCACCGAAGAACAACCAGAAAAGGCTCCCGTAGAAGATACCAAGATTACCAAGGCTAAATCTCCGGGCAGAGTCGCTGCCGGAAAGAAGCTCGCGGAGATGAACAGGAAGAACAAAGCCAAAAAGGAAGAAAAGGTGGAGGAAAAAGAAGAGGAATCCTTTATTAATCCGGGATACGTCATTGGCGCGTTAGGAGTCGCTATAGCAGCAGGCAGCCTCTACTTACAATGGCGGGCTACGAAGCCAAAAGTAAAGTGGGAGGCCGTGCATGTGCCGCCAACATATCACGCACCTGTGGAACCGGCTGTTAGAAAAAGTAAGATCCCTGAAATGGAGTAGATTTATTACCCGTGGCGACCTAGATTTTCCTTCTCGCTTTGTAATATAATGTCGACCGCGTTGTTGAAAACTGTTGAAGAAGCAGCTATTATTACTTCCATCGTTGCGGGTATTGGTTGGGTAGGTAAGAAAGTGCTCAAAGAAGACTTTACTGAAGACCCAAGCAAGAGCTTCGCTAATTTTGCTAAGATGACCGCTGCCGTGGGTGGGGCTATCATGGTAAAGGATTACCTACGGAAGGAAAAGTACCTACCTACGACGTAACTCGTGAAAATCCCTGTGATTTTCTAATATATAATGGCTAGCGTGGTCGCAGGTGGAGTCATTGCAGCTTTAGCATTCACTGGAGCTAATTATGGTGGTCAATATTTGGATAGATTAGTCAGAGGTGATCGCAGCGGAGATTTAGCCGCCGAAAGAAAGAGACACGACTTAGCGCTGGAGAAATATCAGCGAGACGTGGCGGCTTGGAATGAAAAAAGACAAGCTTACAGGGATTGGTTGGATAAGAACTACCAAGACAAGATGCAGGCGGATAAGAACTTCGAAAACACAGACTACGCCTTTAAGCTTTATGCGCAAGCACACCCCGCGGCATTAACGGGGTTGAAAAGGCCTCAGTTCAAGAATTACTACCAGCCTTCTAAGAAACAAAAAGACAATGAGCTGGTATTCGTAGGAGTTGCAGGGCTGGCAGGAGGCGCGGCTTTGGCGTATCTAATATAATGATCGTCTTTTTGGAAAGCGATAAAAGTAACTTTACCACTTATTTAAATCCCCCCATTAAAGCCCATAAGGTTCGGCTCATAAGTTGCTCTTTGTACAATTCTTGGTATAACCTGATTAGGGGCATAGTCACTGAGCATACAGGAGGATCTAACTATCAAGCCGTATTGCTGCCCGATGGACATTATACACCAATCACACTGGCCAAGGAATTAGCAAAACACGGTTATACTCTCACCACAGGATTGCCGCACGAAATGACCCTCAAACATAATATGTCAAATTATTCAATGACTTTTGGAAAGTCTGACCCATTGGGATCTTTATTATGTGCCTCAGGCAAGACGATTACCAACACAGCCATACCTGTGAAATGGAAAGTCGCATCCTCTTACGAAGTCTATTGCGACTTGGTCCATAGTTACAACAATGGAGAAAAGTCTTCTCTTATGTCTAAGTTCCTGCCCATAGGTAATCCATTCGATCTGGTAGAATACACTCCCATTTCTTTGAGCTATGATTTGTCTAATTTGGTAGAAAGCATAAACATCACCATTAAAGTGGACGGAAAGACGGTGGATTTCAACGGGCGAAACATCAATCTTGTTTTGGAATTCATATAATGGGCCGCGTAGAGGACAAACTTAAGAGGATTTACTATGGGCCTGAAGGCTATTGGAAAGGAGCGTCGGCCATCAAGAAACTCGCGACCGCGGCCAGGGTATCAGATGAAACGGCTAAGAACTGGCTAAGAAAACAAACCCTCTGGCAGGTTTATCTTCCCGTGTCCAAGTACATTCCCAGGCCCAGCTTCACCGTAAATGCCCCCAATGAAGTTCATCAAGCGGATTTGCTTTTCTTACCACACGACAAGGTGAGAAGAAAGACCTATAGATACGCTTTGACCGTAGTTGATATCGCAAGCAGATACAAGGACGCCGAACCCATAACCAGCAAGGATTCTGGGGAAGTCGCAGAAGCCCTAGGTAGGATTTATAAGCGCGTCTTGAAATGGCCTAAGCTGCTGCAAGTGGATGCGGGGACGGAGTTCATGGGCGTGGTTACTAAGACCCTGAAAGACCACAGCACTAAGATTAGGAGAGCCGAAGCTGAGTACCACAGGGGTCAGAGCATTGTCGAAAGATTCAATAAAACCCTGGCTGAGCGTCTCTTTGGATACCAGTATTGGAAAGAGCTGGAAGATCCCTCCAAACGCAACAGGGAATGGACTCAGAGGCTCCCCCAGGTCGTCGCGGCTTTGAACAACGAGGCGGCCAGGGCTACGGGAATGAAACCCAAGGATGCTATGAAGAAGAAACACGTGGAACACAAGTCCTACGTCAGAAGTTCAAGGGCGGTCGGACTGAAGGAAAAAAAGCTCCCCCGCGACATAGTGGTCCGATACCTCTATCAGCCGGGGGAACTCGAAGGTGGCAGTAAGAGAGCCACGGATCCTAACTGGTCCCTGGAAACGTATGAGATTTCGAAGTCCGTCACCAAGGAAGGGCAACCCGTGTTGTATTACCTAAATGGCCCAAGTCGCGGATTCGTCAAGGAAGAGCTGCTCATAGTCCCCAAAGACTCAGAGTAGTGCTGCTCCACGCGCCCGATTGCACTCTAGGTATGTCAGTCTTACGTTACCTCTGCAATGCCCGCGTTTGTTATTTATGCGATCCACGGAGAACTGTTGATCGTCATTCGGATCAAACCTCCATAGTAGCGGTATGTTACATTTGGCACACCTTGCCCCTTTCTTATAGACGTCGTGCACGCATAGGTCGAATTTGACCCCCGCATAGCGGGGATCCGTACTCTTTTCTTCGTCGTGTCTTTTGTCGCGAAGGAGTTTCTTGGCAATGTTCTCCTTTGCTATGTCTTCTGGGGTGCGGTCGTAACGCAGTTGCGGCCCCCAGGCTCTTTTTAACTGTTTGGCATATTCTACGCGGCTTACGGCGGTGTAGATAAGGTTGCTCCAACACAGCCGCTGGTCTATGATCCATAAGGTTTCTTTTATGGTAAGCCCTTGCGCGCTGTGGACTGTCATGCAATAGCCCAAACGCCAGTCGGGATGGGAGGTTATTTTTTCGACCTTTCCCATAGGCACCCAGGCTTTATCGTGCGTTACTGCATTTCGCAGTTGGATGTCGGTACCAGGTACCCAGACGTCGCGGCGCTGCATGCGGGTGTCGTGGGGTTTGTAGCAGACGGGTACCAAATGCGTAGGGAAGCGCTTTTGGTGTATGTTTAGCAGGTCTTTTTGTATGCGTGACTGTGCTGCGCGTTTGCTGCTTAACACCAGATCCTCCGGATGCCAGGCGTATAGAAAACCCTCGTAGGATTTCGCCCGTACCCTCTTGCGCAGCGTCTTGCATTGCTCGGCATCGCTAAGGCCCCGAAGTTCCGCTTTCAGGTTTCTTACTTGATCCTTGCTGCGGTAGTCGGCGTTAATTTCCTCCGCATGGTCTACGAACCCCTTTAGCCATTCGTGGGGCATCTCTCCGGCTATTGTAGGAGGCTGGCAGGGATCTCCGACGAATATTACTTGACACTTTCCACGGAGGAATTCTACGAATTCTTTGAGGATTTCTAAAGGAACGGTGCAAATCTCATCCCAAAGTATCACCGGAGGTATGTCGTGGATGGCTTCTGGTACCCACTTTTGACCATTCCAGCGAAAGAAGCTGTGGTAGGTCTGCGCGTCGTGGCCCATTTCGCAGAGTTCTCTTTCCAAACGATGCGTCGGAGTTAACACCTTCACGCGGGGAAAAAGCTCCAAAACACGCGTCGTCTTACCGCTGCCGCCGGTACCGTAGAGGTAAGAGAAGCGTTGGTAAGAGATTGGGTCGGCAACGGAAGGCAAAGGCTCCACAGTGGGCGTTACGGCACCGCAGAGATGTTCGCCGTGATATTCCACGCGTGCTCTCCAAGACTTTATCTCTTCGTCTTTGACGCGCCATTGACCACTTTCTGCAAGTTCGTCTTCTGTATAGAATTCCTGCATCTTTTCTAACACTTCCGGGCGTACGTATAAGGAATCCGTAGCCACGCGTGGAATGTCTTCTTTGTCGAACCGCAGGAGCATTGCGAGAAGATTGATATGCGCGTAGGCAAGCATGCTGGCACGCAGATGGTAATATTGTGGCCGATGGTCCTGGTAGTAACACAGCGCATTCCATTTGCACGCTTTCTGCTCGGCTTCTATGAAATAGTCCCACTTCTCCACGGACACCATCGTTCCTTGATCATGCGCGCGCTTGATAAGGAAGCTTAGTTCGTCTTCGTCCGTTATCAGGCGGCGCTGCATATGTTTTTCGCCCTCCTTAGCGCCCTGGGTGAACTTTCCTATTACCACCCGGGCGGTGGGGTTATGTTCCGGTAACCACTGCGTGAAGGCGCTATGGCAAAGTATGGCTTCATGCCCTGTGTATTTTAAAAGTTTGCGCTCTTCTAAGAACTTCAGTAAGGGCACCGGTATCCATTCTTTCTCCTGCAGGTGCTTTCCATACCACGCGTAAATTATCGGATGCAGGTCCTTTGCTAGCTCCCAGGTGGTCAGTCTGACGAATCCCGTTGCTGGGGCATCGTAATAACCTGGTAGTGACACCCTAAAGAATTGGGAGTCTGGATGTCCGTAACGGTCGTAATATTCCTTACAATCTCCTAGGCCTTTGAAGCTTGCGGGGTAACAATGTTTCATATCCAGCGACACGTATTCGTCTTCGTCGTACTCCATATTCCACAGGCCGCCGTGGCCGTGTTCTACGCACGCTTTAGCTATGTCTCCGAACTCTTTTGGGGTGGGTTTCCAGCCGTTTCTCTTCTTGGCAGCTAAGAAGTCCAAGCTACGGGAGCTCAGGACCTCGTCTGAGAAGTCTTCGCCCAGGGTCTCGCATGCGCTCTGGATGCGCTGGTGTTCGATCTTGGGCCGGTAAAGAGTACCGTCTTGTGTTATAAATTGACTTCCTTCCGCATCCATTAACCAAATAGAATTCTCATAAATTAGTTCTGCAAGCGGTGAGGTCTTGTAAACACGCGTTTCTTTCTTTCTTGGGAACCGCAGCTCTCGCCACGCATGTGCGTTGTGCTGGTAGATAACAATAGGCGCTCCCCGGCCTCCATACTTCTTCGTCCCTTCGTAAATGAAACCGTCGGTGATGTCTTTCACATGTATGCGCCTTTCTAACCCGGTTTCTAACTTCTTGATGTTCTCTATGGAGCCTCCGGCCCTACGCGCGGAATCTTCCCATTTCCTGATGGCTTCTCTTCTCTTCGGCGTAAGCTTACCACCCCTAGAGGAATCCTCGAAGAACTCTCTTACCAACTTCCCAACACAGTTGCCCGGATGTCGCATTGGCTGCAACTTCTTGACGTCCGGCTTCTTGATTTCATACGCACCGTAGATAACCACGGTAACCGGGTAAGCGACCTCGTAGAACAACATGTCTATTCCCTCCAATGCTCCCGGTCGCGTGTCCTTGTTTAAAACGAACAGGTTCTGCTTACCAGACGCCCGTATTGGATTACGGCCCTTTTCTATCACCCATTCGCCGTCCAAATACTTTACAAACGTCAACTCCAAACGGTAGTCGCCGGCCGGCATCGTGTCGATTATCTTTTCAGCCATTTTGTAATTCATAGTTTCGTCTGTCTTTCCCTCCATAAATGTCGCGAAGACAAAGTCGGCATCTGAGTTATCCATCACCCGATTCCCGAGCTTGCGCACAGTTTCGTTTCGAATGTCGTCGATGGTGGCCATCTATATCTAAGGAACATCTTAACCTCCGTTTGCGGTACCCAACACAGCAGCAGTAAGGAAATCGTCGCGCATCAAAATACCTGCCTACGGGTAATTCCCGCTGCGGACGGCAACCACTTGAGGCGGGAAATCCTGGTCGTTCCCGGTACCCCTTTCGCGAGTCCCCCTTACTGCTGCTTTATCTTACAATAAAATAAGTAAATATTGATTGCATTCGATCGTAAGACCATATTTTCCGTCTTTTAGTCTGGGATAGAGTGTACGATTCTTAGTTTTAGTCTGTGGTAGGGTATGTAAAATCAAAATTTTAGGTCTGGGATAGGGTCAGGGTTTTGAGGTCCTGGCGGCACACCCCTACCCAAGTTGGGGTGGTATTACCCCCCCCCCCCCCCCACCCCTCCCCCGGCTTTCAAAACTTTTTTCCGGCTTTTAGTTTCAAGTTTCATCATGTTGCCGTTTCTTTCTTCTCGTTTTTTATTTTTATTTATTTATTTTTTATTATTATTATTTATTCATTCTTTTATTCTTTTTGTTTTTTTATAGTATCATGTCTTTTCTCTCTCTGGAAGCTGCCGTATTAAATTAGATGCGCTGATGACGTCAAAATAATAGCCACATTTATGTGTCGTCTCGTGCACACGGACAAGTTTCGGTGTTTGGCAATTTTCATTTGCCACATAAAAAATAGAACGCCAGCTTTCCAAGGGCCACATAGAAATTGTCACATAAAATTGCTCGTGTAGAGGGGGCTTAAATATTATCTTAAATAATTATGCATTCATGGCGTGACATCATTTCAATGAAGTAGGGTCACGCTCACTTCCAAGAATCGCCTGACCAAAGACTGACAAAAACAACATTATTCAGACAACTCGCTCAACTCCTCTCGTCTCAACTCCCAAAGACATGGAATCGCTTGTTGAAGATCTTAAGAAAGAACTCCGATGTCCGCTATGTAATGATACTTTCACAGAACCAAAGATCTTGTCTTGTTTCCACACATTTTGTAAGCCTTGCGTCAAACGACACGCCGAACAAGTCGACCAAATCAACATCTTCAAGTGTCCTCGATGCAAATCACAGACTTCTCTACCAGAACTAAGCAGCGTCGAAGATCTACAGCCAAGTCTAATACATTCCCTAATGTTGAAGGGTCTGGCGTTGGTAGAAGAAGAAAAGGCTTGTTCGGTTTCTGAGAGTCATTCCTTAGCTTCTTGGTATTGTTTTGATTGTGATCATTCACTGTGTCAAGAATGTCGAGACTACCATTCGTTCTTCCCCAAAGATCACAAGGTCGTTCGTCTGGCTGATTTGAAGAAAGAAGATATTCAGTTCATAATAACAAGAGAAAATCCTTGTACAAGTCACCCTCATCACAGGCTAGAGTTCTTCTGCGAAGATTGTGATGCCATGATTTGCGGAACATGCTTGAAACACGATCACAGGAAACATGAGACAATTTCATTGGACAAGTTTGCTTCGATCAAGAAAGCTGTATTGTCAAAGCATATGCCGGTACTAGAGCAGTTGAGATTAGATAACAAGGAAAAGCAACAACAAGAAAAGATTGCTAACACAATCAAACAACAAGGAGAAAAGGCAAAAAAAGAAGTCAAAGATAAAACCAAGAAGATCATCCAAATACTACAAGACAACGAACGAGAATTGCTGAGACAAATCGATGAGAAGTTGGATACAGCCACAACAAACTTGAATATAATTTATCATATTCCAGCCGTCAAGGAATACATCAAGAATGTGATGGAAAGAGGGCTGGCAAGTGAAATGATGAACATTCAAGGAACACATTGTTCTCAGAAATTCATATTCAACCATATTGCAGCACAGTCTATTGAATTTCTTCCAAATGAGGAGCTGATGCGACAAGCGATTTCAGGGCTGGGAGAAATACAGACTTGTTTGAAAACAGACCATGGTAAGAGTTCTATTCAGGTGAAATCTGAGACAAAAGCTTTAAAGAAAGAAAGTCTTATATTGATGACTAAAACCTCTACAGGAGAACTCAACCATGATCCAAGGGATGTTATAGACGTTCAAATCAAGCCTAAAGAAAATGTGAAAATAGAAAAGAAATATGTGAGAACTGATGGTAAAGTAGAAGTTGAATTCATGGCTAAAGTAGCTGGTCAGCTGACAACAGAGGTTCAAGTGAATGGGAATCATGTATCTAACAGTCCACTAGTGGTGAATGTCAAGCCACAAGAGATGAGGAAAACAGGAAGTTTTAACATTAAAGGTGTAAATATAAAGGATTTAGTAGTTTTATAAAAGGTATAGCAGTTAATAGAGACAATAGTAGAATTGCTGTTGCACTTTGCGGGATATTAAGTTCTGGATCTTGTGTCCATGTATTCACCACTGATGGAGAACTCTTACTGAAGTATGATGGTAGTAAAGGTAGTGCATGTGGACAGTTGGCTGATCCTCAAGCTTTAGCATTTCTGAATGATACAGATTTAGTCATAGCAGACTATTATAATCATAGAATATGTATAGTGAACACTACAACAGGGACATTGGTAAAAACCTTTGGTAACCAAGGTAACGGTGATGGAGAGTTAAGTAATCCACGTGGAGTACACGTTGATGACGATGGTAACATCATTGTATGTGATAGTGGTAATCATCGTGTTAAAGTTTTCACAAGAGACGGTGACTATCAATATCAGTTTGGTTTGACAACACAGGACAGGTTTACTCCATATGATGTGATCACACAGGATGGACTGTTTTACGTCAGTGATATTAATAATGACGTTATTCATGTATTTGAGAAGAAAGGTAACGTACCGACTAGAATATCGACGATTGGTGGTAAAGGCAGTGTTGATGGTCAGCTGAATGGAGCATGTGGCCTGGCTATTGATAATGACCATCATCTACTGGTGTGTGATAATGGTAATAATCGCGTACAAAAATTCACATTGGATGGTCGTTTTGTAGGAAGGACTTGTGATGTAATCAAGAACCCTCAATATATAACTGTTTTAAAGGATGGTCAGTTATTAGTTAGTACGTATGGTTCTGGTGTCTTGTGTGTAAAGTAGAATTGGCTAATTATTTTACAGTAACATATTTTTATCGGTATGACACATTGAATGATATCCCTGGGCTTGACATGTGCTAAAATATCACCATTCGGAGTTTATGATTTAAAAATCTGTTACTATTATTATTTTGTTCATTTCATTTTTTTTCCATGTCCATTATTTCTTCCATTTTATTTGTGTTTTTTTTCCCTCTTTTTTCTTTCTGAGTTTTATATGCTATATATATATATCTTAGAAGATGAAGAGTAATGAGAAAATTTATGAAATGACATTATTCATAGCAAACCATATAAAATATTACAGGTCAAAAAAAATCTGAGCTCCAGACTTTCCATTTTTTGAGCTCTTTTTTCATATGGTTGCAATGAATATTTCCAGTCAATATATAAATATACATCTCAATCTTAGAAGGAAGCGGTATTTTTAGTTCCCATCTCGCACCTACAAGGAGAATTCTTTCCTTCACAAGTTTTCCTTAAAAAGAAAAACTTGTTCGTGTAGATAGAGAAAACTGTTAATTTTGCCTTGACAAGGAAAATCTGAGTTTAGTTTTTCCTTGATAGGTAAAAATTGCCAAGAACAAAATTTGCTCGTGTTAACGACAACAAGTAAGATTTTGCAATAAATATCGTTGAGTTTTTACTAGGAGGTTGTCATATGAAACTACAAATTACAAAAAAGCATGTTATGGATAATTAGCAATGTAAACTTCATTATTGCAGTTTATATTCTTTTGCCAATACTCAGCCGTAAAAATATAGCTCCCCTGAGCATTTAAGGATTTTGCTAATTTAAGGATTAAATAAATAAACAGAGGTGTCAGAAAAAGAAGAAAGAAAAAAAATCGAGTCAATTTGATGTTTGGTTGCTAATTTTTTCTTACACTTCGTTTGTAATGGTCTATCACTAATAGATCACTAGTACGTCAGCCAATGAGAGCGCAGGATTTGCGATAGATCATTACTATACCATACCATACCATACCACACCACACCACACCACACCACACCACACCACACCACACCACACCACACCACACCACACCACACCACACCACACCACACCACACCACACCACACCACACCACACCACACCACACCACACCACACCACACCACACCACACCACACCACACCACACCACACCACACCACACCACACCACACCACACCACACCACACCACACCACACCACACCACACCACACCACACCACACCATACTATACTGATAGCTATTAGAATATATATTTAACAATTCTTCGCTTAAGGCGAAGTGAATATCGGAAAATATTTACCGAGCGGCGACGTAAATATTTCTCGATATTTGCTTCGCCTGAGTATTTTTAGTATTTTATTATTTCTAGTAGTTTTAGTATTTTTAACACGAAGTGAATATAATAAATATTGAAGAGAAAGTATTTTTTTTCTTTCTTTTTTCTCAAATTTTATTTATCTTTGCAAGCGGCACAAATCAACAAACAAGCGTGTGCGCTATATTCAATACCTGTAGGTGAATATAGCAGCATAAATAAAGACGTAAATTATGACTAATGAGCGCGCCGGATTTATGATATTCACTTGTGTAAAAATACTAATTAGCAATATTGATTAACATTTGTATTCATTTTTCTTATTTTCAAATTTATTGAAAAGTTAACTCTATCATCTATCGAGTTATCGAGAGTATTAGCATTTCCGAGGCTGAGTGAAAAACTAGGTCGAGTGGGTATTGTAGTGCATTGTTTGTAAGGATATTTTTTCCTAACATCAATCAGCCCCACAATGCAATGCAATGCCAAATCGACTCAGTTTTTCTCTCAACTTCGGAATGGCGAATACACTGCTTAAAAAAACAATATAGTTAAGAATAGTTTCATATATAGTAATAGTCATTAGGAGGTAATAGTAATTACAATATATATATTGCAATAGTGTTTATACTTTTTATTCAATTGTCTCATTTACAACATAATGTAAGGTTTTAGGCAATTCAGCTTCAGCTTGCAGCCGGCAACTGTATTACTAATAGACTATAAAAATTGCATAAAAGCATGGATAATTAGCAATGTTTTGTTATAAGCATTTGCTCGATCATACCAGCTCATATTCGGTATAACAACGAAGCATTTTGGTTTCCGAGGCCAAAAGAAACTGATCTAATGCAAAAGTTATGCTTGTCACCGTCTCTTAGCCTGAATATTTATTCAACTTGATCAAGGGCCTCGGGACAGACATATTCCAAGGCTGGCCAATCGATGAAATCGATGATTTGAAATCCAATCGATAAATCGATATCCATCAAAAAATTGGTTAACCAACATGGATTGATATCGGTTATTCGATAACCAATCGATAATCACAAAAAAAATTTAAATCTATTGATTTTAACGTAAAAAAGCCCGTCACATAGAGGTATGCGGTGGCCATACGCGTGGCGCCATAAGTGTCAGTAGCTAGTTTTTCCTGATTGAGAATAAACTCAACAAATATATAACCTTGAAGATCAGTTATGAAAACAAACTCAAACATATTTATCAATATTAATTAGCGGGTCTCCTGTGGTAAATTGGTCACTTAAAAAAACTTTTGTCTTCTGATTTCTCCCCGACAAAATGGACATGTTGCGCAATAGTACCCAGGAGTCTTTAGGACCTTACCCAAGAGACCTCTGCGGGCATCTACTATAGGGTTCACATTCATAGTTCAATCAATTATCAATTACCAGATGTCAATCAATGTCACTATGTTGTCAAGTAATGAGACGGCGGAGCTAGCAGATCACGTGACAGAAGATTATGTCTACGCATGCTCCATTTTGTTGACTGCTGTAATTCAAGATAGCCGAACTAGAAATATCAAGTTTATTAATTTCGTAAACAAGGATTTCAAGAGAAAAAGATAGCGATGATTTCAAAGATATGAATCCAGTGCTTGTCGATGTGTTTGGCTAATCGATATTATGAGCCACACTTCACTCTGTTATCTCAAAATACTTTATTCGAATAATAATAGTTAGGCTGTTGTTATCTGGAAGCGGGATCGTCTTTTCTGTTTCTTGTGTAGTCAGTTCGATACTGGAAGTGGGATGATGTATTCTCGTTCTTTCTTGTGTAGTCGGTTAGGTCATGCCTTAGGGATCCTCGCGGTACCCCCCACCCCCCATGGGATGCAACTGCTCTTTTACAGTTATGCAGTTATTACGAGTAACCGGAAATTTCTATTTCAATTCGATTGCAATTTCTGGTAAGTTTTCCAAGAAAAACAGGAGTCTACAGACGAAATCGCTTCCAAGTGCATGGAAAAGTCGGATAACGTGCTGTTCACTGTAGACCACTCAATACTATGACTAGCCGATATAAAAATTTTATCAAGAAATATATTCAGAATTCAATTTCCCTGCATTGTTGAAACCGATAAAAAATACGTGAGGATCCCAGAGCGATATTTTTTCTCTATAGATAAGTTGAACACCGTAAATATGTACGCAAAGATTAGACATAGTATAGTAGTAATAAGTTATGCGTTCGGTGTGCATATTATGAAGTAGAGAGAATAAGAGAAAAATATCAAATGCCCTTGGCAGGATTCGAACCCTTTATCGGACTAGAATACCGAAGACGTGGGTTCGAATCCTGCCAAGGGCATTTGATATTTTTCTCTTATTCTCTCTACTTCATAATATACACACCGAACGCATAACTTATTACTACAAGAAAAACGCACTTGAGAACAGGAGTCTACAGACGAAATCGCTTCCAAGTGCATGGAAAAGTCGGATAACGTGCTGTTTACTGTAGAGCATTCAATAGTATGACTAGCCGATGTAAAAATGTTATCAAGAAATATATTCAGAATTCAATTTCCCTGCATTGTTGAAACCGATAAATGATCTCCTAAATTTTGCATTCATATTGGCGTGACATCATTTCAAGGAAGTCAATAAGGTCACGCAAATTTCCAAGAATCGCCTAACAATAGACTGACAAACAACATTATTCAGACAACTCCCTCTTCTCGTCTCAACTCCTGAAGACATGGAATCGTTTGTTGAAGATCTTAAGAAAGAACTCCAATGCTCCCTGTGTAATGATACTTTCACTGAACCAAAGATCTTGTCGTGTTTCCACACATATTGTAAGCCTTGCGTCAAACGACACGCCGAGCAAGTCGACCAAATATACATCTTCAAGTGTCCTCGATGCAAATCACAGACTTCTCTACAAGAACTAAGCAGCGTCGAAGATCTACAGCCAAGTCTAATACATTCAAGAATCTTGAAGAGTCTGGGGTTGATAGAAGGAGAAAAGGCTTGTTCTGTTTCTGAGAGTCATTCGTCAGCTTCTTGGTGTTGTTTTGACTGTGATCGCTCGATGTGTGATGAATGCGAGAAGAACCATTCATTGTTTACTAAAGATCACAAGGTCGTTCGTCTGGCTGATTTGAAGAAAGAAGATATTCAGTTCATAATAACAAGAGAAAATCCTTGTTCAAGTCACCCTCATCACAGGCTAGAGTTCTTCTGCGAAGATTGTGATGCAATGATTTGCAGGACATGCTTGATACAAGATCACAAGGATCATAAGACAATGTCACTTCATAAGTTTGCATCGATCAAGAAAGCTGCATTGTCAAAACATCTGCAGGTACTAGAGCAGTTGAGATTAGATAACAAGGAAAAGCAACAACAAGAAAAGATTGCTAACACAATCAAACAACAAGGAGAAAAGACAAAAAAAGAAGTCAAAGACAAAACCAAGAAGGTCATCCAAATACTACAAGACAACGAACGAGAATTGCTGAGACAAATCGATGAGAAGTTGGACACAGCCACAACAAACTTGAATATAATTCATCATATTCCAGCCGTCAAGGAATACATCAAGAATGTGATGGAAAGAGGACTGGCAAGTGAAATGATGAACATTCAAGAGACAAAATGCTCTCAGAAATTCATCTTCAACCAAATTCCACCATCCTCTAGCATTGATTTTTTTCCAAATGAGGAGCTGATGCGACAAGTGAATACAGGGATGGGAGAACTAATACAAACTTGTTCGAAAACAGACCATACGAAGAGCACTATGGAGGTGAAATCTAAGGCAGAAGCGTTAAAGAAAGAAAAGCTGATAGTAACGACTAAAAGCTGTACAGGAGAACTCAATCATGATCCAAGGGATGTTATAGACGTTCAAATCAAGCCTGAAGAAAATGTGAAAATAGAAAAGAAATATGTGAGAACTGATGGTAAAGTAGAAGTTGAATTCATGGCTAAAGTAGCTGGTCAGTTGACAGCAGAGGTTCAAGCGAATGGGAATCATGTATCTAACAGTCCACTAGTGGTGAATGTCAAGCCACAAGAGATGAGAATAACAGGACAGTTTAACATGAAAGGTGAAGATATAGGATCTAGTTGGTTAACAGGTATAGCAGTAAACGCAGACAATAGTAGGATTGCTGTTACCAACTGGTCTTCTCCCTCTGTCCATGTATTCACCACTGGTGGAGATCTCTTACTGACGTATGGTAGTCAAGGTAGTGCACAGGGACAGTTGTTTTATCCTCAAGGTTTAGCATTTCTGAATGATACAGATTTAGTCATAGTAGACTGTGGTAATTGTAGAATATGTATAGTAAACACTACAACAGGGACATTGGTAAAAACCTTTGGTAACGAAGGTAGGGGGGATGGACAGTTTGTCGATCCATATGGAGTACACGTTGATGACGATGGTAATATCATTGTGTGTGATAGTAATAATCATCGTGTTCAAGTCTTCACAAGAGACGGTGACTATCAATATCAGTTTGATTTGACAACACAGGACGAGTTTGGTTCACAAGATGTGATAACACATGATGGACGGTTTTACGTCAGTGATTGTAATAATCACGTTATTCATGTATTTGAGAAGAAAGGTAACGTACCGACTAGAATATCGACGATTGGTGGTCAAGGCAGTGCTGATGGTCAGCTGAGTGGACCATATGGCCTGGCTATTGATAATGACCATCATCTTCTGGTGTGTGATAGTAATAATAACCGCGTACAAAAATTCACATTGGATGGTCGTTTTGTAGGAAAGACTTGTGATGTAATCAAGAAACCTCAATATATAACTGTTTTAAAAGATGGTCAGTTATTAATTGGTACGATGGATTATGGTGTTTGGTATGTAAAATAGAACTGACTATTATTTCACAGTAACAGATTTGATCGGTATGACACGTATAATATCTCAAGGTTTAACATGTGCTAAAATATGACCATTTAGCGTTTACAGTGCGACTACATTTAACGAAGGCAAGATGAATTAATGAATTCTGGATTTTAAAGGGTTTCTTACATACAAATCATACACACGCACACGTATAAAGTAAAACATATGCTTTCAAAGGAAAAAGAAAAATTGTACAGATTCTATTCTTTAAATACTCAATCGTGATTGGCTAATTTGTATGAATAGTTGTCTGGTTGGGCTTGGTTGGTGTAGTCGCACTGTTCCCTGCTGGCAGAGGCTCCTCTTCGTCTTCTTTTTTTTGTTTTGTTTTGTTTTCGGGGACATGGAGAAAAAAAGAAGACTCTGTCCCGATCCGTTGAATTTCTTGATCTAGCCGCCGTCCATGGTTATGGACGTGGAAAACCGTTTTTTGGAATTGAACACCTCTACGCATGACAACCGCAAAGCCTACTGTAAGATTATAATATAGCCCGCAATACTAGTGAGCATATCTTTTTTACGACAGCTGCTGACTGTTAACGAGCCCATTATTTCCAATGTCATTAGTTGCCTAGTAACGTTCAAACATGCGCAACATAAAAGGTGACGGTTGGGGGCAGAGTCTCCTTTACAATACAATAACTTTATTGATCTCCCTCTAAAGGGCTTTTCAGATCTAATTTACATAAATAAAACTACTTAACTTACATTGATAAAACTAAGCTAACCTAAACTAAGGCCCCGACCACACTATGCCGGATAAATTTGAATCCGAATTTTTATTTATTCGGTTAGGCCAACCGTCCACACTAGTCCGGGCGAATCCGGAACAATTCTTCACCGAAAACGAATTTTTTCGCATACGGTCTCCAAAGTGGAACAATTTGAAAACGCTGGCTAGCCGTATTAGTGTTAACGGAGAACATTCCGTACCCGAAATTTTTTGAATACGATGACGTCATGATTGTCATATGATAATGGCGGGAAGGCTAAAAATTCACCGCGGGCTCAATTTCAGCGCTTCGATGCACATGCTCAGATGTGCAATAAAGCGTTTTTGCCGCCTCTGATCGGACTAGTGTGGACGAAAAACATTTTCTCCGTTTTCATGTGTGGACGGAAAACTTTTTTTTCGGTTTCGGTGTGAAAGTTGTGGATTCAAATTTATCCGGCATAGTGTGGACGGGGCCTAAGAAAAACAGTATTTACAAATAACTACTAGAAATAGGATATCCTAAAGTATGAATGATATAATGCTATTATTGTAAAGGACACGAACCAAGAGGTTCGATTCCATGAGAATCTCAAAGGCATGTAGTGTAAATAATAGCACATCTGGTGCTTGGATAATATATAGACTTATTATTGATTATTAATTGAAAAGCATAAGTTAAAAAGTACTTAGAGGAACTAATCCTTTTCCTCGCGAATGCCGATCCAGCAAAATGAAAAAGGAGACTGTCAGCACTGTAAAAAATTAAGAAATTATTTTGATTATTCTCTATTTTTTGCCTTTGGTTTTTTTAATCTCCTTCCAATGCTTTAATTTTTTGTTCATTTTTTTGTTCTGTTCTTCTTTTTCTAAGTTTTATATTCTATATATATGTTAGAAGATGTCAAAAGCTAAGGTATATGGTGAAAATATGTGAAATGAAATTATTCTTAGCAATCATATGAAAAATATATATAAATTTTAGAAGCAAGTTGAGTTACAGAGGCGAGTTTTCCTTTAATAAATTTTCCTTGACAACGAAACATTTTTTCGTGTAGATGGAGGAAATGGTGAAGAAACATCTGGATTCTAGTTTTTCCTGTGCAAGGAAAAATTGTCAATGCCTAAGTTTGCTCCTTTAAACGACAACAAGGAAGATTTTCCATTGAATACCAGTGAGTTGAATTATTAGTTGTTGTTTTTTTGCTTTATCTGAAAATGGCTCGAGAGAAAACTTGACTCTTGTATTTCTCCGTCGATTCAAAGAAATTTTGCCTTATTGACACGCAAGCTATGTTTGTTCTTATGAGATTTAAAAAGTATGGTTTTACATGCATAGATTTATTCTCAAACACTTGAAGGCCATGCGTGAGAAAATCTATTGTTCAAATCAACGAGGCTGCCGCGTGAACAATGCCTAACGAGAATTATCAAAGAAAACTTCAAAATCCTCGACACGATCGTTGGAACATGTCAAAGATACTTGTCAAGGAAAACTTGCTTGTGTATTAGGCATTACTAGGTTGAGGGGAAACTAGGTCGAGTTGGCATTGCAGTGCATTGTGGGGTTGTATTAGGGGACATATTTCCAAGATGGCGTCGTTTTCGTCCCCTTAACAGCACCACAATGCACTGTGATACCAACTTCAGTTTTTCTTTCAACTTGGGAATAGCTAGAGTACCGTGATGCTTTATAAGATGAATAGAGTTAAGAACATTTTCACATAGTGTATTAATATTTAGAATGTAATGGTAATCACAAAATAAATATAGAAATATTGATTAGAATTTTATTCAATTATCTTATTTACAAAATGATATGTAAAATTTACACAATTCAGCTTGCAGCCGGCAACAGTATTACTAATAAACTATCTACACCTAATTACAAGAAGGTTGTCGTATATAATTTCAAATTAATAAAAAAAGCAAAATAGTAGTAATTATCAATGGATAGAGTGCAAACAATTAATCCGTGAAACACTAATTACTAAATAGTACAAAACAGTGCTAATTAAACAATAGAAAACAATGGAATTTGCATGAAATTGTGCTATTTAGTATTACTAAAGTTTCACGGTTATAGAGTGACTACAGTAACTTTAGTAATACCAAATAGCACAATTTCATGCAAATTCCATTGTTTTCTATTGTTTAATTAGCACTATTTTGTACTATTTAGTAATTAGTGTTTCACGGATTTACTGTGGTCACTCTATTTTTTGCACTCTACCTGATTCTTTCAGTTTCTATTCTTTTTTCTTCAATATTCACGTCAGGACAACTTCAAAAAAAACCCTGATCAAAATGTACAGTAGTATTGCATAAAGATATTATATTTCTAGATCTAAGATACATGTTTCATTTAGAAATCAGTGATGTGAGTCACAGTCACTTTGATAAATAGCGATGAAAATTGAAAATCATTTGACCTAGTTGGAAAATGTTTTATCTTATGCCAATTGGAATCTGTATTTTAATCATATTTCAGTAAAATACTGAATATTCCATCGTATTATAGCTTTTAAGTATCGTTTACCATGTTGGTGTACCATGCAACACTAACATGGCCGCTCCTTAAAAAAAAAAAAAAAAATCCAGAAAGGGTCTAGGGTATAACTAGGAAACTATATGGTTTATTTAGGATCTAGGCATTTCCTCTCATTACAATCTATATTTAGCTTTATTTATTTTACCAAATAAGTATTTTATTTTCAATGATCTAAATATATAATTTAATGTAATGTAACATAAAAGGAAATGTGAATATAGATGTATTGCATAGAAATTGGTTTGCGGATTTTCTGCCCCATAATTCCACAAAGAAATACTCTACATCATTTTTTTCAATATTCAAATTCTTTAATTTTTTATTCATTTATTTTATTATTTTTTTCCTACAGCCTTCAAACATAACGATGGTTTTACTTTTGAGCGCTTTACAAGATTATGAATGCTATATTTTATTATAATGCGAAATTACACTTTTGAAATTGATGACGACGTAGCCCAGTAAAAACTATCACTATTAGTTTCCCTCACGATTCACTCATTGATTGCTTTTATTTAGTGGATCGTCACAGACTCGGGTGTGTTACGTTTGGGCAATATGATAGAAAATGCGGATTTTAGATCATGATTACCATTGTGCATTTTAAGGATTTTGTGTCGAAGATAGGCTTTGTCATGGGCCGCATTTTCCAGCCTTCCCAATTTTTATGATTGAAAGAGCAAATTTTGAAAAATCTCGCCCAATTAGCCTCGGATTTAGCCCCCAACGCAGGGAACTCCTTGGCTCTTTTTGCTTCTAGGGTTTCCTGTGGTGAGCTTTTTCTCTCCCTCCCTCGTCCCCACTCCTACTCCTCTCTCGTCCCTAGTTCCCCATTCTCTGCAGTATAATTTAACACAGGTACCCCAATACAGAATACATGGCGGTAGCCTGCGAAGGAGGCTAACTCCGATCGAGCTCAAACTTTACACGGTCACTAACTAAAGCCCATAAAGCAACATATCCAAGTTTTGTCAAGATTTATTTGAAACATACGTTATATTTGAACCTTAGCAGAGTGATCGCATAAATTTACAGTAAATCGCACGAAAGAAAATTTCTTGGGCTGCCTGTGGAATGCCGATAAAAATAATTATCCTAAATAATTATTCATTCATAGCGCGACATCATTTCAAGGAAGTAAGGTCACACTCATTTCCAAGAATCGGCTAGCAATAGACTTACAAAGAATATTATTCTGATTATTATACCCTCAAGTCGTCTCGTATCAACTCCTGAAGACATGGAATCGTTTGTCGAAGATCTTAAGAAAGAACTCCAATGTTCCCTGTGTAATGATACTTTCACTGAACCAAAGATCTTGTCTTGTTTCCACACATTTTGTAAGCCTTGCGTCAAACGACACGCCGAGCAAGTCGACCAAATCAACATCTTCAAGTGTCCTCGATGCAAATCGCAGACTTCTCTACCAGAACTAAGCAGAGCCGAAGATCTACAGCCAAGTCTAATACATTCAAGAATCTTGAAGGGTCTGGCTTTGGTAGAAGGAGAAAAGGCTTGTTCTGTTTCTGAGAGTCATTCGTTAGCTTCTTGGTATTGTTTTGACTGTGATCGCTCGATGTGTGATGAATGCGAGAAGAGTCATTCGTTCTTCATTAAAGATCACAAGGTCGTTCGTTTGGCAGATTTGAAGAAAGTAAATATTCAGTTCGTAATAACAAGAGAAAATCCTTGTACAAGTCACCCTCATCACAGGCTAGAGTTCTTCTGTGAAGATTGTGAAGCAATAATTTGCAGGACATGCTTGATAGATCACAGGGATCATAAGACAATGTCATTAGACAAGTTTGCTTCGATCAAGAAAGATGAATTGTCAAAGCATCTGCAAGTGCTAGAGCAGTTGAGATTAGATGACAAGGAAAAGCAACAACAAGAAAAGATTGCTAAAACAATCAAACATCAAGGAGAAAAAACAAAAAAAGAAGTCAAAGACAAAACCAAGAAGATCATTCAAACATTACAAAACAACGAACGAGAATTGCTGAGACAAATCGATGAGGAGTTGGATACAGCCACGACGAACTTGAATATAATTCATCATATTCCAGCCGTCAAGGAATACATCAAGAATGTGATGGAAAGAGGACTGGCAAGTGAAATGATGAACATTCAAGAGACACAATGCTCTCAGAAATTCATCTTCAACCCCATTCCACCACACTCTATTGAATTTCTTCCAAATGAGGAGCTGTTGCGACAAGTGAATTCAGGGCTGGGAGAAATTCAAATTGGTTTGAAAACAGACCATACTAAGAGCACTATTCTGGTCAAATCTGAAACAGACGCTTTAAAGAAAGAAAAGCTGATAGTAACGACTAAAACCTCTACAGGAGAACTCAATCATGATCCAAGGGATATTATAGACGTTCAAATCAAGCCTGACGAAAATGTGAAAATGGAAAAGAAATATGTGAGAACTGATGGTAAAGTAAAAGTTGAATTCATGGCTAAAGTAGCTGGTCAGTTGACAGCAGAGGTTCAAGTAAATGGGAATCATGTATCTAACAGTCCACTAGTGGTGAATGTCAAACCACAAGCGATGAGAACAACAGGACAGTTTAATATGAAAGGTGAGGATATAAGATCTAGTTGGTTATCAGGTATAGCAGTAAACGCAGACAATAGTAGGATCGCAGTTACCAACTGGTCTTCTCCCTCTGTCCATGTATTCACCACTGGTGGAGATCTCTTACTGACGTATGATAGTCAAGGTAGAGCACAGGGACAGTTGTATGGTCCTGAAGGTTTAGCATTTCTGAATGATACAGATTTAGTCATAGCAGACTGGGGTAATCATAGAATATGTATAGTGAACACTACAACAGGGACATTGGTAAAAACCTTTGGTAACCAAGGTAACGGTGATGGACAGTTTCAATATCCAAATGGAGTACACGTTGATGACGATGGTAACATCATTGTGTGTGATACTGATAATCATCGTGTTCAAGTCTTCACAAGAGACGGTGACTATCAATATCAGTTTGGTTTGACAGCACAGGGCGAGTTTACTCCATTTGATGTGACAACACATGATGGACTGTTTTACGTCAGTGATTGTAATAATCACGTTATTCATGTATTTGAGAAGAAAGGTAACGTACCGACTAGAATATCGACGATTGGTGGTCAAGGCAGTGCTGATGGTCAGCTGAGTGAACCATGTGGCCTGGCTATTGATAATGACCATCATCTACTGGTGTGTGATTATGGTAATAACCGCGTACAAAAATTCACATTGGATGGTCGTTTTGTAGGAAAGACTTGTGATGTAATCAAGAGCCCTACATATATAACTGTTTTAAAAGATGGTCAGTTATTAGTTAGTACGGATGGTTCTGGTGTCTGGTGTGTGAAGTAGAATTAGCTATTATTTTACAGTAGCATATTTTTATCGGTATGTCATATTGACATGTATGTCCAGAATACACGAACTGATACGGATGGTAAAAGCTGGTTTACCATCGGTACAGTTGGTGAAAGTAATTAATATGCAAGATTCACGAATTCATTATCAATGTCATCAAAATTCAGATGCACGCGTCAATCAGTTCAATTGGTCACCCTTTGGTAAAGCTTGCGTGTTCATATTAGAACTGGTCACCCTTTGGTAAACATAAATATTCATAAGACAACAAACCACACATCACCCTGTTTCAGGGCTTACCATTGGTACCGTTGGTACAGTTGGTACCGTTCGTGCTTTCCCTTCATCTTTCTGCTCAACATTCTCAACAAATTCATTAACCTCGATTTTTTGAATGTTATACAGTCGATCCCAAAAACGTTGTCCAAGGCAAAAGAGGTTTATAGGACAATAAATGTCACGTGTCTCATTAAATATTCAGTTTCAATTAGCATACTGGTGCAAAAGTAAATTGCAGTATTGAAAACTGAATCTGAAAGATGCCGTGGGCTTTCTCGGATGATTTAAGGTGGAGAATGGTATACCAACATTTGTTTTATGCAAAAACATACCAGGAGATAGCCGCTAATCTGTTTGTAAGTCCTAAAACGGTCAAACGGACGTCTACACTAGTGGAGACATTAATCCTTGGCCCGTCGGTCGACCTCTTCAAACAGGAACACTTTTTCCGCATGAAGAGTATATCGTCATGGAGTGTCTTCTAGAACGTCCTGAAATGCAATTGAATGAAATAGCGTCGAAAATATTCAATACAACTGGCTCTGCTTTTAGTGCCCAAACATTATGCAGAACGGTCCACAGGCTTGGATTCACGCGCAAGAAGGTATGGTACGTGCAGATTGGTTTGCTCATTACTCAGTCTTGCAGAACGTTCTCTAAGTCTGGTAAGGCTTTCACTAGCTCAGAACGTAGCTCTGAAACGGTCTCTAACACTGGAAAATTGGGTAAACTTCTTACAACGTAGCTAGACTTCTTCTTGGAGTCCAAAATCCGAACTTCTAAAGTCGAAAGAACTTGTTTTGAATTACCCGCCGTCGACATTTTCTGCCACGCATGTGATGCAGCACGTTCGGATTCCTATTTCCACACGCGCGCAAAACTGAATATTTAATGAGACACGTGACATTTATTGTCCTATAAACCTCTTTTCACTTGGACAACGTTTTTGGGATCGACTGTATATGTAATTTTGTGGATGTTAAGAACTGTCTGCGGTCGCCAAGAATCGAAGATAACTATGTACTCGAGAACGATAAAATATACCGTCGGCTCCCGTAGGAAAACATTATTATGTGTGATGCGCCGTTTTCAAAACACGAAGACACATATATTCATCAAACACAACTAATACACGAGAAAATATACGAACGGATCCCGTAGGAAAACATTATATGTGATGCGCCGTTTTCAAATCACAGATCTAATCGCAGCTCCTTGTTTATGGAAAGGGCTGTCGTTAGAAGACGGAAGGTGATATGTTAATTGCAGCTCGTGTACTTCTTCACACCACAAAGCTTATGTCAGAATGTTTTTATATTAATGCAAGGAAAACCTTATACTCTTCTGTAATATTGTATACTTATACCATTATGTCAATATCAAATCACGAAGATATATTTCATTACTTCGTTCGCATCTGTGTGTGTCACATAATCTAAAATAAATGTTTTACACTTATTATGTCATAATTGCGCCGTTTTCAATACGTCTAATGTTCTCACTTTAAAAGATTTCAACAAACGATTACTTCTTTTATTACGGGGGTAAAATTCAGGTTTTCATTTAACATTTTAAATATTTACAAAATTTTCAAAGAAATTAAGAAGAAATCGTCTTACTGCCAAATAACCCAGTGTTTACATATAAATATGGTATCACTTTCTCGTAAACATATCTCAAACTTTCTCGTAAACATATTTCAAACTTTCTTGTAAACATATCTCAAACTTCAAAGCCTGCATTTTAAAACAAGTCAATTAGCCCCAATTCTAGCCTCATTAATTGACTGCTGGATAATATATTTTAAAATCCAATGACAATCCACTCATTACCGTACTGTCATTCATATATTTCCTTTTTTGTTGTTGTTGCATGTATGGACCAATGTCTGATGTTGAGTTTAAGATTGAGTGAATGATTTCTCAAAGTTTGGTGTGTTTTTTTTTCCAAAATTACTGGGAATCTTGCCATGAAAAGCTTTCTATTGTTGTGTCCACTAAATCCATATTAATTCTGAAACCATAGCCTTGTAAGTCCTCTTTTGTCTTTAAGAAGACCTTGCTATGTAAAAATAAGGCAGTTATCCACCTTCAGCTCGTGGTTATGTGTATATTCACCTCAGGCTTTGCCCTCGGTGAATAATTATATCACACAACCCCTTGCTTCAGGCCAATAACCCTCACTTATTGTTTTTTCTCCTTTCTCAATTCTTTCTTGCATCATTTGTTTTTTGCATAACATTTTCAATAATAGTACTTTTGCTCAAAAATTGGAGAGGTCTCCTTGGGTAACATACTAAGTAATTTTGAAGAAATTGAAACAGTTTCTGTGAGAGCAAAAAGAAGAAAACTATAATAACTAGCAATATACACCTAGTTGCAAGAAGGTTGTCATAGGTAGACTGTGCGAACAGTCTCACTTTTCCCTCCTAATTCCATGAGCACATACACAGGAATCCCAACAGACACCTGCTCGCGGAATTCAAGGGAAAAGTGGGATTGTTCGCAGTGTATGTCATAGGAAGAAAGAACAGTAATTTAGTGAGAAACGAATTTATTAATATTTTTTTCTTAATATATTTCTTTCTCACTATATATAAATAATTACAAAAGTTCTTTCTCTCTATGACAACCTTGCAACTAGATGTGTATATATTTACAAAAAAACGATAAATATGTATAGTGTTCATATGTATAATGTTCATATATCTTGAATTATTATTACATAGGAGGATTACATGTAGGATAAATTAAAATAAATAAAAAATCTGGATAATATTCAGACTAGTTAGGAGAAAATATATTATATGCCTCTAATATGGATTTTGTATATTGTATGCTTTTCAATAAAATCGATCCTCCTATTTTTTAACCTCAAATATAAAGAAAAAACCACTTAATTTTGAGACACAAATACCACAAAATATTGGTGGCTCACTCATGATCAAACTTATTGAAAATTGCAATATCATTAATTTTAGTATTTCCTTTGCTTGCTGCAGTGGTTCAAGAATAGTGGGGTATTTATAGTCACTAGTACTAATATAACCAGTTCAGATGTGCAACTTTTGCTGCTTTGAATCTAATTGCCTTTGAGTCTGAGCACTGTTTCTCTTAGCCTAGTACAAGTATATGTCAACCAAACACATGTCGTTTTCTGGAGCTAAGCAGAAGAACTACTGTCTCATATGGTAGTTCTTGGCGTATACTTGGACTCAAAGGCAATTAGATTTGACACAGCAAAAAATCAACTTCTGAACTGGGCAAAGTTATCCTAGTACTAACAGTGAAGTATCACTGTCACTTAAATTAAAAAATAGGCACTTGTAAAGCGCATGCATGCAAGGTTCCCTGCATGCAATGGCTACTCCTTTTTAAGACTGATAGTAAAAGAAAAAATAGTGATATACTGCTGTTTCTTGTATAATTATTAGAATATGGGAAGCATTTTAAATAAATGAATAAGTAAATGAATAAATAACTTAAAGTTTTCATTATAAACTATGCAAAAAAAAAAATGCTTGTCATTGAAAATGTTTACAATTGAATTTATAAATGTAATATTTTGTTAATATTTTGTTTACATGAATCGAAGAAGTCAATTATCTTGGGCTATAGCAAACTAAACCCTTAACATGCCCGAAGAGTGGATAAAATACACGTTTTTGTTTTGATAAAATAAGAGGAATCGCAAAAGGAATCTACGGTATTCTCAAACAGAAATGATCTGTCAGTTTAAAGCCTCTATTCAAAAACCAGAGGTTTTTAAAGCAAGTGAGCAATCCTATATGAAGGGGAAAACTGTGATGAAGCTCAAACATGAGTGATCGTAATGTTAAGCCTAAATCTTATAAATAAATATATTTTGCTTTTAAATATGGAAACTAACTATAGCTCTGGCTAACTAGTTCGATAAATCGGTTTCCGATTTGCAAACAACCAACTTTCAAAGATTCTACTGACCTTACTTATTTTGAAAAAACACGAAGACGGCCACATAAAGTTAAGCTTAAACTTTAATCTAAGCATTATATTTCTTGAAGCACGCTTATACAATCTTTTACCTTAAACTCCTTCCCTATACTGGCCATTGTTTCATGGAGCAGCAGCAGTAAGGGGGACTCGCGGTCACCATTCGGAATTGCCCGGGAATTACCCGTGTTTATGCACTAGCGTCCCCCGCGGGAATTACCCGTGTTCTGTTATATGTTGCGCGAAGATTTCCTTACTGCTGCTATGTTTGTGTCGCAAACGGAGGATAAAATATTCCTTAGATATAGATGGACACCATCAAAAGCATTAGTAACAAGACTGTGCGCCGACTGCGAACTCAGGTGCTGGACCGCTTAGACGCCGACTTTGCCTTCACGACATTTATGGAGGGAGATACAGACGAGACGATGGACGAGGAAAGAGCAGAAAGGATAATTGGCTTGATGCCCGAAGGTAATTACCGCCTGGAGTTGACGTTTATAAAGTATTTAGACGGCGAGTGGATAATAGAAAAGGGCAGGAATCCAATACGGGCGTCTGGCAAGAAGGACCTGTTCGTTTTAAACAAGGACACGCGTCCTGGGATGCTGGTGGGCATCGACATGTTGTTCTACGAAGTTGCTTACCCGGTCACCGTGGTTATTTACGGTGCGTATGAAATTAAGAACCCGGACGTTAAGAAGCTCAAACCAATGCGGCATCCGGGTAACTGCGTGGGTAAGTTAGTTAGAGAGTTCTTCGAGGATTCCTCTAGGGGAGGTAAGCTTACGTTGAAGAGAAGAGAAGCCATCAGGAAATGGGAGCATGCTACTCGTAGGGCAGGAGCCACCATTGAAAACATCAAGAAGTTAGAGGTTGCTTTAGAAAGGCGCATACACGTGAAAGACATCACCGACGGCTTCATTTACTCCGGGACGCACAAGTATGGGGGCCGGGGTGCACCTATCGTAATTTACCAGCATAACGCACATGCGTGGAGGGAGTTAAGGTTCCCAAAGAAGAAGGAGACGCGCGTTTACAAGGAGTCGCCGCTTGCAGAACTAATGCACGAGAATTCTATTTGGTTAATGGATGCGGAGGGAAGTCAATTCATGACCCAAGACGGCACCTTGTATCGTCCTGAAGTGGAACAGCTGCGCATTCAAAGCGCCTGCGAGACTTTAGGAGAAGACTTCTCTGACGAAGTGCTTAGCAGTCGCAGTTTGGACTTCTTAGCCGCAAAGAAAAGAAACGGTTGGAAATCCACACCGGAGGAGTTCAAAGATATAGCTAAAGCTTGTGTAGAACACGGCCACGGTGGTCTGTGGAACATGGAGTACGACGAAGACGAGTACGTGTCGCTGGATATGAAACATTGTTACCCCGCAAGCTTCAAAGGCCTGGGAGATTGTAAGGAATATTACGACCGTTACGGACATCCAGATTCACAGTTCTTTCGTGTTGCGTTGGATGGTCACTACGACGCGCCGGCAACGGGGTTTGTACGGTTGACCACCTGGAAATTAGCAGCGGGTCTGCACCCCATAATCTATGCGTGGTATGGGAAGCACCTGCAGGAGAAAGAATGGATACCGGTGCCCCTATTGAAGTTCTTTGAAGAGCGCAAACTTTTAAAATACACAGCGCATGAAGCCATACTTTGTCACAGCGCCTTTACGCAGTGGTTACCGGAGCATAACCCCACAGCGCGCGTGGTCATAGGTAAATTCACGCAGGGCGCAAAAGAAGGTGAAAAACATATGCAGCGGCGCCTAATAACGGACGAAGGTGAGCTAAGCTTCCTCATCAAGCGCGCGCATGACAAAGGAACGATGGTGTCTGTAGAGAAATGGGACTACCTTGTCGACGATAAGCTACATGAATGGAATGCGCTGTGTTATTACCAGGACCATCGACCGCAGTATTACCATCTGCGTGCCAGCATGTTAGCCTACGCGCACATTAACCTATTAGCGATGCTCCTGCGGTTTGACAAAGAAGATATCCCCCGCGTAGCTACGGATTCTTTGTACGTTAAGCCGAGCGTATTGGAAAAGATGAAGGAATTCTACACTGCCGATGAACTTGCAGAAAGTGGCCAATGGCGCGTCAAAGATGAAGAAATAAAAGCTTGGAGGGCACGTGTAGAATATCACGGAGAACACACCCAGGGCACCGTAACGCCTACCAAAGAGCCTCTACCTTCAGTTGCGGACCCAATCTCTTACCAACGCTTCTCTTACCTCTACGGTACGGGAGGCAGCGGTAAGACGACGCGTGTGTTAGAACTCTTTCCTAAGATAAAGGTGCTAACGCCAACGCATCGTTTGGAAAGAGAACTCTGCGAAATGGGTTACGACGCGCAGACCTACCACAGCTTCTTCCGTTGGAATGGTCAAAAGTGGGTACCTGAAGCCATCCATGACATACCTCCGGTGATACTTTGGGATGAGATTTGCACCGTACCTTTGGAAATCCTGCAGGAGTTCGTAGACTTCCTCCGCGGAAAGTGCCAAGTAATATTCGCCGGAGATCCATGCCAGCCTCCTCCAATAGCCGGAGAGATGCCCCACGAATGGCTGAAAGATTTCGTAGACCATGCGGAGGAAATTAACACCGACTACCGCAGCAAGGATCAAGTAAGGAACCTGAAAGCGGAATTAAGGGGCCTTAGTGACGCCGACCAATGCAAGACGCTGCGCAAACGTGTACGAGCGAAGTCCTACGAGGACTTCCTTTACGCATGGCATCCAAAGGATCTGGTGCTGAGCAGCAAACGCGCAGCACAGTCTCGCATACAAAAGGATTTGCTAAATATACACCGAGAGCGCTTCCCTACGCATCCCGTACCTGTTTGCTACAAACCCCACGACACCCGCATGCAAAAAAGAGACGTCTGGGTACCTGGTACCGACATCCAACTGCAAAATGCGGTAACGCATGACAAAGCCTGGGTACCCATAGAAAAGGTGGAAAAAATAACCTCCCATCCAGACTGGCGCTTGGGTTATTGCATGACAGTCCATAGTGCGCAGGGGCTTACCATAAAAGAAACCTTATGGATCATAGACCAGCGGCTGTGTTGGAGCAACCTTATCTACACCGCCGTAAGCCGCGTAGAATATGCCAAACAGTTAAAAAGAGCCTGGGGACCGCAACTGCGTTACGACCGCACCCCAGAGGACGTAGCAAAGGAGAACATTGCCAAGAAACTCCTTCGCTACAAAAGACACGACGAAGAGAAGGGTCATGTCTTTGACTTATGCGTGGACGACGTCTATAAGAAAGGGGCAAGGTGTGCCAAATGTAACATACCTCTACTATGGAGGTTTGACCCAAATGACGATCAGCAGTTCTCCGTGGATCGTATCAACAACAAGCGCGGCCATTGCAGAGGCAACGTAAGACTGACATGCCTAGAGTGTAATCGGGCGCGTGGAGCAGCACTACTCTGAGTCTTTGGGGACTATGAGCAGCTCTTCCTTGACAAATCCACGACTTGGGCCATCTAGGTAATACAACACGGGCTGCCCTTCCTTGGTGACGGACTTCGAAATCTCATACGTTTCCAGGGACCAGTTAGGATCCGTGGCTCTCTTACTGCCACCTTCGAGTTCCCCCGGCTGATAGAGGTATCTGACCACTATGTTGCGGGGGAGCTTTTTTTCCTTTAGTCCGACCGCCCTTGAACTTCTGACGTAGGACTTGTGCTCCACGTGTTTCTTTTTTATGGCATCCTTGGGTTTCATTCCCGTAGCCCTGGCCGCCTCGTTGTTCAAAGCCGCGACGACCTGGGGGAGCCTCTGAGTCCATTCCCTGTTGCGTTTGGAGGGATCTTCCAGCTCTTTCCAATACTGGTACCCAAAGAGACGCTCGGCCAAGGTCTTATTGAATCTTTCGACGATGCTCTGACCCCTGTGGTACTCAGCTTCAGCTCTCCTAATCTTAGTGTCGTGGTCTTTCAGGGTCTTAGTAACCACGCCCATGAACTCTGTCCCCGCATCCACTTGCAGCAGCTTAGGCCATTTCAAAACGCGCTTATAAATCCTACCTAGGGCTTCTGCGACTTCCCCAGAATCCTTGCTGGTTATGGGTTCGGCGTCCTTGTATCTGCTTGCGATATCGACTACGGTCAAAGCGTACCTATAGGTCTTTTTTCTCACCTTATCGTGCGGTAAGAAAAGCAAATCCGCTTGATGAACCTCGTTGGGGGCATTTACGGTGAAGCTGGGCCTGGGAATGTACTTGGGCACGGGAAGATAAACCTGCCAGAGGGTTTGTTTTCTTAGCCAGTTCTTAGCCGTTTCTTCTGATACCCTGGCCGCGGTCGCGAGTTTCTTGATGGCCGACGCTCCTTTCCAATAGCCTTCAGGCCCATAGTAAATCCTCTTGAGTTTGTCCTCTGTTCGACCCATTATATGAATTCCAAGACAAGATTGATCTTTCGCCCGTTGAAATCCACCGTCTCTCCGTCCACTTTAATGGTGATGTTTATGCTTTCTACCAAATTAGACAAATCATAGCTCAAAGAAATGGGAGTGTATTCTACTGGGTCAAATGGATTACCTTTGGGCAGAAACTTGGACATAAGAGAAGACTTTTCTCCATTGTTGTAACTATGGACCAAGTCGCAATAGACTTCATAAGAGGATGCGACTTTCCATTTCACGGGTATGGCCGCGTCGGTAATTGTCTTGCCTGAGGCACATAATAATGACCCCAATGGGTCAAGCTTTCCAAAAGTTACTGAATAATCTGGCATATTATGTTTGAGGGTCATTTCGTGCGGCAACCCCGTGGTGAGCGTATAACCGCGCTTGGCGAGCTCCTTGGCAAGGGTGATTGGCGTGTAATGTCCATCGGGTAGCATTTCACCTTGATATTTGCCAGGCGCCTTAAGTACGGTGACCAAGGCATTGACTAAATTATACCAAGAATTGTACAAAGAGCAACTAACCAGCCGAACCTTATGGGCTTTGATGGGGGGATTCAGATAAGTGGTAAAGTTATTCTTGTCGCTTTCCAAAAAGACGATCATATATTTCAGGAAACACAGTTCCCCTCTAGTAATCTGAGCGCAGCTCAGAGCAGATACGCCAAAGCTACGCCTCCGGCCAGCCCTGCGACTCCTACGAAGACCAACTCATTGTCTTTTTGTTTCTTAGAAGGCTGATAGTAATTCTTAAACTGAGGTTTTCTCAACCCCGTTAATGCCGCGGGGTGTGCTTGCGCATAAAGTTTAAAGGCGTAGTCTGTATTTTCAAAGTTCTTATCCGCCTGCATCTTGTCTTGGTAGTTCTTATCCAACCAATCCCTGTAAGCTTGTCTTTTTTCATTCCAAGCCGCCACGTCTCGTTGATATTTCTCCAGCGCTAAGTCGTGTCTCTTCCTTTCGGCGGCTAAATCTCCGCTGCGATCACCTCTAACTAATCTATCCAAATACTGACCACCATAATTAGCTCCAGTGAATGCTAAAGCTGCAATAACTCCACCTGCGACCACGCTAGCCATTTATATTAGACGCAAGCAAAGCTTACGTCGTCGGCAGGTACTTTTCCTTCCGTAGGTAATCCTTTACCATGATAGCTCCGCCTACGGCAGCGGTCATCTTGGCAAAGTTAGCGAAGCTCTTGCTTGGGTCTTCAGTAAAGTCTTCTTTGAGCACTTTCTTACCAACCCAACCAATACCCGCAACGATGAAAGTAATAATAGCTGCTTCTTCAACAGTTTTCAATAACGCGGTTGACATTATATTACAGAGCGAGAAGGTTATTACTCCATTTCAGGGATCTTACTTTTTCTAACAGCCGGTTCCACAGGTGCGTGCACGGGCGCGTGATATGTTGGCGGTACATGCACGGGTTCTACTTTTGGCTTCGTAGCCCGCCATTGTAAGTAAAGGCTGCCTGCTGCTATAGCAACTCCTAACGCGCCAATGACGTACCCAGGATTAATGAAGGATTCCTCTTCTTTTTCCTCCACCTTTTCTTCTTTTTTGGCTTTGTTCTTTTTATTCATCTCCGCGAGCTTCTTTCCGGCAGCGACTCTGCCTGGAGATTTAGCCTTGGTAATCTTCTGCTCCTCTTGGGGCTGCTCTACCTTCGACTCTGGTTCACTCATTTATATCTAAGGACTTGAAGGACTTGATAAGTACTTGAGAATGACTTAAGGACGACTTGACTAAGTACTTGAGGCGACCTGGGCAATTCCCGCGAATGACTTAACTAAGTACTTGAGGCGACTTGATCAGGTACCTCAGCAAGTCCTGCCTGGAAAACCTTTTCGACTTCTCTGTCCTTTTTGAAGTCCTTCCAAGACATCGTAAGTTCCTTCAAGTCAACGTGCTGAGCTACGTGCAAAGCCGCAGAGGCGACTGCCATTAACTTACCGCACTTTAAAGACAACCACCCGCAGGTTATCTTAAGTTCTTGGGCGATGACATAGTCCTCGCTAATGTCCTTCCGTAGTTGCTCCACGTCGTCTATGGGCAGCGCAAGTCCAAGGAGTTTGGTGGCAAGTCGGATGGCGGAGTCTGCGACGGCGTCGGTGGTCTTACTTGCAAGGGCGGCCTCGTACCTCTTATGGAACTTCTTAACCTCCTCTTCTGACAACTTATTAACTTGCTCATGGGTAAGTTCCTTACCAATCATTTCCTTGCACTTCCCCGAAGACACAAGGATGTTGAGTTGTTCCTTGAGGTTACTTTCATCTAACTGTGTGGGGACTTCATCTAAGAGCTGCTCAATGTCCATATATCTTTATGGAATACGGAAACCTCAAAGAGAAGATCATCTTGGAATGTTGGTGCGTTTTTAGGTGCCGCATGTATTCGTGTAACTGTTCCTTGCTTATCTCGCCTCCATAGTCGCTTAAGATGGTTTCCAGATCAGACTTGCTCGGAGTATAAAATACGACAAGTGAACCTATGTTTTCCCTAAAAGGCTTAGAGACGCTGGTAAGCTGCTGGGAGAGCAACCAAACGCTAATATTGTCATGTCTGCCGCTAAAGGCGAGCTTCACTAATTCGGAGGTGCGTCTTTTTACGTCGTCCCCGCAGGCGATGTCATCCAATATGAGTAAAGTCTGAGTATCCTTAGGGAATTGCTTGTGCCAGAACTTAAGATGGCTGGATAACTCATTGGGGTCTAAGATATCTACAAAGAAGTCGTCATCTTTCACTCCTATGCCCGTCCAGGTGCGGGTGTTCACGTAGGTGGGGCAAAGCAGCACTATGTAGTCAAATCGGTATCTAAAGGGTCCTAATAGCTGCTCCACGACGAATTGGGTCTTTCCGCAGCCGGTGGGTCCTACTATCAGAGCGTTACAAGGCATGTGATCTGGGTTCATTATATTTTAGAAAATCACAGGGATTTTCACTAGTTGCCTTTTCTCGAAGGGAACTTGTTCCCTGATATATATGGAGCCAGTGGAAGCAGTGCAAAGAATTTCGCCGACGCAAAAGATAAAAGAGACACCATAGAAATGCAAAGGGAGGAGATAGACCGGTTAAGAGAGCGCGTGCAGGAATTGTACGATGAAATGTGTGGTCTGAAGCGCGCGGAAAGGTTTGGTGCGCTGATAACGATGGCCGGCTGGGCAAAAGAGTCCATTAAGGACTTTATG
This sequence comes from Actinia equina, assembly GCA_011057435.1. Lineage (NCBI taxonomy): Eukaryota > Metazoa > Cnidaria > Anthozoa > Actiniaria > Actiniidae > Actinia > Actinia equina. Next base: position 257,167 of record WHPX01000226.1, on the reverse strand, counting down.
CGGTATCCCATATAAGGCTTATTAAATCCTTATTATATATGGAGTGTGAGCGGTGTAACAAGGAGTTCAGCAGCAAGCAAATGTTAAAATACCATGTCGAAAAGAAGGTGTGCGCTAAGAAGGCACGCGAAAGGCGTTGTAAGGAGTGTAATCGCCTCTTTAGCAGCGCGCAGATGTTGGATTACCACGTGGATAACCGCGTTTGCCTAAAGAACGTATGTGAGCGCTGCGAGGAGGACAAGAACGACGAATGGCATCGACATCGGTGCCGCGGCAATTACGACCTGCTGAGCGTGGCTTGCGAGGAGCACGGCGACGTAAGAAGGAAATTGACCAACGCTTTGCGGAGTTTGACTGCGTCGAAGGCGTAAGGTGGGAAAACAGGGAACATTGGGAGGCGCTTTGTGAGCGCTGCGGCTGTCAAAGAAGTGACCAACATATTTGGCAGTGCCTCTACGACGGTCAAGGCGGCTTTAAAGAGCACTTAGATCGCTTCGAAGCTTGGCATGCCGGCAATGAGGCGGCAAGGAAAGCCCGTAATGATTAGTAGGCGGCTTAAAATAGTAAAGTAGGGTTTGTGCAAAGAGTCTCAAATCCCATTCTTATTTTTATTTATTATTATTAAGGATAATGAATAATAATAAATAAAAATAAAGACCCCTTTTAAGGGCGCTTGCATAATCTAATAATAATAAATAAAAATAAGAACCCCTTTTGAAGGTATATGCTAGCCTACGCAGCAGCCTTCTTAGGAGGATTCCTAATCGCCCTTTCAATATATGGACTGTATTACGTGCGAACCACCTGCCGACTGTATTACGTGCGAACCACCTGCCGATTGTATTGCGACACCCAAACCGCGTAAAAAATACACCTGCCTTCATTGCGGCAAGGTATTCCCCGAAGGATCCTTTGTGGGGCATTGGTGCTCCGCGGATCCTAAAGCGCAGCGGACTTTAGCAGACGCGCTAGTAAGCTGAGGAACGAAGCTTAGCTATGCAGAGGACTCTCAGGCTCATACTTGACTACGTCAAATACCCACCTGCCATCCTTTTTACCATGACTCATGACATGGGTAACGTCCTGCCCTTCGATGGCGTACCTTATCCTATCGGGCGCCCAAAGGGTGTATGTTCTTTTTTTATTCTTTAAGACCAAACGCAGGCGGTCGATGTCTTCGAAGACCACGTAATTCTTTATCTCGTAAATCTCCCCCACGGTTAAATCCCTCCAGTGCGTTTGTATGAACTTTAACTCGTTAAATTTATCCTTATCCATTATACCTATGGAATATTCTCAAATGCGTTGCCAGCGTCTGCGTGCTTTTAAAGCGCTTGCAGCACCCGCGGCAGGGCAGGCGAATTCCTCGTGCATACTCCGCGATCTCCCTGCAAATGACGTCGTAGTCGCTGCTAATCATTACCTTATAACCGTTTTCTTTATACCTTCGTAAGAGGCGGCGTTGATCCTCAGATAATACCCCGTCGCCTTTTGGGGTCTTCAGCTCTACGCAGAAGCCACGGTAACGTAGGTGTGCATTCAGGATGAGCAGGTCGGGTTGACCGCGTTGATATCCTTTCTGCCAGCACTTTATACGTTTGCCGTCCGAATCCTGCAGTTCGCCTAGACCAGGGGTCACGAGCATTTGGGGGTAAAACCTGCGGATGTAGTCCACCACCTTTTTATGTAGGTCAAACTCATTTTCGATCTTAAATACCAACTTGTTTGGACCGTCAAACCGCTTTTCTATCGCATACTTACCCGCTTTACGTAACGTTGGAAGGACTTCCTCGAAGACCCAATCACGAAACTCCACAGCTTTGGGTAACTTCGAACTAAATATTAACTCATACAAACCAGGTTCGGAAATGAACACGGAATGTGGCTGTGCGTTAGCAAGGGAGCGGTGATTTGGAGCCCCCCTTAGCTCATCCAACCTTTTCTTGTATTTATCAGAGACGTGATCCTTAATTGCATCTCTGGGGCGCTCATAGCCCAACGCTAAAGCCACTTCCTTTGCTTTGAAGTACAGTTTGTCGCCTTGCACTATGCATTGCAGTTTGGTGTCGTTGTTTTGAAATACGCGAAGCATATTATACGTAAGGAATATTTTTTATCCTTTCGCTTGGCTCAAGGAACGCGAGCCTAGTAGGCAACGCTCTTTAGCTGATTCATTTCCACGCTTAACTGCGCGTCAGACACCACGAAAACGTAGCAGTTTATTTTGTCGCCGTCGCTCGCACTGGCGTTCTTGGTGCGCTTGATCTCCAATGTTATGCCATCCTGCGTATTTACTAGACGTAAACCCTGACCATGTAGGTCTTCGTCGTTCGTTGTGCGCATGTCGATCCACAGCGCGTACTTATCATTAAAGAATTCCTCAGGACTTACCTGGTCGCCAAACTTGCGCTTTGCCTCCCTGTAGACGTCTTCAGGTTTTATTCCCTGGGAGTAAACCTTGTTTGGAACGCCGTTAACGCTTACCCCCACGTTAGTAATGTTGGGGTTGTGAAAGGCCTCGGAGTCGCGCTTACCGGCCTCGTAGGGTCTGGCAAACACCAGCATCAACCCCGTGAGACTTCTTCGGGGGAGGTTAATGCTTTGGTTGATAACCTCATCCGTCTTATCCAAGAAGCTGAACGTCTTGTACATTACTACGTGGTCGTAAAGGAATGCCTTTCCGGCACTGTATTCCATACCGGCGCTACGGGCCAGCTCTTCGCTGTACACGGTCTCGTACTGCAGCTCTAAGTTGGTAATAGAGTATGGGGTTGTTGTGGTAAGTGCAGTGGTTAGCCCACCAATGATGTTATTAGCATCTGCTAAAGTTACTTCAAACTGTAGCTCGGATAACTGTCTTGGGTAATACGCGCCGTGATTCGTGATTACTTCAAAGTCCAGTGGTATGACATACTTGCTACCATAGGCGGTCTTTATTCGCTTTGCGTCTGCTACTGCGGTTTCCCCACTGCCGTCAGTAGGTTGCGTTTTCGTAGGTGTGCGAACCTTACGCAGGATAACACTACCAATTCCTTGTTCTATCCTTTGCGCGCGGTCAAAGGCTGTCAACCATAAGTCTTTGTACGTGGTATACAGATCGTACCTATTTAAGTCCAGCAAGGATTCCCCGGCGAACTTTACGCGCATCTTAGAAACAATGTTGCGGCCCACGTTGTTAACGATAATCCTTTCATCTGTGGGGCTTGACTGTACCGCTAGGTCGAACCTCAAAGCCAAGGTGCCAGGAACTAAGACTAGGTTATCCGTTAGGCGGGGCACGCCTACGTACAGGGTTTCCCCTGGCTTTGCGCTAGAAGGTGTGAATGTGACCCGGTGAAAGGTGCGTTCTGCCTTTAGTCCGCCAACCTGCTTAGGTAATACGTTGGGGTTTAACTTTGAGCTTATCATATATAATGGAAGTAGAAGGAACGGATTTTGACCCCCTTACCGAAGAAGGCCAAGTCGATATTAACGACGAAGAATACGAGTCTTTACTTCCTGATGACAACGTTGACGGGCGGGGCCTTTTTGACAAGCTAAGACGCAAATATGGCAGCAGGGCCCGCGAGGCCTGGCGTTCCTTAGAGGATAAGTGGCAATCAAGGAACCCAGGGCGACCTATTGCAGAATATTTGGAATTGCAAAACTTGGATTCCACGGACCTAAGAACTGAAATGCTAAGGGGGCTTTTAGACGACGTAAGGGAGAAATTTCCAAATGTGGACTTGACCCGCCTTAATTTCCAAACCGGAGATAAGGGGCAAATTCAAATCCAGTATCAAGGAAGGGATAAGTGGTATAATCTCTACCAAAGGAGAGACTCCGACAGGCTCACCAGTAATCTCCCAAAAGAAATCAAAAACGCATTAGGAAGACCTAATTTGGTGGAAAGACTAAGAGAAAACGATGAAAACACCAGCGAAGCCTTTGAAAAGTTCAAGACCCTAATGCAGCGGCAACAAAAAGGCATCGAAGCGATAAGGGAAGTCGAAGGACTAAAGGAAACAATGGAGGAAAGGGAGGCAGAATACATGCGACAAAACCGACTACTCCTCGATGCTCAAAAGAGAGAACTTAACGATAAAAACCAAAGAATAATAGAAATGAGAGAACAAACAGACAAAGCCCTACGCGATAGGGACCAAGCCCAAAAGGCCTTCGAACTTGCCCTGCAAGACCTAGACATAAGCAAGGAAGAAGCTAAGAACTTACGTACCACCATAGCCGGCTCTTTGGAGGAACGGCGGCAGTTGGTTGCCGAAATTAACACTAAGGAAGAACAAATCCGGCAAAGAGATCAGGCCATCGAAGACCTGGAGGGGCAAATAGAGCGGCAGCGAGAAGTAGTTGCGGACCAAACTCGTCCCGAAGAGGAAAGGGAGGCAGCACAAAGGGAATTAGAAGCCCTTCAGGAAAGAGTCGCGGAATTACAAGCGCAAAAGGACAACCTGGAAAGAGAATTGGGACTTACCACCAAGGAAAAGGTAAAAAGAGCCCTTTTGAAGTATGGCGTTCCACTGGCATTTGCGGTTGCTATTTCGAGCGTAGTAGGCGTGATCTTGTCCGCGCTTAAGGCTACGGGCGCAGGCGTAAAGAAATTAGGCAATGGGCTGACGGACTTGGGAAAAAAGATGGCAGCCGGTCTTCCTGGGCTGCTGGGTAGCGTTCTTGGCCTGGCACTTAGGGCCGGCGGAGAACTGCTAAAGTTTGTGGGGAATAACATTTGGATATTAGTCGTAGCTATTGGAGTGGTACTCCTGAAGAAGATGAAGGGTTGATCTTATCCTTGTGTATTACTGGTGGCTTATCGTCGTCGGGCATCCGAGGCGTCCTCGACTGGGGATAAGTAAAGATAGTATTCACACCGCCCTAATAATGCGGAACTAGCGGCAGCACACTCATGGTGCTAATGGGCTTATGATTCCAAACAGCATTCGTTGGAGGATCTTTTGACGGGGCGGCATTTATCCGAAGGTAGGGAACGTCGTTGGGAAGAACCTGAAGCTTCGCATATTGACAATTGGCTATCATGTGAAAAGTTACCGGCGTTAAGTCTTCTGTGCTTAACGGTGGGGGCTCCGACGAGAAATGAGCTGGGTTCCTATTCTTATCTTTTTTTCTGTAGGGTAGTAATGGGTGGTTATCCTCATCGACAATCCTAAACCCGACATTACACGAATACCCCGTCGAAATGCTAATGGTACACATGATCAATCCCAGGCCCCCAACCTTCACCCACAGCCCGGTGTCATGCCAATGCTGTTCTAAGTAGTCCTTCTCCTCCAAAAAATGTAGAAACCAATCTTCCTTCGCGTGTGGGTTCATATATTTAAAGACTAATCACCGTAAGAGTGCTAATGGTCTTATGATTATAAATAGTATCCCTTTGATTTTCTATGCTATTTACCGTAACCTTTCCCGTATCGTCTACTCTTATCTGCAGCTTTACCTTCCCATGGCAATCGGCCACCATGTGGAAAGTCCAAACCGATAGATTTTCGGCGCTGGCTGGGTTGGGCTCTACGGAGAAATGCGCAGGCTCCCTGTTGTTTGTCTTATTTCTCATAGGCTGCAGTATGCCATTCTCATCCAGGAACCTAAAGCCGACGTTGGCATGGCTGCTCGTGCCAATGCAAATACTACAAAGGATTAACTTCTTTCCTGAGTAGTTCAAATTCACGGACATGCCCGTGACATCAACCCAAGACGCCTGGGTGTATTTTTTCTCGCCTGTGTAAGTCGTATAGACACAATCTACTCCAGCTACGTAGGGGTTGTTCATCGCCATATATAATAGCTCAGACCAATGCTTGCAGCTGCTAAGCCGGCCTTTAGTAAGTTATGGTCATATTCCTCAGGTATCGTAGGCAGGACCTTCTTTGATGGTTCCTTAACTACGGGTAGCTTCGTTTCGTGTACCTTTTTTGGCTTCTCCACGAAGTGAGGAATGTTCCTAAGAGTGTCAGAGTTCACGTCATTCGCCCCAAACTTCATATCCTTAGTAGCTCGCTGCAGTTTATTGTTGTATCCTACTACAGAGCCAGTATTTATAGATAAATTACTGGGCATTAACCAACAACCCGGGGCTACTGCGGTTTCCAACCTCGCCTTAGAATTTTGTATGGCTAGTTGGTAACGCTGTACGCCCTTGCTAATGTCGCCCTCCAAGATTGAACTTTCGAATAGAATCAAAGCTTCGGCTCGCGTCTCTTCTGCGGCGCCCGTATTTCCGATTTTGCTGGATCGGGTGTTTACCTGAGCTCCCAAAATGGAATACACGTAAGCTTCTATGCTGCGGTTCAAACGGGCAAGGCCGGCTTTGGTTAACCCTTTACCTTCTGGGGGTATGAAATTAAAGTATTGCTTCGTTTGCTCGTCGTTGGTAATCTTGATAATCAGCGGGTTAGCCCCGGCATACTTACCACCTTCGTCTTTGGACAGAGGCCCGTCTCTAACTTCCTTAGTGGTCTTAGCGTTTGGTTCAAAGAAGGTGCTACTGTCGTGAGTTTCTTTGTGATACCCAGTGTTCCATCGTAGATTCAACGCATGAACTTCTTTATCGCTTAGCACATGTCCACCAATCCCCCAATAAGCCCAAATATGCCCCAAGCCATTGTTAGCACCGGTAGTGCATCTAAAGTCTTTTCCCACATTCCAAACTCCTTACAAAGCCTGTCGTAAGCAGGAACGTTGTATTTATTATCTCTTGGATAAAACGTGGCATCTCCCGGCAGCGCAATAACACCCATTTCATGTAGTATTCTTCTAACCGTGAAGTGGAAGTGAAACATGAATATTGAATTCTTCATCAAGTTCGCGCTTACCCCACAGCCACTGGTGGCGCACCAAACTGCAAAGTTCAACTGCTGCGGCCAATAACGCATGTTAGGACCACTTAACCATTCATGAGATTCCTTAGCGGTGGTATGAACAATGGGAACTTCTTTGAAGATATCTCGCACCCTTAACGGAAAGGAATGGTTGTTAGAGATCCGCATATTCAGCGTTAGGCCCAAGCTTGGATGTTCATCAAATGAAACTGCGGGTATCGGATAAGTACTGGTACCCAGCAATAATTCCTTTGACCAACTTTGCGTTACCGTGGGATGCTGCACAGATACCGTAGGCGTGGAATACTGCAGCTGATTGTCTATTTGCCCCACCAGCGTTGGCTCCAAATCCTCATTGCTGTACATCCTAGAGCCGTTATAGTAAATCCCATCGGGCCTTCTTTCGAACTTACTGGGGTCTGCATGCGGAAACATCTTCCTAAAGGCCCTCCAATTCCAGTAGTCCCTGTTGTCATGATGTGGCTGCTCCTCAATATCATTCCCAAAAGCGTCGTACATTAGTATATATAATGGATGTTATACCATCAGCACCTCCACTTTATCCCGATTTACCTAGGGAGGGACCTAACGAATTAAACGCGGAAAACTTTAGGCTCAACAAAGCAAATTTAATCCTGGCTTACTTGGAAGGGCAGGCAAAACACTACGAAAAAGTTAGGAAGAAATACGTCAGAGCCCGTAGTACGCTACATAAGATTGCTATAACTTCAGGATCCATTTCTGTTGTGTTAACGGGCTCTGGCGTTGCTACTTCGCTTACTGGACCGGGAATAATCGTTGGAGTTCCTTTGGCCGGCGTTGGGGCAGCCTGTGGTATTATCTCGGCTGTTGCTACGGGTATTATGAAACAGTTGTCAAGCAAAATATCCAAGCATGACACGACAATAGCTCTGTCAAGGGCTAAAGTAAATACAATTACCGATCTTGTCTCAAAGGCTTTGCGTGACAGAAAGATAGACGACGTAGAATTCTCGCTTATTCTGGCCGAAGAAGACAAATACGAGAAATTAAAGTCGGATATAAGGAATAAAAAAACAGTCGTAAAAGATCTTTCCGAGGAATCTCGCAAAAAGATTTACCAAGAAGCGAAAGAAGAGCTTCAAAGAAAGCTTGCTCAGTAAACATCTGCTTTGAAAAAAGCGTGACAGGATTCTATTTACATATCGAACGTCAGTCTAGAAAATATGCAAATTAAATATAATAATTTTCACATACATAAGCGTCCAGATGTGTCTGGCGTTCGCTTGTGATCGTGGACTTTGGAGCTGGGGAGGCCTAAAGTCCCGAGTTCGAGCCTCGCTGTAGATGCATTTGGACCGGTTGCTGTGAGTGAAAAAAAAGCCTCCTCCACTCACAGCAACCGTGAGGGGAGGGGTAGAAAGTGCGATTCAACCCCGCGATGGGGGGTTTCGCGATTGGAAAAGTCAGGGGGTGTCTCGGGACGCTGTCCGGAGTTCACCCTCTGGTGGGTCGTAAGAAAGATATATGTGTATGTACTAGAGGGCCTCTGGCGCGGGATGAAATAAGCCCCGTAAGCCCAAAATGCAAAAAACCCCACTGGGGATAGCTTGGTGTTCTGCGCGATGCATTCCCCAGTGGGGTTTCTGGCAAAATAAACGCCAGTTTTGCATTTTTATTTTCTCGGAATCCATTCTAACAGGGGGTGGTTGGGGTCTATTTTGTAAAATATTTCGTAAATTACGTCAGGGTAATAAGGAATATCCTTATCCAGCCGACAAAACATCCACTCGGCTTTTGTCATATCAGAAACCTCGGGAATAGACTTACCGGTAATTTCAGACAAAAGATAGGGAATAGCTTTGTAATATTTCCCTAGCTTTAATTTTTTCAGCGTTTTCCGTAGACTTTGCGGGGTTGGCTCTTCTAAATGGTCTATGATTTTCTTCCTTACTTCGTTGTTTAAATATACCTTGGATATGACTCATCCAGTCCCTAAAGTATTTTATTCTCTTGTATGGGGTTTTTTTACGACCTCCATTGGCGTAATACTGCTCTCTGGTAGCATTTGGTACGGCATTACGAATATTCTTACCACACTCGTAACACTGTGCTGACGTGTCGTCTTCTATTTGCATTTTCTTACCACAACACCAGAAACCCTTGGACTTGGGTATGCACACCCTCGCAGTTAAACACCCAACGCAGAAACCATTTACAAACTCTTTACATTCATGCATCGTATATCCAACAAATATTTTAAACAAAATATCTGCCTACGGGTTGGGTACGGGTAAAGTGGACAAATCGGATATTTGCCTAAAAGTCCGTAGAGTTGGCTCGAATAATTCCCGAGGGGGACGCCGTTACGTGGGGGCAGGTAATCCCCGGCGTATTCCGAACAGTAATCGCGAGTCCCCCTACCTGCTGCTCATGGTTTACTCAAACTCTATATGTATACCAAAAAACACTAAGTAGTTTAGCCATTTTCTAAGCCATTCTATTGACAAATATAATTACATTCGACGCCACAAGTTCGCTAGCTGGACTGTACTATCTGTTCCAATCTTTTACCGCCATATTGTTTTAGGATTGTACCACAGGGTGACCAATTCACCAAACGTACCAACTGTACCAATGGTAATACATTTGGTGAAGGGGGCCCTGTCTTTGTGTCTCATTACGTATGCACACTTTATCACAGGGTGACCAATTCTATTTTTCACCAAACGTACCAACTGTACCAATGGTAATACATTTGGTGAGGGGGCCCTGTCTTTGTCTCATTACGTATGCACACTTTATCACAGGGTGACCAATTCTATTTTTCACCAAACGTACCAACTGTACCAATGGTAATACATTTGGTGAAGGGGGCCCTGTCTTTGTGTCTCATTACGTATGCACACTTTATCACAGGGTGACCAATTCTATTTTTCACCAAACGTACCAACTGTACCAATGGTAATACATTTGGTGAAGGAGCCTTGTCTTTGTGTATCATTACGTATGCACACTTTATCACAGGGTGACCAATTCTATTTTTCACCAAACGTACCAACTGTACCAATGGTAATACATTTGGTGAAGGGGGCCCTGTCTTTGTGTCTCATTACGTATGCACACTTTATCACAGGGTGACCAATTCTATTTTTCACCAAACGTACCAACTGTACCAATGGTAATACATTTGGTGAGGGGGCCTTGTCTTTGTGTATCATTACGTATGCATACTTTACCACAGGGTAACCAATTGTATTTTTCACCAAACGTACCAACTGTACCAATGGTAATACATTTGGTGAAGGGGCCTTGTCTTTGTGTATCATTACGTATGCATACTTTATCACAGGGTGACCAATTCTATTTTTCACCAAACGTACCAACTGTACCAATGGTAATACATTTGGTGAAGGGGCCTTGTCTTTGTGTATCATTACGTATGCACACTTTACCACAGGGTGACCAATTCTATTTTTCACCAAACGTACCAACTGTACCAATGGTAATACATTTGGTGAGGGGGCCCTGTCTTCGTAGGCCAATTTATCATCGGGTTGCCTGTGGTAAAGTGTGCATACGTAATGAGACACAAAGACAGGGCCCCCTCACCAAATGTATTACCATTGGTACAGTTTATACAGTTGGTGATTATTTATTCATGGCTTGCCATGAAAACCAAAATGTACCATCGGTAATATATTTGGTGATGGGAGGGTTCTAATTTTTTTTTTTTTAATTTTTTCAAAGTCCTTTTTTACTTAATATTCTAAATGATTACGTATGACGACGTCATTCATAACCACGTCATGTAAATATTTAGTATACACACATTAAACAAGTTAATGATATGCACAACTTTTGCTTGTTAATTACTTTCACCAACTGTACCAATGGTAAACCAATTTTTACCATCCGTATCAGTTCGTCTATTTTGGACAACCCTCACAATATCACCATTTACGGTTTATAGTTTGAAAATGTATTATTATTTTTCTTTTTTTCTTTTTCCTTTTCTTTTGTTTTCCATGTCCATGTCTTCCATTTTTGTTATTTTTTGCTCTTTTCTCTTTCTGAGTTTTATATTCTAAATATATCTTAGAAGATGAAGTGTAATGTATAAGGAGAAAATTTAAGAAATGATATTCATAGCGAACCATATAAAATTAATGCTTAGAAAAAATCTGAGCTCCTGGCTTTCCATGGTTTCTGAGCTCTTTTTTCATATGGTTGCAATGAATACTTCCATTTCATATCTAAATACGAATCTCAATCTTAGAAGTAAGCGGAATTTTTTAGTTCCCATCTCGCTCCTACACGGAGAGGTTTTTCCTTCACAAATTTTCCTTGGAAAGGAAAACTTGTTCGCGTAGATAGAGAAAACTGTTAATTTTGCCTTGACAAGGAAAATCTGAGTTTAGTTTTTCCTTGACAAGTAAAAATTACCAAGAACGAAATTTGCTCGTGTTAACGACAACAAGTAAGATTTTGCAATAAATATCGTTGAGTTTTTACCAGAAGGTTGTCATATCAAAATACAAATTGCAAAAAAGCATGTTATGGATAATTAGCAATGTAAACTTTATTCTTGCAGTTTATATTCTTTTTCCAATACTCAGCCGTAAAAATAAAGCTCCCCTGAGCATTTAAGGATTTTGCTAATTTAAGGATTAAATAAATAAACAGAGGTGACATAAAAAGAAGACATAAAAAATATTGAGTCAATTTGAGGTTTGGTTGCTAAGTTTTTCTTACACTTCGCTTCTTATGGTCTATCACTAATAGACCACTAGTACGTCAGCCAATGAGACCGCAGGATTTGTGATAGATCATACCGTACCGTACCGTACCGTACCGTACCGTACCGTACCGTACCGTACCATACCATACTGTTAGTTATTAGAGCGGCGACGTAAATATTCCCCGATATTCACTTCGACTGAGTATTTTTAATATTTTATTATTTTTAGTAGTTTTAGTATTTTTAACACGAAGTGAATATAATAGATATTGGAGAGAAACACTTTTTTTTTCTTTCTTTTTTCTCAAATTATATTTATCTTTGCAAGCGGCACAAATCAACAAACAAGCGTGTGCGCTATATTCAATACCTGTAGGTGAATACAGCAGCATAAATAAAGACGTAAATTATGACTAATGAGCGCGACGGATTTATGATATTCACTTGTGTAAAAATACTAATTAGCAATATTGATTAAAAGTTTTATTCATTTTTCTTATTTTCAAATTTATTGAAAAGTTATATCTATCATCTATCGAGTTATCGAGAGTATTAGCATTTCCGAGGCTGAGTGAAAAACTAGGTCCAGTGGGTATTGCAGTGCATTCAGTGTTTGTAAGGATATTTTTTCCTAACCTCAATCAGCCCCACAATGCAATGCAATGCCAAATCGACACAGGTTTTCTCTCAACATCCGAATAGCGATTACACTGCTTAAAAACAAAAACAATATAGTTAAGAATAGTTTCATATATAGTAATAGTCATTAGGAGGTAATAGTAATTACAACATATATATTGCAATAGTGTTTATACTTTTTATTCAAGCATCTTATTTACAAATAGTTCAGCTTCCACTGAGATGCAACAGTATTAATAGTCTTAAGCAGACAACGACACTTTTGATATTTGGTGGTTTTAAATCAAACATGTTTCGGCAGGTTCGACTGCCATCATCAGTGATGGTAAAGTGTCGTTGTCTACTTAAAACTATAATTCACTTGTTGCTACCTTTTGGCAACAGCATTACTAATAAACTATACGTACACCTAATTGCTAGGAGATTGTTATATGAAAATACAAATTGCAAAAAAGCATGTTATGGATAATTATAGCAATGTAAAGAAACATGATTATCATTGTGTTTTTCTTTTTCTAAGTTTTATATTCTATATATATGTTAGAAGATGTCAAAAGCCAAGGTTATGGTGAAATTATGTGAAATCATATTAAAATTATATTATTCATAGCAATTCATAGCATTTCCGGTTGTTTTTTGTTTTTGTTTGTTTTTTGTTTTTGCTCTATCTGATAATGGCTTGAGAGAAAACTTGACTCAATTTTTGTGTTTCTCCGCTGATTGAAAGAAATTGCCAGCACAACCGAAATTTGTTGTAAATTTTCATTTACACAAGGAAGAAAAATTTGTCAATGGCCTTATTGACGCGCAAGCCATGTTTGTTCTTATGAGATTAGAAAACATTTGTTTGACCAGCATTAATGTATTCTCAAACACTCGAAGGCCATGCGTGGGAAAATCTATTGTTCAAATCAACGGGGCTGCCGCTTGAACTATGTCTAACGAGAATTATCAAAGAAAACTTGAAAATCGTCGACACGATCGTTGGAACATGTCAAAGATACTTGTATAAAGGAAAACTTGCTTGTGTATTAGGCATTACGAGGTTGAGGGGAAACTAGGTCGAATTGGCATTGCAGTGCATCGTGGGGTTGTATTAGAGGACATATTTCCAAGATGGCGTCGTTTTCGTCCCCTTAACAGCACCACAATGCACTGTGATACCAACTTCAGTTTTTCTCTCAACTTGGGAATGGCTAGAGTACCGTGATGCTTTATAAGACGAATAGAGTTAAGAACATTTTCACATAGTGTATTAATATTTAGAATGTAATAGTAATCACAAAATAAATATAGAAATATTGATTAGAATTTTCATTCAATTATCTTATTTACAAAATGATATGTAAAATTTACACAATTCAGCTTGCAGCCGGCAACAGTATATTACTAATAAACTATCTACACCTAATCACAAGAAGGTTGTCGTATACAATTTCAAATTAATAAAAAAAGCAAAATAGTAATAATTATCAATGGATAGAGTGCAAACAATTAATCCGTGAAACACTAATTACTAAATAATACAAAATAGTGCTAATTAAAGGTTATAGAGTGACCACAGTAAATCCGTGAAACTTTAGTAATACTAAATAGCACAATTTCATGCAAATTCCATTGTTTTCTATTGTTTAACTAGCACTATTTTGTACTATTTAGTAATTAGTGTTTCACGGATTTACTGTGGTCAGTAGTAGTGTAGGGATGGCACGGGCCGGATTTTTGACGGGGAAAGGGGACGGGGAAGGACGGGGAAGGACGGGGAACATTAATTATTCATCGATCATTAGCATAAAACGACGGGTAGGTATTGTTTCGGGTTACCATGACGACCAATTGACGTCATAAGACTATTGTTGACCGGTATGAACAAGTCTTTGTTTCGGGAATGGTGGGCCAGTGATGGGCACCTCCATTGTTTATTAAATCGTTACCATAAAATGACGAGCAGACTATTGTTTATTAAACCGTTACCATAAAATGACGGGGAGACTATTGTTAGGCAAGTTTGGGCAAGTCTTTTGTTTAGCAATTCAATTTATAGAGCGCGGGAATTTTGAATTTTTATTCCACATTTGGAGCTAACGTGTTGATCATTGGACTAGCCAACAAAGTATGGAGTATCTCTTTCCATTCAAGAGTTTGAAGAATTGAAAAAAGTCATCACGGACTTGAGTGAGATGGTCAACGTTATGGCAGAAACGAGTCCTATATCCACCCAACCCGGAGATCAAACAAGAATTCAGAACCAACAAGTAATTGATCCACGAGCTACGAACCCTAAGTCAAAAGGTTTCGCTAAAAGACAGCAAGGAGGCAAAGAAAGTGAACCTCCCAAGAAAAGACAGAAATCAAACAAGCTTTCTAAATCCGATAGCATGCGTGGAACTAATTTCAGTCTATTTTAGTTTTAGATGTAATTACTCATGTGTAATATTTCTAATGAAAATAAATGTTTTTTTTGAAACAATCTTATGTGTTGGCCGAATTCTTGATAACATCCTTCCATAATTCTTTTAAGAACAAACGCCAAGCGTAGATATATCGTTTTATGAATTATAATTTAGTGACTATTGTATCCAACACAATACAATTAATGACTCATAAACCACAAAGAATAAGAATTACGAAGTTCTACCTAATTATTCAAATACAAAGGAAAACGTTGGAGAGTAAAACATCTTTATTTATCATTTACTACAGTAATAACAATATTTCAAATATCATAAACCTTTTTATTGGCCTAAGGTTATGAACTAGTGCTCATACAAGTGCTTATAAGGGGAACGGTTCATCTTTACTCGTATTGATCGACGCACACTTTTTCCAGGCTTTTTGTTGGGGTCACCTTCTAAATAGTTTAGTAATTCAAGACGTGGTCGTTTACGACGTTTGGGAAGTGAATCAGGTGGAGTTAATAGCGAAGAAGGTGGTTGTATCAAAGGAGAAGGTGCCATGAGAGATGATGTAGGAGTCTCTGGCATTTGTGGTTCAGTGGAAAGTAACACAGGAGAGGCAGTGATAGGTGATAATGCGGGTGGAGGAAGAAAGTTAGAAGGTTCAGCAGGTAGCGGTGAACTCCTTGCGGGCTCGATAGATAATTGGTCTGATGGTGACTGAATTTCCGCAGCGAAGCTACTAAGGGGTGTTGAATTACCTAATCCCACTGTGCTGGGATTTATTTTGTCCTTGTAGCGCAGATAATTGTTCTGGAGTTGAACGTATTGCCTTGCTTTTTGACTTTTGCCCATATTAGGATCCTTGAGAAGGGTATTCATTTGATCTTTCAAGCTTTGCATTCTCGAAATCTCTGGGGGTAGTACAAGATTTTGCCTACCAAGGTAATGAAGCAATTCCTCAGGTACATTTTAGTAGTATAGGGCATACCAGTCCTGATTCACCCGACCTTACCCCATGGTTCCCTGAGTTAATCGAATTCGCCTAGTAATGAAATTCCAAAAACGCAGTAAAAGCTACGGCACCAAAAAATGGTCCTCGGGGATTACAGGGGTCTCAAAAAGCGGGCATTCATGGGGACAAGAATGATCCTACGGGTATTCTCCATGTTGCCTTCCAAAAAATATTCCTTATATATAGACAATGGACTCGCAATACAATTTCGAAACTTACGCCATCGCTGGTAGTTCTGCGATAGATTTGCGGAGGTATTGGGATACGAACGCGAGACGCATACAGCGATTGATAGAGAGAGGCATAGAAGAGTTAGGAGCTGCAAAAGTATCTATTGTGGTGGAGGTTAATTTGATGAAAGATGAAACGGAAACGACAGTTTGTTTGCGCACCAAAACGCTAACAGTCTTAGAGTCGACGGATTTGGATCAAAGGGTGTCCTCACAAATCGAACCAATTTCGGAATCACTTGCCAAGTACACCCGAGAAGGATCCGGATGGACTGTAACAGCTATCAAAGGTGCTACGATTAGCATTGCCCGTTACGTGCCGATTCGTGGTGGTTCTTACGTGCCACTGCCAACTTTTATAGAGCGTAAGAAGGCAATTATCAGTGTGCGTAACAAAGATAACAGGTGTTTTCAATGGGCACTGCGATCAGCGTTGTATCCAGTGGATCAAAATCCATTCAGAACGTCTAAGTATCCACACGACGACCTAGATTGGTCTGACGTAGAGTTTCCAATGGAAATACGATGCATACCCGACTTTGAAGAGCGAAACGAGCTTGCTATAAATGTTTACGGTGTCCGAGAAAAGACCATAGTTCCCCTACATGTTTCATGTAACAGAGGAGAGCGATAAACCTTTTCTACCATGGTGAGCATTATTCGTGGGTGAAGTCGCCAAGCCACCTATTTGCCATGCATAGTAAAGACGGACACAAAAGGTTTTACTGCGATGCCTGCCTGTTACCATTTAGAGATTTAAAAGCATTGAAGAAACACGACCAAATTTGTCGAGGAGTCGAGGAGCCAGCGCAAAGAATTCAGCTGCCAGTAAGCAAAGATTTACGATACGACGACCACAAACGCCAAAACAAAGTGCCTTACGTGATTTACGCGGACTTCGAGTCCTTGATTACCGATGAGTATGAGGAAGCTGGTAACACGCAAAAGAAAGGGCTACACGAGATTTGCTCGTATGGTTACGTAGTCGTTCGCTGCGACGGTGAAGCGGATGAGCCAATGCTTTACCGAGGCCCTAACGCTGCACGGAATTTCCTCACAGCTTTAGAAGAAGAGGAAGAATGCATTCGACGCCGGTTAATGCATAAAAAGAAGGTTAAGTTGACCAAAGAGCAGTTAGGGGCATATCACGCAGCACAGAAGTGCCACGTTTGCGAGCTAGGTGTTCTAAAGTACGGACGCCGAGCAAAGAAAGCCTGGGATAAGGATGGGGCTTACTTAGGAGAAGCGCACCCCACATGTGGACGTTATGCAAGAGACGGGGATAAGCCCGGCAAGCCTTCCACGCACTGCTTTCACTGCGGCGACCCCATAGAGGAAGACTTTTATACAGACAAAGTGATGGATTGCTGTGAGATCACTGGTGAGTTTAAAGGTGCATCCCACTGGAAATGTAGACAACGGATAGACCCAAACATGGAGATTCCCGTGTTCTTTCACAATCTTCGTGGGTACGACTCCCATCTCTTGCTGCAAGGCGTAGAGGGTCACGAAGTAAAGTGCATACCTAATAACAAAGAACGGTATATGTCTGTAACCATTGGCAAGCTGAAATTCCTGGACTCCCAGCAGTTCATGGCAGATTCCTTAGCCAATCTAGCCAAGTACAATGAGGATTCACCGATATCCGACGAATACGGTGCGGAAAGAAAAGGCGTGTATCCTTACGAATACATGAATTGCTGGGATCGCTTTGAAGAAACGCAGCTTCCACCTAAGGAATGCTTCTACAGCACTCTGAATACGAGCATGCGAAGGAGGTTTGGGAGAAACACGACTGCAGAAATCTAGGCGACTACCACGACGTCTACCTACTTTCGGACGTTGTCCTACTAGCAGACGTCTTTCAAAGCTTTCGAAAGATGGCTATGTCTTACTACGGGTTGGATCCAGCAAACTTCTACACGGCTCCTGGGCTTTCCTGGAGTGCGCTGCTAAAGAAGACAGACGCACGGCTGGACCTCCTAACCGATTATGAAATGTACCGCTTTATGGAAGACGGTATCCGTGGTGGAGTCTGCGGACCCAGCAGGCGTTACGCCAGAGCGAACAATCCCCAGGTGGAGGGGTACGACCCTGAAAAGCCAAACACCTACATCTTTTACCTGGATGCTAACAACCTCTATGGGTGGGCAATGTCCCAGCACCTACCCGTGCGCGACTTTGAGTGGACAGAACCACGCGAGTCAGAGTACTACATGCGGATAAGACCTGACAGCCGCAAAGGCTTCATCCTGGAGGTGGATTTGGAGTACCCGCCAGAACTACACCACCTTCACAACGACTACCCACTTGCCCCGGAAGCAATCGAAATACCTTTCGAACAGCTATCACCACTACAAAAGCGTCTATGCCCCAACTACAAGCCGTACCGTAAATTAACGATGAACTTGATGAACAAGAAAAATTACGTTGTTCACTATCGCAACCTGCAATTCTATGTGCGCCACGGAATGCGTGTGACAAAGGTACACCGCGCTTTGAAGTTTCGTCAAGAGCCGTGGATGCAACCTTACATAGATTTCAACACGGAAAAGCGCACAGCAGCAAAGAACGATTTCGAGAAGAATTCATTCAAGCTGATGAATAATAGTGTTTTCGGAAAGACCATGGAGAACATTCGCAAGCGCGTTTCCATAAAGATTGCTAACACTCGCGAAGAAGCAGAGGCGTATGTGTCGCAACCAGGGTTTGTCCGCTATGTAGATATGTTGAACTTCTTTGTAATTTAAAAGAGCATATTCTTTTCCCTTTTTTCGGCAACCATTTTCGGCTACCTTTTTTCCATCCCGCACGGGTATTCCTCGTAGACACATTTTTGCACAATCGTATTTTTTTGTGCGCCCACTGAGCCAGAAAGGGCCCCCAGGAATGTCCGTAGGATAGCAAGGGCCCCGAAACAGGGCGCTTCTACTATGCAGGAAGAGAGGAACGAGCGTAGCCAAAAACCTTCGACACCCTATATATACATGGAAGAGCAAAAGAGTATTTCGGCAACATTGCAGGAGATGGGAATACGTGCAAAGAATAGAGTGCTGGCACATTTGCTGTTAGACAACGCATACAACGGGAATCTACTACCCGACATATCCAAGTGCGACTATTTGCGCGGAAACGAAGGTACTACCAGTCTGCAGCCGCTATCCGGGCTACCACCGTTTGTAGACGATGTGTTCGTATACGGATTTGTCGCAGAGAACGACATGTATGGACGCATATGCAGAAACGCAAAGACGCTGGTATCCAAAATATCCACTGCGGCACAGGAGGCATTTGGTACGTTCCTGCATGTCCAAATAGTACACAGCTGCAGGCAAGGAAAAATAGTAGATCGCGTCTCCCATATGGCAGCCAAGTGGTCCAGTTTGCACGGAGAACCTGCAGCAGTTTTCGTAGCCAAAGTAGACACCTCGGAATTGTCCATAGAAACCGTGGAGGAAAAGATACCCAAGTTTGCTACTTTGCTACATGCGCACGGATATGGTATCTATTCCGTAGACTACACGCAGGATTTCTCTGGTCTTTTCTCGGACACCGTAAACATTTATAGCAAGCTCGTTTCGCTCTTCAAAGTCGGGTATGCATCGTATTTCCATTGGAAACTCTACGTCAGACCAATCTAGGTCGTCGTGTGGATACTTAGACGTTCTGAATGGATTTTGATCCACTGGATACAACGCTGATCGCAGTGCCCATTGAAAACACCTGTTATCTTTGTTACGCACACTGATAATTGCCTTCTTACGCTCTATAAAAGTTGGCAGTGGCACGTAAGAACCACCACGAATCGGCACGTAACGGGCAATGCTAATCGTAGCACCTTTGATAGCTGTTACAGTCCATCCGGATCCTTCTCGGGTGTACTTGGCAAGTGATTCCGAAATTGGTTCGATTTGTGAGGACACCCTTTGATCCAAATCCGTCGACTCTAAGACTGTTAGCGTTTTGGTGCGCAAACAAACTGTCGTTTCCGTTTCATCTTTCATCAAATTAACCTCCACCACAATAGATACTTTTGCAGCTCCTAACTCTTCTATGCCTCTCTCTATCAATCGCTGTATGCGTCTCGCGTTCGTATCCCAATACCTCCGCAAATCTATCGCAGAACTACCAGCGATGGCGTAAGTTTCGAAATTGTATTGCGAGTCCATTGTCTATATATAAGGAATATTTTTTGGAAGGCAACATGGAGAATACCCGTAGGATCATTCTTGTCCCCATGAATGCCCGCTTTTTGAGACCCCTGTAATCCCCGAGGACCATTTTTTGGTGCCGTAGCTTTTACTGCGTTTTTGGAATTTCATTACTAGGCGAATTCGATTAACTCAGGGAACCATGGGGTAAGGTCGGGTGAATCAGGACTGGTATGCCCTATACTACTAAAATGTACCTGAGGAATTGCTTCATTACCTTGGTAGGCAAAATCTTGTACTACCCCCAGAGATTTCGAGAATGCAAAGCTTGAAAGATCAAATGAATACCCTTCTCAAGGATCCTAATATGGGCAAAAGTCAAAAAGCAAGGCAATACGTTCAACTCCAGAACAATTATCTGCGCTACAAGGACAAAATAAATCCCAGCACAGTGGGATTAGGTAATTCAACACCCCTTAGTAGCTTCGCTGCGGAAATTCAGTCACCATCAGACCAATTATCTATCGAGCCCGCAAGGAGTTCACCGCTACCTGCTGAACCTTCTAACTTTCTTCCTCCACCCGCATTATCACCTATCACTGCCTCTCCTGTGTTACTTTCCACTGAACCACAAATGCCAGAGACTCCTACATCATCTCTCATGGCACCTTCTCCTTTGATACAACCACCTTCTTCGCTATTAACTCCACCTGATTCACTTCCCAAACGTCGTAAACGACCACGTCTTGAATTACTAAACTATTTAGAAGGTGACCCCAACAAAAAGCCTGGAAAAAGTGTGCGTCGATCAATACGAGTAAAGATGAACCGTTCCCCTTATAAGCACTTGTATGAGCACTAGTTCATAACCTTAGGCCAATAAAAAGGTTTATGATATTTGAAATATTGTTATTACTGTAGTAAATGATAAATAAAGATGTTTTACTCTCCAACGTTTTCCTTTGTATTTGAATAATTAGGTAGAACTTCGTAATTCTTATTCTTTGTGGTTTATGAGTCATTAATTGTATTGTGTTGGATACAATAGTCACTAAATTATAATTCATAAAACGATATATCTACGCTTGGCGTTTGTTCTTAAAAGAATTATGGAAGGATGTTATCAAGAATTCGGCCAACACATAAGATTGTTTCAAAAAAAACATTTATTTTCATTAGAAATATTACACATGAGTAATTACATCTAAAACTAAAATAGACTGAAATTAGTTCCACGCATGCTATCGGATTTAGAAAGCTTGTTTGATTTCTGTCTTTTCTTGGGAGGTTCACTTTCTTTGCCTCCTTGCTGTCTTTTAGCGAAACCTTTTGACTTAGGGTTCGTAGCTCGTGGATCAATTACTTGTTGGTTCTGAATTCTTGTTTGATCTCCGGGTTGGGTGGATATAGGACTCGTTTCTGCCATAACGTTGACCATCTCACTCAAGTCCGTGATGACTTTTTTCAATTCTTCAAACTCTTGAATGGAAAGAGATACTCCATACTTTGTTGGCTAGTCCAATGATCAACACGTTAGCTCCAAATGTGGAATAAAAAATTCAAAATTCCCGCGCTCTATAAATTGAATTGCTAAACAAAAGACTTGCCCAAACTTGCCTAACAATAGTCTCCCCGTCATTTTATGGTAACGGTTTAATAAACAATAGTCTGCTCGTCATTTTATGGTAACGATTTAATAAACAATGGAGGTGCCCATCACTGGCCCACCATTCCCGAAACAAAGACTTGTTCATACCGGTCAACAATAGTCTTATGACGTCAATTGGTCGTCATGGTAACCCGAAACAATACCTACCCGTCGTTTTATGCTAATGATCGATGAATAATTAATGTTCCCCGTCCTTCCCCGTCCTTCCCCGTCCCCTTTCCCCGTCAAAAATCCGGCCCGTGCCATCCCTACACTACTACTGTGGTCACTCTATTTTTTGCACTCTACTTGACTCTTTCAGTTTGTATTCTTTTTTCTTCAATATTCACGTGACAACTTCAACAAAAAAAAACTGATCAAAATGTACAGTATATATCGTATAAAGACATATTTCATTTCTAGATCTAAAATACATGTTTTATTTAGAAATCAGTGATGTGAGTCACAGTCACTTTGATAAATAGCGATGAAAATTGAAAATCATTTGACCTAGTTGGAAAATGTTTTATGTTATGCTAATTGGAATCTGTATTTTAATCATATTTCAGTAAAATACTGAATATTCCATCGTATTATGTTTTAAGTATCGTTTACCATGTTGGTGTACCATGCAACACTAACATGGCCGCTCCTTTATATATATATATTAAAAAAAATCCAGAAAGGGTCTAGGGTCTAACTAAGAAACTATATGGTTTATTTAGGATCTAGGCATTTCCTCTCATTACAATCTATATTTAGCTTTATTTATTTTACCAAATAAGTATTTTCTTTTCAATGATCTAAATATATAATTTAATGTAATGTAACATAAAAGGAAATGTGAATATAGATGTATTGCATAGAAATTGGTTTGCGGATTTTCTGTCCCACAATTCCACAAAGAAATACTCTACATCATTTTTTTCAATATTCAAATTCTTTAATTTTTTATTCATTTATTTTATTATTTTTTTCCTACAGCCTTCAAACATAACGATGATTTTACTTTTGAGCGCTTTACAAGATTATGAAAGCTTTATTTTATTATAATGCGAAATTACACTTTTGAAATTGATGATGACGTAGCCCAGTAAAAACTATCACTATTAGTTTCCCTCACGATGCACTCACTGATTGCTTTTACTTAGTGGATCGTCCCAGACTCGGGTACGTTACGTTAGTAGGGCAATATGATAGAAAATAAGGATTTTAGATCATAATTACCATTGTGCATTTTAAGGATTTTATGTCGAAGATAGGCGTTGTCAGGGGCCGCATTTTCCAGCCTTCCCAATTGTTATGATTGACAGAGCAAATTATGAAAAATCTCGCCAAATTAGCCTTGGATTTAGCCCCCAACGCTCTTTTTGCTTCTAGGGTTTCCTGTGACGAGCTCTTTCTCTCCCTCCCTCGTCCCCACTCCTACTCCTCTCTCGTCCCTAGTTCCCCATTATCTGCAGTAAAATTTAACGCAGGTACCCCAACACAGAATACATGGCGGTAGCCTGCGGAGGAGGCTAACTCCAATCGAGCTCAAACTTTACACGGTCACTAAATAAAACCCATAAAGCAACATATCAAAGTTTTGTCAAGATTTATCAGAAACAAACGTTATATTTTAACCTTAGCAGATTGATCGCATAAATTTACAGTAAATCGCATTAAAGAAAATTTCTTGGGCTGCCTGTGGAATGCCGATTAAAAATAATTATCCTAAATAATTATGCATTCATAGCGTGACATCATTTCAAGGAAGTAAGGTCACACTCATTTCCAAGAATCGGCTAACAGTAGACTTACAAAGAATATTATTTTGACAACACCCTCAACTCGTCTCGTATCGACTCCTGAAGACATGGAATCGTTTGTCGAAGATCTTAAGAAAGAACTCCAATGTTCCCTGTGTAATGATACTTTCACTGAACCAAAGATCTTGTCTTGTTTCCACACATTTTGTAAGCCTTGCGTCAAACGGCACGCCGAACAAGTCGACCAAATCAACATCTTCAAGTGTCCTCGATGCAAATCAAAGACTTCTCTACCAGAACTAAGCAGCGTCGAAGATCTACAGCCAAGTCTACTACATTCCCGAATATTGAAGGGTCTGGCGTTTGTAGAAGGAGAAAAGGCTTGTTCTGTTTCTGAAAGTCATTTGTCAGCTTCTTGGTATTGTTTTGACTGTGATCGCTCGATGTGTGATGAATGCGAGAATTGGCATTCAGTGTTTACAAAAGATCACAAGGTCGTTCGTCTGGCTGATTTGATGAAAGAAGATATTGAATTCGTATTAACAATAGAAAATCCTTGTACAAGTCACCCTCATCACAGGCTAGAGTTCTTCTGCGAAGATTGTGATGCAATGATTTGCGTGACATGCTTGAAACACGATCACAGGAAACATGAGACAATATCATTGGACAAGTTTGCTTCGATCAAGAAAGCTGTATTGTCAAGGCATCTGCAGGTACTAGAGCAGTTGAGATTAGATGACAAGGAAAAGCAACGACAGGAAAAGATTGCTAACACAATCAAACAACAAGGAGAAAAGGCAAAAAAAGAAGTCAAAGACAAAACCAAGAAGATCATCAAAATACTACAAGAAAACGAACGAGAATTGCTGAGACAAATCGATGAGAAGTTGGACACAGCCACAACAAACTTGAATATAATTCATCATATTCCAGACGTCAAGGAATACATCAAGAGTGTGATGGAAAGAGGACTGGCAAGTGAAATGATGAACATTCAAGAGACACAATGCTCTCAGAAATTCATCTTCAGTCACATTCCACCATCCTCTAGCATTGATTTTTTTCCAAATGAGGAGCTGATGCGACAAGTGAATTCAGGGATGGGAGAACTAATACAAACTTGTTCGAAAACAGACCATACGAAGAGCACTATGGAGGTGAAATCTAAGGCAGAAGCGTCAAAGAAAGAAAAGCTGATAGTAACGACTAAAAGCTCTACAGGAGAACTCAATCATGATCCAAGGGATTTTATAGACGTTCAAATCAAGCCTGAAGAAAATGTGAAAATAGAAAAGAAATATGTGAGAACCGATGGTAAAGTCGAAGTTGAATTCATGGCTAAAGTAGCTGGTCATTTGACAGCAGAGGTTCAAGTGAATGGGAATCATGTATCTAACAGTCCACTAGTGGTGAATGTCAAGCCACAAGAGATGAGAACAACAGGACAGTTTAACATGAAAGGTGAAGATATAGAATCTAGTTGGTTATCAGGTATAGCAGTAAACGCAGACAATAGTAGGATCGCTGTTACCATCTGGTTTTCTCCCTCTGTATTCACCTCTGGTGGAGATCTCTTACTGACGTATGATAGTCAAGGTAGTGCACAGGGACAGTTGGATAGTCCTCAAGGTTTAGCATTTCTGAATGATACAGATTTAGTCATAGCAGACACTGGTAATCATAGAATATGTATAGTGAACACTACAACAGGAACATTGTTAAAAACCTTTGGTAACCAAGGTAACGGTGATGGACAGTTTCAATATCCAAATGGAGTACACGTTGATGACGATGGTAACATCATTGTGTGTGATCGTCATAATCATCGTGTTCAAGTCTTCACAAGAGACGGTGACTATCAATATCAGTTTGGTTTGACAACACAGGACAAGTTTGATCCATTTGATGTGATAACACATGATGGACTGTTTTACGTCAGTGATTATAATAATCACGTTATTCATGTATTTGAGAAGAAAGGTAACGTACCGACTAGAATATCAGCGATTGGTGGTGATGGCAGTGCTGATGGTCAGCTGAGTGAACCATGTGGCCTGGCTACTGATAATGACCATCATCTACTGGTGTGTGATTTTGGTAATAACCGCGTACAAAAATTCACATTGGATGGTCGTTTTGTAGGAAGGACTTGTGATGTAATCAAGACCCCTAGATATATAACTGTTTTAAAGGATGGTCAGTTATTAGTTAGTGCGGGGGATTCTGGTGTCTGGTGTGTGAAGTAGAATTAGCTATTATTTTACAGTAACATATTTTTATCGGTATGACATATTGAATGATATCCCTGGGTTTGACATGTGCTAAAATATCACCATTCGGAGTTCATAATTCAAAAATCTGTTACTATTATTATTTTGTTCATTTCATTTCAATTTATTTTTCTTCCATTTTTGTTATTTTTTCTTATTTCTCTTTCTGAGTTTTATATTCTATATATATATATCTTAGAAGATGAAGAGTAATGAGAAAATTTAAGAAATGACATTATTCATAGCGAACCATATAAAATATTACAGCTCAGAAAAAATCTGAGCTCCAGACTTTCCATTTTTTGAGCTCTTTTTTCATATGGTTGCAATGAATATTTCCATTTAATATATAAATATACATCTCAATCTTAGAAGGAAGCGGTATTTTTAGTTCCCATCCCGCACCTACACTGAGAAGTTTTCCTTCACAAATTTTTCTTAAAAAGGAAGACTTGTTCGTGTAGATAGAGAAAATTGCTAATTTTGCCTTGACAAGGAAAATCTGAATTTAGTAGTTTTCCTTGACAAGTAAAAATTGCCAAGAACGAAATTTGCTCGTGTTACTGAACGACAACAAGTAAGACTTTGCAATAAATATCATTGAGTTTTTACTAGGAGGTTGTCATATCAAAATACAAATTGCAAAAAAAACAACATGTTTTGGATAATTAGCAATGTAAACTTTATTCTTGCAGCTTATATTCTTTTTCCAATATTCAGCCGTAAAAATAAAGCTCCCCTGAGCATTTAAGGATTTTGCTAATTTAAGGATTAAATAAATAAACAGAGGTGACAGAAAAAGAAGACAGAAAAAATATCGAGTCAATTTGATGTTTGGTTGCTAAGTTTTTCTTACACTTCGTTTGTAATGGTCTATCACTAATAGACCACTAGTACGTCAGCCAATGAGAGCGCAGGATTTGTGACAGATCATTGCCATAGCATACCGTACCACACCACACCACACCACACCACACCACACCACCACCGATATTTACTTCGCCTGAGTATTTTTAGAATTTTATTATTTTTAGTAGTTTTAGTATTTTTAAAACAAGTGAATATAATAAATATTGGAGAGAAAGTATTTTTTTTTTCTTTCTTTTTTCTCAAATTGCAAGCGGCACAAATCTACCAACAAGCTTGTGCGCTATATTCACTACCTGTAGGTGAATATAGCAGCATAAATAAAGACGTAAGTTATGACTAATGAGCGAGACGGATTTATGATATTCACTTGTGTAAAAATACTAATTAGCAATATTGATTTAAATTTTTATTCATTTTTCTTATTTTCAAATTAATTGAAAAGTTAACTCTATCATCTATCGACTTATCGAGAGTATTAGCATTTCCGAGGCTGAGTGAAAAACTAGGTCCAGTGGGTATTGCAGCGCATTCAGTGTTTGCAAGGATATTTTTTCCTAACATCGAACAGCCCCAAAATGCACTGCAATTCCAAATCGACTCAGTTTTTCTCTCAACTTCGGAATAGCGAATACACTGCTTAAAAACAAAAACAATATAGTTAAGAATAGTTTCATATATAGTAATAGTCATTAGGACATATATATTGCAATAGTGTTTTTATTCAAGCATCTTATTTACAAATAGTTCAGCTTCCACTGAGATGCAACAGTATTAATAGTCTTAAGCAGACAACGACACTTTTGATATTTGGTGGTTTTTAAATCATACGTGTTTCGGCAGGTTCGACTGCCATCATCAGTGATGGTAGTGTCGTTGTCTACTTAAAACTATTAATTCACTTGTTGCTACTAAGACCTTTTGGCAACAGCATTACTAATAAACTATAAATACACCTAATTGCTAGGAGATTGTTATATGAAAATACAAATTGCAAAAAAGCATGTTATGGATAATTATAGCAATGTAAAGAAACATGATCATCATTGTGTGTTTTATAACTAGTAGAATACTAACGTGGACTGCGTCGGTGTTTCTGAATAAAACAGTAGAAACTTGTAGATAAATTCAATCACCGTAAAAATGTTTATAGAACTGACGTTACGGACGTTATTCCTTCATCCTCCCTTGTGTCTTTTAGGCGATTTTGTATCGAGGGTAGTCGCGCGCTGGTTGGGGCCGCAGTGTCCAGCCTTCCTAAAGGAGATTTTTAAAAGTCGGCAAATAAGCCTCTTATCGAGCTCAAACCGTATACAGTACGTCGTTAACTAAAACTCACAAGTAACATATCAAAGTTTTGTCAAAATTTACTTGAAACAAACCTTACATTTGAACCTTATAAGATCAACCACATACATTTACAGTAAATCGTACACAAGAAATTTTTATATGGCAACTTTATGTGGCAACTTTTATTTGCTCGTGTAGACGATCGACAAATATTTGTTGTCAATTTGAGTCAGTAATTATTTCGGACAGCGGAGATGCCTGTGAAATAAAGGCTGGAGTACAAAGGAAGATGGTGCAAATAAAGAAAAGAAATACTGCTGCAATAACCTCTTATATGTCAAATAGAAAAGAACAAAAATACATAGAAAATGTGGGGTAAAACCCTGGAAAACCCAATTACGTAGAGAGGCTCAAGAATTTGCTGATAATCTAGTAGAGTAAAGGGAAACAGACCATGATAGCTTTCAAAACTTTTTTCCGGTATTTAGTTTCAAGTTTTATTTGCCGTTTCTTTCTTCTCGTTTTTTATTTTTATTTATTTATTTATTATTATTATTTATTCATTTTTATAATTTTTATTTTTTATAGTATCATGTCTTTTCTCTCTCTGGAAGCCGCAGTATTAAATTAGATGCGCTCAGTGATGACGTCAAAATAATAGCCACATTTATGTGTCGTCTCGTGCACACGGACAATTTTCGATGTTTGGTAATTTTCATTTCCCACATAAAAAAATAGGACGTCAGCTTTGTCACATAAAAAACGCGCAATTTTCGTCATCTACACGAGCAAATAAAATGGCCACATAGAAATTGTCACATAAAAATTGCTCGTGTAGAGGGGGCTTAAAGATTATTCTAAATAATTATGCATTCATATTGGCGTGACATCATTTCAAGGAAGTCAATAAGATTCCAAGAATCGCCTAACAATAGACTGACAAACAACATTATTCAGACAACTCCCTCAGCTCGTCTCGTCTCGACTCCCGAAGACATGGAATCGTTTGTTGAAGATCTTAAGAAAGAACTCCAATGTTCCCTGTGTAATGATACTTTCACTGAACCAAAGATCTTGTCTTGTTTCCACACATTTTGTAAGCCTTGCGTCAAACGACACGCCGAACAAGTCGACCAAATCAACATCTTCAAGTGTCCTCGATGCAAATCACAAACATTTCTACCAGACTTAAGCAGCGTCGAAGATCTACAGCCAAGTCTACTACATTCCCGAATGTTGAAGGGTCTGGTAGAGGGAGACAAGGTTTGTTCTTTTTCTGAGAGTCATTCGTTAGCTTCTTGGTATTGTTTTAACTGTGATCGCTCGATGTGTGATGAATGCGAGAAGAGTCATTCATTGTTTATCAAAGATCACAAGATCGTTTCTCTGGCTGATTTGAAGAAAGAAGATATTGAGTTCATAATATCAAGAGAAAATCCTTGTACAAGTCACCCTCATCACAGGCTAGAGTTCTTCTGCGAAGATTGTGATGCAATGATTTGCGGAACATGCTTGAAACACGATCACAGGAAACATGAGACAATATCATTGGACAAGTTTGCTTCGATCAAGAAAGCTGTATTGTCAAAGCATCTTCAGGTACTAGAGCAGTTGAGATTAGATGACAAGGAAAAGCAACGACAGGAAAAGATTGCTAACACAATCAAACAACAAGGAGAAAAGGCAAAAAAAGAAGTCAAAGACAAAACCAAGAAGATCATTCAAATACTACAAGACAACGAACGAGAATTGCTGAGACAAATCGATGAGAAGTTGGACACAGCCACAACAAACTTGAATATAATTCATCATATTCCAGACGTCAAGGAATACATCAAGAATGTGATGGAAAGAGGACTGGCAAGTGAAATGATGAACATTCAAGAGACACAATGCTCTCAGAAATTCATCTTCAGCCACATTCCACCATCCTCTAGCATTGATTTTTTTCCAAATGAGGAGCTGATGCGACAAGTGAATTCAGGGATGGGAGAACTAATACAAACTTGTTCGAAAACAGACCATACGAAGAGCACTATGGAGGTGAAATCTAAGGCAGAAGCGTCAAAGAAAGAAAAGCTGATAGTAACGACTAAAAGCTCTACAGGAGAACTCAATCATGATCCAAGGGATGTTATAGACGTTCAAATCAAGCCTGAAGAAAATGTGAAAATAGAAAAGAAATATGTGAGAACTAATGGTAAAGTAGAAGTTGAATTCATGGCTAAAGTAGCTGGTCATTTGACAGCAGAGGTTCAAGTGAATGGGAATCATGTATCTAACAGTCCACTAGTGGTGAATGTCAAGCAACAAGAGATGAGAACAACAGGACAGTTTAATGTGAAAGGTGTAAATATTAGATCAAGAGGTATTACAGGTATAGCGGTAAACAGAGACAATAGCAGGATCGCTGTTAACAACTGGTCTTCTGACTGTGTCCATCTATTCACCACTGGTGGAGATGTCTTACTGACGTATGGTAGTCGAGGCAGTGCACAGGGACAGTTGTATGGTCCTGAAGGTTTAGCATTTCTGAACGATACAGATTTAGTCATAGCAGACACTGGTAATCATAGAATATGTATAGTGAGCACTACAACAGGGACATTGGTAAGAACCTTTGGTAACCATGGTAACGGTGATGGACAGTTTGATTATCCATGTGGAGTACACGTTGATGACGAGGGTAACATCATCGTGTGTGATAATGGTAATCATCGTGTTCAAGTCTTCACAAGAGACGGTGACTATCAATATCAGTTTGGTTTGACAACACAGGACACGTTTGATCCAATTGATGTGATAACACATGATGGACTGTTTTACGTCAGTGATTATGATAATCACATTATTCATGTATTTGAGAAGAAAGGTAACGTACCGACTAGAATATCAACGATTGGTGGTAAAGGCAGTGCTGATGGTAAGCTGAAAGGACCATTGGGCCTGGCTATTGATAATGACCATCATCTACTGGTGTGTGACAGTGGTAATAACCGCGTACAAAAATTCACATTTGATGGTCGTTGTGTAGGAAAGACCTGTGATGTAATCAAGAATCCTCGACATATAACTGTCTTAAAGGATGGTCAGTTATTAGTTAGTACGGATGGTTCTGGTGTCTGGTGTGTAAAGTAGAATGGACTTTTATCACCCATCACGTGATTAAAAGTCGTGCTTCATTGTGATTGGGTAATATTTCATGGAGGGCAAAACAAAACTCTATTTGCTAACTGGTACAACTAGATCGCTTACGAATTCTTTTATTCCAGTCTTAAAAACCGACAAAAAAGTACAGAGTGTTTTTGCATCAAAATCTAAAAAAGAAAAAGAAAAAAAGAAGAAGAAGAAAAATTACAATTCTCTTTTTTTAAAGGAAAAACGTTTTTATTTTACATATATATATTTCATATTATTATCTCTTTTTTTCACATGGGTGCAATGAATAATATATTTTCTTATATACATTTATATCTGAATATCAGAAGCTAGCTGATTTTCATTGCTCCCATCCCGCGTCTACTACACGGACAAGTTTTCCTTCACAAATTTTCCTTGAAAACGAACTAAAACTTTTCGTGTAGATGGGGAAAATGTTCAGAACTGGTATGCTGGTTTTGAAATTTGCTGTTGTAAAGGACAACAAAATTCAGCTTGTGTAAACAATTTGCTCTTTTAAACGACAAAATTGTTAATGCAAGAGTCTGTTACCTATAGTTTTTTGCTCCATGGCTCGAAAGGAGACTGGACCTTATTTTTGTGTTTCTCCGCTGATTGAAATTCATTGCGGGCACAGTCAAAATTTCCGAAGGAAAACTTCTCAAACACTTGAATGCGAGGCCATGCGTGTGAAAATCTATTGTTCAAGTCAACGTGGCTACTCTTCAATATTCGCTATACAGGTACGTGCCGCCAAACAGGGTATGGTTTTCAGCGATTCTACTCTAGTGGAACAGGGTATATAAAATCGTGCTCGCTCTGGGACAGGGTATATGAAATCACGCTCGCTCCTCTCTGGAACAGGGTTTTCAGCGATCTTGCTCTGAAACAGGGTATGAATTTCAGGCACATCCCTACCCTAAACGGGCAAGAGTACCCCCCCCCGGGAGGTCGTCCAAAAAGAGAAAAGTAATCTACCCAGATTCCATCGAAAATAAAGTTGCTCACACACTCTCCACGACCGCGCAAAGTCTAATAAGAGAAAAATATTGTTGAGTAACCTCAACATCACCAATGCCTTTGGTAATCAAAGACAAGACGGAACGTAAAACAGTACACATGCTACGACTACAATTCCTAACGTAAGAGTAATAATAATAATAATAATAATAATAATAATAATAATAACAGTACTTGTATAGCGCATTCTGCTACCTCAATGTACGCTTGTATTCCTTGATTCTTTGATTGTGCGTTGATCGCACGGCTGCTGTTTGGACGTTGATGGCTCTCGTTTGACGACGAGCTGTTAGGAAGACCTTACTTAAACAGAATATGATGATCACAATGCATACAATCATAACGAAGGCTACGGGGAGTTGTCTTATGTTGTACGAACTGTGGGACTGCCATCTGTCTATCACAAGTATTATGGAAATCACGAGCCAAAGAGCAACGGTCAGTACCATAAGGTTTTTTTTTAAATGTTGGCATGATAGTAAAGGGGACATTCTATTGATAGGTATCTTTCCAAGCTAATGATCATTGTACCAAGAGACCATCCTGCATATAGCAATGCAGATATTACATAAGTGGTCGTCAAAATACATAAATGTAGGCACTGAGAAATGATGCAAAGATTCAAATAAACGAACAAAGGTTGCACCACAAGACCTACTAGCAAACCGGTGAAGGAAAAGACTGCAAGTAGTAGATTATAGCTAGTCGATCGTAAGCGTTCATCTCCAACTATCGTCAAAATCACGAGAAGATTAATGTAAAATTTAAGAGTATACTCGACCATAATTAGAAATACCGTATATTTAAAAAAAAAATGATCATAAATATAAATTAAAATGGCGTGTTTCGAGGAGAAGGCTACATTCCGGGCGTACAGTGTAGCTGCTACACCCCACACCCACAAGAACGCCTGCTTTGCAGGCAACATCTAATCGCCTGGCCTTATTCAATATTGATATGTAATCCAAGACAGATACAGCACAATCCTTGAGAAATCTTTACCATCATTTTCTAATTAGAATTTAGCATTTGGTATTTGTTGATTATGCAGAGGAAATGATTCAAATAGGATTGCAACAATGTAATTTCTTCAAAGCTCGTCATTGGGAACGGGATTTTTAGCATATTTAATTTTAAGCCTTTTTTTAATCTTTCTCCGGACATTTTTGTTGTGGTTGTACGGCTCGTTAATGGCGGAAAACCCGCCACATAGAGGCTCTTTAATGGCTTCCAGTCTCAAGCCAATAAAAAAGCTAGTGAGAAAATTAGCAACGTCCAATCAAATCGCTTGAATAAGGAAGCCATGTCACTAACTAAACAAAAATTTACAAAAGTTTGACCATGTGATGACCATCACTTTAAAATGTTAAACGTCAAACATTTTTCTAACCAAAAGGAAAGTTATGAACTCCTATAAGATAAATTGTTTGGGTTTTTGAAGAGCGTAAAGAATGTTTTAACAAGAAAGCCTTGTCAGAAGCAAGCCTGTAAGGAATTCTGTGCATTTTATTTCGATAATTGCGGTTTCGCTTGGCTTGAAAACTGCTTTTTTTTAAATCATACTAAATTTTTTTTCTGTTTTTTTTCTTGTTTTTCTGTTTCTGCGTGAACTAAATATATCGGTCTCTGAAAAATTACATTACGAGAGAAAATAAACGGCTATAGCACGGAGCTCCATCCATAGCTTAGGAATTTTCTGTGCTTAAGCACCAAGATGTGGTCCAATTTTCTTAAGTAGTTCGTGGTTGTGGTTGCGTTGACCCAGACAGTATTCTTATCATTAATAGATTTTATCTCAACCAGCGTATCAAACGTTATAACTTTGTCACTCTCTGAGTATTTTAGCTTTAAATATCATTTAAGGATCGAATCAAAAATGACAGAAAGATGTGAGTGGCGCTGCCACTATAATGGAATATCTCAGCACACTTAGGATCAGATTCAAATTTACTGAAAAAATACTGTGACCGTCCCAATAATTACGCTACAATTTGTTTATTATTCTATACGTCTTAAATAATTTACTAAATTAAAATTCTTATTATATCTATGAGACTAAGATTTGTATTTATAAAGAGTTATTCGTCTTGAATTTTAAGCGAAATTTGTTAAAATAATTGTCTGATTAACCAGTTTTTAATACAATTTTAGAGTGACTCGCTTTAAGATATAAATTAAGAAATGTGCTCTGCGTATTAATTAGTGTTCTGGATATCATTTCAACAAAAGCAGCTTTGAATTAATTTTTCGATAAGGTATTCACCTCCGGAAGTTGGGTATATCTGCACATTGAAGACAGTGAACATATTAGGGCCCACCTTGCTCTACAA
Source organism: Actinia equina (assembly GCA_011057435.1). Lineage (NCBI taxonomy): Eukaryota > Metazoa > Cnidaria > Anthozoa > Actiniaria > Actiniidae > Actinia > Actinia equina. The sequence continues at coordinate 222,848 of WHPX01000226.1, read as the reverse complement.
TCTCTGAGGACAAGACCGGCGGACATTCGCTAGAACGGTTGGCTATGGAAGCGTCTTAAACCAAGAAATGGCAAGATATTCTACAATATTTGAATTCTCTAACGCGAGATGGAAAGTCTTCATCGAAAAGGTAAGTACCGTCTGTCAAAATCGTTTCCATTGCGATATTTAGTGTACATGAATATATAATTACAGTTCAAATTCGTTTCTAACCCTAAGATTATTCTTTCATTTTGGTTCCTTTACCTCGTGATTTTCTCCTATATTTTAAATCTTTCCTTCAAACTAAGATCTAAAACATATAACTAGTTTATTCTAATTGTATAAATGTCTCGACAATAGAAAGCGAATAAACAAATGACAATTTTTCTAGTATCAGCTGTCAAAATGAATTTCGAATTTCTTTACATAAAATGTACACAAATGTTACAAGATCATTTCATTTTAACTTTGAGAAGTGAAGCTTTCAAGGTCGCTCACTTTTAATCGCAAAAAAATGCCATGTTTTCTTTAAATATTAGCTTGATAATATTTTTTGTGATTCACAGCTTACAAAATGCTAATAGAGCTTCAAAATGTTGAACTTTCACTCGGATTGTCTCAGCCAATCAGAGTACAATATGTTTAAATATAAACATTGCTACTGAAATCAACACAGTGTATAGCGTGACTCAAATGCTCTTTCACTATTCAGTGAATTTTTACCATAAGAAGGAGACTCGTTCATACCTTTGTTGACGCACATCGAGCCTTAGAGGCTGGAAATACCCGGAAAGTGATTTTATGTTTTTTCAAGTATTATCGTTTCTTGTACACAGAAAATTGCCTTCAAATCGGTATGGAACAGTTCTTTAATCTAATAACTGAAAGTATGGCCTTTTAGTTGCAGTATATTTCAATTTTTTAAATATTTTATACATGTGTATTTATGTATTTTCTTATTTCTAGGCTGGCCAAACAGATTATAACTATTTGGTAAAATCATCCCTTGTAGACGACATGAGTCGTAACGAAGGCAAGAATGGTTGTCATTCATGTTGCCCAAAACTATGTCGACGGTTGCGGTCTGAATTGCTCTTATTCTTGATCTTAATTGGGGTAGTTTTTGGTTTCATCGTCGGGATTTTCATTAATAAACCCGTTGGAGACATCAAGGACCCAGAAAGAAAAGCGTCAACGTTAATGCTCATTGGATTCGCAGGCGAGCTTTTCATGAATATGCTGAAAATGTTAATTCTGCCATTGATTATAGCAAGTCTGGTTTGTTCCTTGGCTGCTCTCGACGCCAAAGCTACAAGTAGAATCGGAAGAAGAGCTTTGCTTTACTTTATTGCTACCACAATTCTCGCCGTTATTTTGGGGATTGCTTTAGTGGTTTCCATGAGACCAGGAGAAGGGGGAAAAACAGAGGAAGCGGGGAAAAAAATTGAGGAATACAGAACTCTAGATGCTTTCCTAGACTTGATAAGGTCAGTCAAACCATTTATCATAAAAATTTAAACCTCGTTTATCAATTTAAAGTCTTTTTACTCCTATAGTTTACAAGTTTGTTCCAGTTTACTTTCATTTCCAATACATTGGTCTTTATTATAAAAATGTTCAATTTTTATTGTTGAAATCTAAAATTCTTAATCCAATTTGAAGACAAAATTTGACCGAGTCACGCTGTTTACAATAAGATCATCTTAATTCATGATTACTGTTCTGAACACCAAAATTAATCCGCTCTATCCCACTTATTTATAAACACACACTATTCCTTGCCAGATATTAATCTATATTTCAAAATATAGGCGTCTTTGATTGATATTTTCCTCTTGACTTATCAACACCTAAAAAAAAAAATATTTTACTTGAAAAGTGAAAATAAAGTTCAAATTGTTGCAATTTTAGCCCCTTCTAGCCCCTGAACTACAATTTTAGTATCAATTTATTTAAAAAATATATTTATATTTTATTATATATTTGGATGAATCGGTCCGCTGAAGAGAGGCGTTCGTTTTGATTGCAATTAGATGTCATTTTTGAATGACCCTTTTGTCTTGTTAATTATTTCATTTTGAACCTTGATTAAAAAGAAAATGAATCAATAAATATGTAAATATATTTTCAGTATTGATATTAGTTTTATTTGTGTGCATTTAGAAATCATAATTAATCATAATATATTCCTACGTATAGATTATCACTTTTTGTTTTGCACTAAATATTTTCATTGTCAAGACCACTTATCATTCCCTTGAAAATATTTTTCCGCTGAAGGTTGATATAAAACCCAAACAAAAAGCTTATTTTATGCTCTACGACAATAAAATGAAAAACAATAAGAAGCCCAATTTCTGTTGCATCTGACAATGTCGGGTCAAGGAATAAAATTATTTAAAATGCTTATATTTCATTTTGTAACTTTAGGTCCTGTTTTCCCAGTAATATTGTGGCTGCCATGTTTTCACAGGTATTGTTATCTTAATTGGAACGATATCCATCTATTCGGATTCATCATCGCATGGATCCATTTATTCCATTCTATTTTGTTAATCCATTTTTTCTATCTGTCAACCCTTATATATCATACTGTTCGTCCATCCGTCCCATCAATTAATCTATCCCTATCATCTATCCCATCCATGTTATCCATCACATCTATCGCTCCCATTGATCCCATGCATCCATGCATCCATGCATCCATGCATCCATGCATCCATGCATCCATGCATCCATGCATCCATGCATCCATGCATCCATGCATCCATGCATCCATCCATCACATCTATCGCTCCCATTGATCCCATCCATCCATCCATCCATCCATCCATCCATCCATCCATCCATCCATCCATCCATCCATCCATCCATACATCCATATGCATGGTTCCCGACTAGTGGGGACATTCGGTCACACACCGACTTATGGGGACACCATCCATCCATCCATCCATCCATCCATCCATCCATCCACCCGTCGTTCATTGCATCTTCCTGAACGCGTATCAACCGACCAGCTATAACCATGCACCATCCACTCTTGCTATCCATCCATCTCTTCCTCTCTCCCTCCATTCCGTCAATCAACCATACCCATCTTTTCCTGACATCCTCCCATTCCATTCATCCATTTATGCTTTCTATCCCATCCATCCATCAATCTATTTATATATCCTATTTACTCATTTCCATTTCCTTTCCTCTGCCTATCTATATGACAATTCTTTTCTCCTTTTTTCAGCAAAGGACGAGATACACCAAAGTAGACCCTGTCCTACAATCACGAAACCAAACCATAGACATCAACAACTTGACAAAGCCAGACCTCTCAAGACTAAACGTATTCTCAAATGGCACCCACAACCTCTCAACTACAAGTACAACAGTCACACCTGGATCCAAGACAGTCCCTTCAGGTCAAATGGTGGACCCAAAAGGAAACATGAATGTGCTTGGTATAGTAATATTCTCTGTCGTGTTCGGTATTGTTCTGGGTCGTATTGAAGATAGAGGCCTTCCGCTTAAAGCTGTGTTTGAGTCTTTAAATGAGGTTATTATAAGGATGGTCTCTGTTGTCATGTGGTAAGTACTAATTTTGGTTATGAATGGTTAAGCTATAGAGTACCACAGCATGAAAAGTCAAATTTACACTCCTTTACGTCGATGGTAAAGGAAGCGTAAAGACGCACGACAATTTACGCTGTCTTTAAGGAAAAACGCAAAGAAGCGTAAAGACGGAATTGACCCGTAAAGATAAAATAAAGACACGTAAAGTTTCTTTTTCGATCCGTAAAGGCAGCGTAAAGGTTGAATGAAGATCCGTAAAGTATCCTTGCGTAAAGTTTGCTAAAGGAGCGTAAATATATGTAAACTAAAGTTTATGTAAAGTAAAAGAAAAGAGCCTTAAAAAACCGTAAAGAGGGTATCGTAAGTTAGCTTCCTGAAAAAGTAGTAAATGGCAAGGCTCGATGTAGAATCTGTTATTCCTGGTTTTAACAGAAACTAATTATGACAGATCCTTGAAGGAAAATGCCAAAAAATCCGTTCCATTTTTCTATTATTCTTTTCTTTTGTTGTTCTTCATAGTGTGAAATGTAATAAATTCGTTTTACGTCACACTTCATAATTTTACTGAAGCAACAGAGAAATTTAAAATACACTTTTAAATTTAAAGATAGTTCAGGAAAAATCCCGGTTTAATGGTACTACAACAACGTACGGACGAACTAAAGAGCATTCCCATTTCCTTCCCAATTCTGTTTCAGGTACTCCCCGATAGGTATCTGTAGCCTCATCATAGCTGAAGTAGCTGCGATGACAAACATCATGAGATCTCTATCTCTTGTCGGTATTTACATGTTGACTGTCATCTCTGGCCTCCTGATTCACTCCTTAGTTGTCCTACCCATCATCTTCGTGATCGTTACACGGAGGAACCCTTTTGGGTTTATCATGGGCATGCGCAGTGCGATCATCACAGCTTTTGGGACGTCATCAAGGTTAGAACAATATACCTCTATAGCTTGGGCGTAATGTTGTCCCATTTCAGACCACGTGTCATTCTCTTGGGAATAATATTCTTTGTTTGACTTGTATCCATATTTATGTGTCTACTCATGCACAACCAGACGCAACTGTTAAACAATGAAAGTGGTGAATTCACCATAGATCAGCCCAGAGGTTAATTCAGGGTTTGATCTGTGAGTTAGCCTTGCCCTGACTTAGATCAGCCTAGAGGTTGTTTCACGGTTTGATCTGTGAGTTAGCCATACCCTGACTTAAATCAGCCCAGAGGTTGTTTCAGGGTTAGATCTGTGAGTTAGCCATGCCCTGACTTAGATCAGCCCAGAGGTTGTTTCAGGGTTCTATCTGTGAGTTAGCCGTGCCCTGACTTAGATCAGCCCCGAGGTTGTTTCAGGGTTTGATCTGTGAGTTAGCCGTGCCCTGACTTTGATCAGCTCAGAGGTTGTTTTATAGGTTTTGATAAAACTGAAGTTTGTTTTGATTATTTTTGATTTCAGTTCAGCCACGCTACCCACCACCATGAAATGCGCCGAGAAGAACAATAAAGTCGACGCACGCATCAGCCGGTTCATCCTTCCACTGGGTGCAACAGTGAACATGGATGGGACTGCTCTGTACGAGGCGGTGGCTGCTGTATTCATCGCGCAGGCAAATGGCATTGACCTTGGCATTGGAGCACTCATTACAACATGGTAGGGTATGACAGATGTCTAAGGGAGGTGTTTGTAATGGCTGGATAGTCTGTGCGACCTTATCGACGTGAGGGGTCTGGGACTTAGGTCCATTCTTATTCCTATCTTTTCATCCAATGCATTACAGCCGAGTTGACATTCAGAACTAACTCAAGTCAACCAATCAGAATTGGGGATTCGACATTGTATTTTGATTAGCATTTCCCATGATTCTGCCAAGAGACCATGAAATACGAATCCTTTGTTCTTTACATTAGTCGTAATCACTAGTCTAACTCATGTATGGTGAAATTTCATTTCAATCGAAAACAGAAATCTATATTGTATTTAGTCCCTGCTAGGAAAATGCTATCAAAAATAGTTGACACATAATTTCGTCCGGGGAATGCTAACCAACTCAACGCCTGGTTATGCATTCTGATCAGCCAGTAGATTTTGAGAAACGATTGTCATATTTGTAGCGTTACAGCAACAGCAGCATCCATTGGTGCCGCAGGGATCCCACAAGCTGGTTTAGTCACCTTAGTGATGGTCCTCCAAGCTGTTAACCTCCCTACTAGCGACATAGCGCTAATCCTGGGTGTTGATTGGTTCTTGTAAGTATTTATTACGTAATCTATCAAAATATTCCTGAAAAACAAGAGAACATGCAAAGACGTCTTCCATACCTGATAATTGTTTTTAGAAAACCATTTCAGAGGCGCCTTCACATGCTTTCAGTTCGACCCGTTGAGCTGCGCCACTGCTGTAGTTGCGGTAGTGATTAGGATAACTAGTTTTGATATATTTCAGTGCTAATAATTTTTCAAAAAAATGGTTTTTGTTACCATAGAGACCGTATACGTACTACTGTTAACGTCCTTGGTGACGCCATGGGTACAGGAATTGTCGAGCACCTATCACGTGACGACCTCATGAACATGGACTTCATCGCACGTGAAGAAGTCGAACCGGTCGATGAAGACAGGTTCAACCCACGTGACACGGAAGCTATGATTGGAATGAAGGGAAAACGACGAAACGCTTCTGAAACGTCGATCAAAGAAACGAACTTTTAAATTATGCACGTTGTCATGGTAATATTGTTGTTTCTGTAAGTGTTGTCATGGGAACATTGTTATTGTCATATGGTGATATTGATGTTGTCATGTTTATATTAATATTTGTGATTTTGTCGTTGTCATGGTAATATTAATGAGATTAATTGAATCTTTAGAAATATATATATATATATATATATAACAAAGGGAATTGTATTACTTCTATAATTTCTGTTGAATATTGTTCTTACTAAACGAAATCAATCGCTATCATCTGATCGTCGCTTACATTTTTGTTTGGGCTTCGAAAGCTTGGTAAATCATGCATTTTTCAGCTAAAACTTTCGATTCGTCACCTGATAAATTTATATACATTCTTGTAACTCGTTCTTCAGTACTATCGAAATTAACTTTCTTAAAAATATAAGAAAATGTCATGGTTTCCAACAAATAAACTAATTAAAAAAAAAATTGAAAAAGGAGAAAAGGAAAAAATATAGTAAAGGTTAATTCCACTTACAAAAAAAAAAAAAAAGAAAAAAAAAAAATCGATTCAAATGTGCCATACCCCCGAGACATCCGCAGAGCTGGGGCGTCGTATGGACTTCGGACCTGACGGCGATTAAATCCTTCTGCCCTTGGGTGTACGAATTACGCAAGAAAATGTTCTAGCCGAAGCATCAGGGGAGAGACCAGCCGGCCCCCAGACCATATCGGCTAATCCCTTGCATCTCTGCCACGCACGGAATCGGTTGAAAGTATAATGTTAAAACGTCTAGTCTATTCGGTGCATTGTTTTTACGTCTATTGTTACGCTAATTTCTTTGGAACCGTGGCCCAGTGGAAAAAACTTGGAACTTCAAGATACAAAGTCAAGCCCGGCTGAGGAGGGTTAGTACCTGGATGGGTGACCTGAAGATTCCACCTACTCAATTTTTGCTCGATCATTTTTTTACCTTTTTTTTTTTTCGTTTTCATGACAGTATAGTAGATTTTTTTCCTCCTATTTTTGTCTTTCTCGTCATAATGTATCCAATCCCTTTCTACCCGAATGCTTTGTCCAATCTTTGTGCACTTACTTCTTCACCCAGAAATGCAGTTCATTTCCACAAGGATGATTTGTAAATCAATTTTCGCGATATGGCGTAATCTACCAAGATTCCATATAGGCTAAACATTGCTAGCTTCGTTGAAGTGATAAAATGATAACAACGTGACTCGGTTTAGTAAAAGCAATATTCAACACAATTATAGAGGACATACGTTTGTTATTCAGTGTAACTGAGATCTCGTTGACATACAAGCAGTGGCGAATCAAGGATTTTAAAAAGAGGGGTTTTAAAATGGCCGCCACGCAGGAAACGCTAGTAAGATTGGCTTCACAAAAGCCTGTTGGGATTTCAGTTTTATCCTACTGAGCGTAAAGAACATATGATTGGCTTCACAGAGTCTCAAAAAGGGGGTTTCCATGGAATTAGTAAAACCACAAGACCCTCCCTTTCATCGTATTATATCATATAGTTAGGATAGTACGCGCGCGCTGATTGATCGAAAACTGTGCCTTATTAATTAGCTAGTGAACGGAGCACAGTGCTGACGCCATCCGCGCGCGCGAAGTGGTGCTAGATCCTGCGACCGTCTTTTTGCGTAAATAAATTCAATACCGAAATAAAATTAGTAACTGTACAATAAAACGAAAAAAACAGTTTTTTTCCGAGCTCCGTTCAGTAATGAAGCACGTAGGAAGCGTCGTAAGCACTCAAGAAGTGTTAGAAGTACTCGCCCATGGCTCTTGCTTCTCCTTACGCTTCTTTCGTGCTTACGTCACTTCCAGCGTGCTTTATTACTTAACGGAGCACGGAAAAGGCAGACTTATGTGTTAAATATTTGATTATTGAATTATATTTGGCTGTTACAAATAGTAAGAATCAAGGTTTATTAACTTATCTTAATCGTTTTTAGATATTATATGTTATTTGACTATGTTGTTTGCTAGCTACCGTTTTATATTGTTATTTATTTTTAGATTCAATATAACTTTTCAAGTAACTGAGTATTATAAAAAATGAGTTATTTGCTTGTATGCAAATTTTTGTAAAAGTATATATTAGTTTTCATTAATATTTATTAAGGAAATTTATTAGATATTATCATAATTTTATTAGAATCAAGTTTGGAATTTTTGATTTTTTTTACTTGTTATCTCGATGACAGCACATTGTGTATAGTGTTGAACCAACATTTGGAGCAGATAATGCGATTCAAAGACTTTTATCAGCTGGTTGAGTTGACTCATCTAAAAATTTTTTTATTTGAAATTTTCGTAATTTCATTCAGTGTAGATGCTTTAAGCGCCTCGTGAATCATATGAATATAATCTAAAAAATATATTAGCTACAAAGATCATCATTAAATTCTTATCTTCTTGTTACACACAGTGTCGCTGCCTACAGTATGATTTCTTTGTTCATTGGAATTTCTTTTCCAGGGCCGTCTTACACAAGAGGGTTGAAAGGGTCCTGGGTACGAGGTATATTAACTAAGGTCTATATATCGTTCACAAAAATATATAATACACTTATTTTGCCTGTAAGCTATTCTAATGCGTATTGTATATAAAGCAATAAACTATATCATATACCTAGTGTGACTTGTAAAACGTATTGCCTCTTGACTGATTTGAGTGGGTCTGGGCTGATTTAAGTCAGGACAAGGTTAAAACACAGATGGATATGGCCAATTCACACTTCAAACTCTGAAAGAATTTTTGGGCCCATTCAATTCAGGGTACAGGTAATTCGGGTTTTGATCCCCCCCCTCCCACCCCTCCCTACTTATCTAAGAAAAAAGCATTTTAGTCCAGAGGTGCACGTGATTGTGCTACCTTCGATGACTTCAAAACACATTTAACTAAACAAACAAACTGTGAGCATGCGCATATGATTTTTCTTATAGTCACGCATGCGCAAAAGCAAAGTATGAGTCGTGTCTTGCATAAATTTAATTGTTTATTACGTTTTGTATTTTATCGAAAAATACATAAATGCATAGTTTATGTAAAAAAAGGTTAAATACTCAATTTTATCATTTTTTATATGCGTGCTATTTGTCTTTATAAAGCTATTTGTCCAAAATTGTCACTCTTAGGTTGAGAATATATTTGATAATAATAATAAACATGTAAATTAGCTAAGAAGAACTAGAGTCTGACTATAAACTAATGAACAAGTCTACTATCGATCTATAATCTTAGTACTAAATAAAACGGGTAATATTCAACTGGAAAGTAAGATTAAACAAAAGATTTTCGACGATTAGTTGATTTTAGTGCTTTTCCACTGGCGGATTTATTTTGCACTGGAAAGTGTATGCGGTAAATATGCTTTTTGATAATGACAAAAGGCAGTGATTGACAAAAAAACTTAAAAAGACTAGAAATAGAAGAAGAAAGAGCCTTGAAAAGGAGAACTGGATGAAGAGGAGGAAAAATTGGAAGAAGTTAGTAGACTACGTTTTTTGGAAAAAGAAGTGGGGACGATCGAAGAAAACTACTTTTTTTGGAAAAAGAAGTGGGGAGTTAGAGATTGAGAAGGAGAAGAAGGATAAGGAGAAACAGAGGGAGAAGCAACAGCAGAAGTAAAAGGAGAAGCTTAAAGAGAAAGAGAATACGGAGTAGATGAATTAATCGTACACAAAAAGAAATGAAAACTTATCTTTAGTAAATTGTCTGAGAACAACAACAACAAAACAACAATAACAACGAAAATAGAGCTTCCAATAACATTATTTTTAGTTATCCTAAAAACTAAATACATTTTTTTTTTACATTTAATTTACTTTCTCTAGAAAATAAAACCAGCAGATTATAAGTTAACCATTCAGGCAAAGTCGTAAATACGTAGTAGCTGTTGGAGAACCTCGTTCTAATGTTTCTGAGTCACGTGTTATGCTGTGACGTAGTCATTGTTCGCTCTTGTCCGCCATGATAGATAGCTTTTTACTGCTTGGTAACAGAAGTTGTATTGCTCCTAGAAAAAGGCAAAAAATGCAAATAAAACACAAGAAATATCACAGAAAATGATAACAAAATGCAAGTATGAAGGGTAAGTCACATTATTTTGAAACCTTTCTGGAAAAAAAGTTCGGCATATTTTTTAGATATAAATTTAGCAACGAAGAGTCGTTCTTGTTGTCGTTTGTTGTTTACTAAACTTTGGTTGTTGTTGGTTACTAACGTTTTCGTACAACCCGCTTTGAGTTACCTTCTCTTAGTCAGTATAGACAACTCAGGGTTCTAAACAGTGGAAATGATACTTATTTATTTATCTATTCTTATTGCAGCAAAGTAAAGCACTTTTTGTGGATAATGTTTGAATTCTAAAATACTAAGATTTTTTCCTGAACTGAAACCGTCCAGGGGAAAAAAAATTTCTGAAAAACATTTCTGAATCTTTGGATGAGAAAACTATTGTTATTATCATATTTATAACCATCTATTATTTATTTGTTTATTTAACATTCATTAATAGATAATCTCTCGTTCTATCTGCTAGACACATAGATTTAAGGAAGAAAATAATATAGTATTTCAGCTGCTTTGCTAATTGCTATTGCTGTGCTCAGTCTAAAACTCTCTTTGATCGGATTGTCGGATGGCGGATTTGACTGTGAAGTTACACTTCTCACACGACACGGTCACGGTGCAAGAATGACAACATCCGTTGGACCAATCACAACACTGGACTTAAATGCTAATTTTGTCAAAATATTAAAACACGGTGCTGTCACGCACGGTTAACGCACGTCAAGTGTCTTTAATATGTCACAACTAAGGTAGACTTACCGCACTGTCGACCATCCCTGCTCTTTGTGCAAGATACACGTAACACACGACAAGGTCACGGTGCAAGAATGACAACATCCGTTGGACCAATCACAACACCGGACTTAAATGCTAATTTTGTCAAAATGTCAAAACACGGTGCTGTTACGCACAATTACCGCACGTCAAGTGTGTTTGTATAGTCATAACTAAGATAGACTTACCGCACTGCCGACCATCCCTGGTCTTTGTGATCGCAACCATCTGACAGTCTGAAAGACATCTATGTTATCTTCAGCCTCTAGTCGTTCAATACTGATGGCCAATGTCAAGTAGACTCCAGTACGATCTGCCCCATCGCTGTTGACAGATGGAGATTTTGAGTAAGCAATATTTATAACATTATAAGAGGGCTTTAAAAACAAAGTACCAAAAGGCGGCTGGCTAGCTTGAATCCAAAGAAACAGAGAAACCAAAAACAAAACAAAAAACCTTCAGATTTTAGTCTACGACCATTCAATTGTGATTGTTCAATTAGCAATTCCCGGATGTTGTGGACAAACTGGCTCGATCCGGCACTGCAGCACTGCAGTGAATTGTAACATTGAATTAGGCGAAATAGGCGCCATCTTGGTAATATGTCCCCTAAAGCAATCCAATAATGCACTGCAATTCCTACCAGTTTTTTCCTCCCAACCTCAGAATGGCTAATTCTGTGAAACAATAATAAAACAGCAAAACCAACATGGATTTCCTTAGTTACATATGCATACCTGCAATGCACGATGGTAGGACCATGATCCTCTACGAGCTGTATTTTCTGTATCTGTTCGTGTAAGCACACCAGTCCGTTGACTCGAGGAGGGACACCGTATCGAGGCCAGTTGTGATATTGGAAGTGATATACTAACAAACTTTCCATACTCTGCGAAAAGAAAAGAAAAATACTTTCGTTGACCTATCCTACTTAAATTGTTTCTGCGGCATAGGTACTTTTCTTTGCTTGAGGACACATTTGATGTTGATCTGACATGTACTTGGTCATTAGTTCGTAAGTGTCCTTGTCTTCGTACTCGACAATAACTGAACCTCAGGGATTTTCGTTTGTTTGAACTCCATTGATTATTTTTTGGCCGTTCTCGGTTCACTAGTTATCAATTTTTACTACTATAACTTTACTTAATTTTCCAAGACAATTCTCTATTGATTCATATCGTTAGTCAAAAGGAAATGCCTAGCATGGGACCTAGAGTCCCGTTCGCTCTTTCCGTTTTGGGTAGCATGTTGGTTCTGTAATTTTCCTTCCTGATTGATACCCAATAAGAGTCGTAAAGAATAATGACATCTCCATACAACGGGTATTGAATAATTGTTAAAAATTCACGGCATCGACGAGCCGTGCCGTGACCGTGATAGCGCCATTTCCAAGCATTCTAAAAGGATAATCAGTGATTTCGTACGCTGTCATCAAGTTTAGCCCAAAGTATTAACTGTCGGGTTTGTGCAGTAACGGTGTCGTCTGTCGTGCCATATAAAATCCAAGCTGTCAGCAAAAGCATTTGATTGGGTCCTGGTCTTGGATTTGACTTCTGAGGGAAGAGGACTAGGGGCAGCTAAGGTATACCAAGCCACTTCTCTCGAACGACAGATTGAAAGCAAGTGACTTCGTAGACGACTTTACCTTTAAGTCGGAATGCAGCTCAAATTGGAAGACTATAACAAAAGGTTTGTAATTCTCAGGAGAATTTTTGTCCTCCAAATTGAGCTGCTTTGGCGTCACATGCAAGGGGTCTATATTCATGGGTCTTCTCATACGCCACCATTAAACAAAGAAATGATACTCTAGGGAATGACACGTGGTCTGAAATGGGAAAGTATTACGCCCTAGCTAAAACATTCAAATCTTCAAATATTATCTATAAAGGTTTTTATATTTTGTGGGTAAAATTAATTTTGGAAAAGATACTGGTCTACATACCCCATGACATCTGAGCTTCAGGACTCGTTGTGTGTGGTCATCCAGTATCTCTTCATCTATCTTGGTGACGATGTATTTACCATACCGTAAGCAGCCTTGCAATGGCCAGTATTGTACACACTCTTCCTAGTCAACCGATTTGAAGACGGGAGTTAATGTCTGATTTGACCCATTTTTTATTTACTTACACTTATATAATCATTTTACCTTCTCATGTTGAGGATATCTTACTTGTTCGCTGCGCTGACTCATAAGATATCACCTCAACACTCGAAGATAAAAACCGCATCTCCGCGGGGCCATATAGTACCCTAGATCCCTCTCTATGTCTCTCAATTCATTCGATATTATATGCATGCGACTTGCTCAACTTGCTATTGGTTTAAAAAACAACTTTATAATTTATATTCATTTGGTAATTGTTTCATTTGTATTTTGACTCAATCATGTCATTAAGAGTAAATGGTTTGAACCCAGGTGTTGAAGTTTGTTGTGAAGTGTGATCGTACAGGTGAGTGTAGTCTTGAGAAAGACTGTTGTAGATGATGACTGACGTTTCGAAAGCCTGAGGGGAAATCATCTTCAGAGTCCAGTCAAAAAACGAAAGAATGATATTGATGATATTAAATCATATCGATCATTGATTACTCTTCATCGTTTCTTACTTGGCCTGTTTTGTCGGTGAGTCCAGCGAGCATGACAATAGCGGTACATCGTTGCTCCCAAACCATTTGCCAGAATTCTGTGACTGTGTTTTCCATGGGAGCCTGGGTAGCAATATAGGCTCTTCCCTCGTTGTAACCCTGGAAAATGGCAAGATAAGGCCACCTTATTTAAAACAATGGATTTCAATTTGATCGTCACCCAGAACCAACCTCAGGGCATGGCTAACCTGAAACAACCTCTGGGTTAATCTATAAGTCAGGGCGCGATTATATCTAACTCACAGAACGAACCCTGAAACGTTTCATTTTTTAACGTCGAAGGTTGCTAATGGTGCTATTAAACTGTCGTTGTTATTGTATAACGATTAAAGCGCTACTAACAACCTAACCTTTACATCATTTCATTAACTCTTCAGGCAGGAATAGGAAATTTAATACTCACGTCAATGTAGCTTGCGTTGATATAATCTGCTGTCCCTGGATTACTAGACAGACCAGAAATACGAACACGATTACCATCAACTGAAACAATACGAAGATACTCAAGGTTAGTAAGACACTGGGTTCAGTTGGACCCCATTACTAGAACATTTGTGCATATCGGTCATGTTACCCAAACCCACTAAAAACAAGGCAGTTGCGTCACGTGACATATCAGGAGAAACGACCAATAGAGCGTTTTCACTCACGTGACAAGGCAGCCATATTGGTGTGCTAAACAATAGAAACTTTCTGCACAGTTTTTGCATAAAAATAGAATTCAATTCCCCAAGGATAGAAAATGTATTGTTTTGGTACACCAACATGGCCGCTGTGACGTCACGTGACGTAGCGTCTTTAGAAGCAAGTTAAAACAGCATTCAACTTACAAGGTAGGACATCTGGGCATCTGTTTTTTACGATATTTTCGCGAATGTAAGCCACACTCTGTTCAAAAGCTTCTGGTTCGTAGACTGGGAGATTCTGACATAAATAGTATCATTAGGTGATTAAGTACTGAATGGTGGAATGATGAAATATTGCTATATAGCATGAACAAAGACGACTAAAAAGGTGGTACATGAAAAATGAACGAACGAATGAACAACGAACGAACGAACGCGGAACGAACAAACGAACGAACGCGGAACGAACGAACGAACGAACGAATGAACGAACGCGGAACGAACGCGGAACGAACGAACGAACGAACGAACGAACGAACGAACGAACGAACGAACGAACGAACGAACGAACGAACGAACGAACGAACGAACGAACGAACGAACGAACGAACGAACGAACGAACGAACGAATGAATGAATGAATGAATGAATGAATAAATAAATAAATAAATGAAAGGTTGGGTGTATTATACTTACATCAAATTCATCATATCGCCTCCTGTTAACCTCAGGATCATTATCACAAAGAACCAGAAGCCTATCACCGATCTCTTGTGAATGAATCTCTGTGATCCCACAGACAGAAGCATCCCTTAAAACATCATGAATGAAAGAGTATTGATCCTGTAAACAAAAAAAATTCAGACTGATCGTTTATTACGTCGTAATGGGGTGGGGTATGATTTTAGAGGGGCTATACATATTTTTGAAAAAAAACGTCATTTGAGGGGTAAACTTTACGAGGAATAGAAAGGGGTGGGGGGAAGGGTAAATTTTGTAGGAAAAATAGTAAACTAAATGACGATGAAGAAGGGGGTACAAATATTACTTAAAAGGTAGTTAGCAGGTAAACGAGATCTCTTCAACATCATATTTTTGAACGGCTTTTTTATTGTTTTATTGTTTTGTTGTTTTTTTTTCTTCTCTTTTTTCTTTTAATTACTTCGATTCTCTATTCTGAAATATTCATGTTCAAATTATAAATTTATTAGAATACTTAATCTCAAAACAAATCAACCGAAGAAAGTTTTTGTGCTACGACATTTTTGTACCCCTAGTACGAGGAGCACGTGTGAAATACGAACATTCCAGCGCTTTCGTACGAGGTAAGGGCGCCTACATTTCCAACTTGTAAGATTAACGTAGCATTCGTGTGTTGTGGCTCGTTGCTTACTCCACAAAACAAATATCTATTTTCTAAACTATTTGCTTTATGAGAGCGCCAGCGCTGGACAAGAACATGGAATACGAACAATAAAGCTTCAATCATGAGAATTAGGCAGCAAGTTTCTAAAGAACAGCTCGACAAGATTCGAAAATGAATTTAATTTCAACATTCAACGTAGTCTACAAAGCAGAAATGTCATGGCTTTAAGGTACTCGACTAGGCTATTTACCTCGTTGCTATTAAGACCTAGAAGTATATTATTCAATATAAGCAAACTTGTAGGACAGCAGAATGGAATTGCCTAAACATTTGAAATTTCGTAGCCAACGTGGGGATTTCATTTTAAGACAATTAAATGGAGCTGTGATAAATGGCCGAATGAATTTCACCAAAACCTCGACAAAACGAATGAATCAGTTGTTGCTTACTTGCTTGCTTGCTTGTTTTATATTATCTTAAGTGAACTCATACATGTATACAGCTATTTTAAGAAAGGTTGGTGAATGTTTTTGTATGTCGCATATAATATTTTCCAATGTAGTTTCCTTTTAAAATGGAATAGATGAAGCATGAACTTTGCATTTGTTTCTAAAGTTTCCTTCGGTCGTGCAATCGACATTTACCGATTACCAATCGCCGTTCAACCCTTCAGCCTTTTTTGAAATCTGTGTGACGTACCTCTGTCTGGACCATATTGTTTCGTTGTGTTCGCATCTGGGCGACAAAACCATACACGTCTACCACCCCCTCCATTAGTCTTTGGTCCAGTAGGGAGTCGATGGCTATGAACGTACCAGTGCGTCCAACCCCGGCGCTGAAAGAAAAATGAGCATTGTTTCAGTGATGTTATTTGCTATCATGTCATTTGTTTATTAGTTTATTCATTCACTATTTTCTTTTACTCCGCTTAATCATTAATTATCAATCCAATCCATGCCATCCCATGCCATGCCATCCCATGCCATCCCATGCCATGCCATCCCATGCCATGCCATGCCATCCACTCACCCACCCATCCATCCATCCATCCATCCATCCATCCATCCATCCATCCACCCACCCACCCACCCACCATCCACCCACCCACCCACCCACCCATCCATCCATCCATTCATCCATCCATCCATCCATCCATCCATCCACCCACCCACCCACCCATCCATCTATCCACCCATCAATCAATCCATCTTATACGTTTAATCATCTAACCAACCAACCACCGACCCACCTACCCACCCACTCATTTTTGTTTGAAGAATAGAGATAAAAAATGATTCCCTCACCTACAATGTACCACAATTGGGCCTTTTTCCAAGGGGAGTGCCACTCGTAACTTATGTTGGAATATCAATATAGATGCTGTATGTTCTGGTACGCCCTGATCAGGCCAGGCAGTATATTGGTATTGAGTCACTTCTCTCTTGTCCATGCACTCGGGATCTGTAGACTGAAAATGTTAAAATAGACACAGGAAACCCATTAGAATCAACATGACCATGGAGAATACTACGAAACAAAACTATTGGTAGTGTCTTTTTACGATTTTGACTGTTGCGCCTCCTATGCACACCACGTACCCCGATCACCATGATATATACGACATAAATAGTCCTTACCCAGACAAGGAAAGTCCTAATGCTCCAGTCTGACATATGAATCTCATCTACAATAGATACTGCAAGATCACCGTACTCCTGATGGCCATGCTCCGGCCAGTACTTCTCACAGTCACTACGAAGCTAACAGGAAAAACAAGCAATAGCTTATGCCCACTATTTGACTGGTAAGTAATGTATAAGTGGGAGATGTGCTGCTAACGTGCTGTTTCTCACGACTGCTTATTTCCGTGATGCGTGGGGTTCACATATGCGAGTTGAGTATATTTCTATGGTTTTCTCTCCTTTGCCACGAGGATTTTTCTCCAGTTTCCGGTTTTCCGCCTTAATTCATCCGTAAAAAGCAACATGTGAGTTAGGTGTTGTGTTTTGCAGATGATAAATGTGTGAGCTATGACAGTAAATGATAGTAAATGGAATGCGTGTGGAGAGAACCTCGCGAAAGAGTGCCTAAAGCAAGGGGATGTTGGTTGTAAAATTGAAGTCTTTCAAAAAGTTTCGTAATAGAAGAAACTTTGTTACTTGTTTGCTAAAAGACTGCACCGGCCCTTTTTTTTTCCCCACTCCGATCCGAGTAGTTTAAAAAGGTAAAACCTGGTTTTCATATTCTATAAGTAAATCTCACCTTCAGTGTGTTTTCTATGTCCCCCAGCATGACAATAGTTGAACATTCTCTCTCCCAAACCATTCGCCAGAAATCATTGATTGTTTCTTTCAACGGACCTGTAAAAATAGAAATTACCTTGTCACAGTTTGTACTACGTAAATGATAAACAGTTTAGAGTCCTAAGTTTTTCAGAGGTGGAGAAAAAAAATTGGATCGAGTTTCTATTAAAGTGCATTGTTGGAATGTTTTAGGGAACGAAATAGACGCCATCTTGGAAAAGCCAGCCCGTACCGCTCAGAGCGAGTCACATGATTGGATTAAAAAACAATAGATTGGTCATCCAAACAATAGCACTAAACCTAACCTTACAAAAGCGGTACTGTACTTAGGGAGCAATGTAAATCCAGCTCTCCAGCGGTACTGGATTACTCTCTTGGAAATGTCCCCTTCAACAGCCCCACAATGCACCACAATGCCAACTCGACCCAGTATTTCCCTGAACCTCTTAACGCCTCGTAATGGTGTCGTAAGTGCATGCGATCTCATTCCCATACATATTAGTAGTTCAAATATTACACAGATACTATTATTTTGAGTACATGATTCGTTGCAGTCAGTGGGAAATGATGCTCCATAGGAATCCTGGAAATGTGTTGATCAAGATGCATATTCTCACGATATTCGATATTTACCTTGAGTTGCAATGTATTTTCTTGGGCATCCGTAACCCTTTAAAATAGGAAAAAATATTTAATTAGACGGAGCAAATGGTTTTGGTGATTTTATGATTGATCTGGACCATCCTGCACCGTTTGCAGCAAGTTTATGATTGGTTAAAAAAAAACACGATACATTAAATCGGTCTTCCAATTAAACCTAGCCTAAAAAATTAAAAGAGAGAAGATGCTTAATTGAAAAGCAGATTCTGAAAGATTCACAAACGTTTGTGGGGAGGGAGCGTTGCGTGACGACCGACACTAAAAACGGATGGGAGGGAGACTACCTTACTGATGGATTTGGTGCGTTTATAGAGAGGTTGAAGCATAGCAGAAGATGAAAAGAAGAATGGATGGAAGGATGGGAGGGGGTTATAAACTGAAAGGAAACAAAATGAAGGGAGGAAGGATACTCACATCAATGAGGCTTGCATTAATATAATCAGACCCTGGAGGTGAATCCTTACGAGATTTCAGCACCACCCGTGTATGGTCATCTAGAAAAACACGTTTATATTAGTTACATGATTAATTTTATACATCTTTGGTTATATTTAACTTTAAGGTTCTATCATAGGTTGTGTACGGTATTTGGCAACCACATAACAATTAAGAAGGATTGTGTAGTGAAACTTTTATCAACACCTTTTTCACTTTTAAAGTCGACCCGTCGCCTCTAAGGGGAATAGGGCGAATATCTAAACTCTGTTCACTATCACGTGATGATATTCATGTCAGAAAGGAGAAATAATTGATTCTAATCTGATTTACTTGAGAAAGAATTTAATTTCCCAGGTGAAATCCACACTATTGTTGTGCCTGCTGTCATGGCTGCCATCACGTGATGGTGCAAAGCCTCTACAAAGCTCACAACCCAACAAAATGAAGAAATAGAAAGCGCGCGTGCTGTGTGCAGTTATAAAGCACGCGGGGATTAGCAGAACAGGAGAGAAGTGTTAGGAGAAGCACGACGCGGAATGCTTCTCGACACTACTCGAGTGTTCTGCCAATCCCCAAGCGCTTTATATCGCCACACAGCACAGCAAGCAAGTTTTTTATTTCTTTTATAAAATGCAAAGGGCGTTTGCGTGCTGTGTGCTATCATAAAGCACGCGCTCCCAACCAATCAGAATGCAAGATTTATAACAGTTATTTTATAATGTGAATTTTGATATGATGTAATAAGAAAGATAAAGACTTACATGGTAGAATATTGGGGAAGCGATTTTTATTCTTGTTGTAGGAAGTCTGACTTGCGTTGTATGTCGATCGTAGGGGTATGTGGTTGAGGCTCTGAAATCAATCGGTTCACAATATTATTAGGTATTAATGTAATATTAATCTTTTTAAAAAAATATTATACGACACGTAAGCATAGTGATATATCAGCACGTGACTGTTAGTTGCAAATTATAAAAGTGGCTTATTTAAAAAAAGCGAATGTAGTTTGTATTCCACAGCCAGCCCTACCTCCCTACCCCACCCCCCTTTGTCTCTGCAGTCCCTGTCAGACTATCAACAAGTAAAATAGACGATGGTTGTAAACTTGGGTTTCCAGTTTTTTTTGTTTTTTTGGTTTTTTGTTTTTTTTTCACGCCTAACACTGTAGAACTAAATCATTCCAGTCTTTAGTAAACTTTGACACAGGTAGCCCGAGTAGGGGACATTGATTACCTTGAACTCTTCAATAAAAAGAGCGTCATCGTAGGCATGGTAACGGTCGCAGTGTCTTTTAAGGTCATCAACAGGGATAGGCCTGCGGGCACCGAAACTCTTTGGTATCATAGCAACTGCAAATAGACATAGTTTTTTTAATTCTTATACAATCATGTAGAGGGGTTTCTTTTACGGCCATGTTTGGGTTAAAAAAATATATACGGTTTTTCTTCTGAGAAGAATATTATGTAAAACATCTTATAGAGGTTACCCTACTCCCGCGCGTTAGTTGACGCACAGGAGTAGGGGTAAGGCGAAATTTAAATTTAAACTGCATCCGGTAACCAAAAATAGCCCAACCGAGAATTTACATGGCAAGGCGCGATATTAAGAATGTTCCCTCTATTACTTATGCTCTCTTGGACTTACTCATTTCTTCTTGAGGCTGGCTGCTTTTCGCTTTTTTACCGGACTTTCTGAAAATCACCATTGATTTTAAATTCATTAAAATGCATTAAAAATCATATTGCATAAACAAATACACATAACCATAAATAGCCATTTACACAGGGAAACCCATGCTTGGAATATGCGCGCTTCATAATCCGATGATTTTTAATAATCTTTAATTTTGTTTCTAGAATAGACTCTGATGGAAGACACCCTAACTGGTCATGCCTCTGGGTCACGCAAGGCTACATTGATTCAAAATAGAGGACTAGACCAAAATTGTTACACATCACTTCCGAATGACGGTATTTCTTGGTATTTCTCTGGAAATAAATGTCAGCAATGCCTGCCAACAAAAAATTAAGAAAGCAAAAGGTCAGTTTTATATGTTTAAGTATCATTATTAAGATTTTATAAAAAAATTTAGTTCCAAATATATTTCTCAAAGCGTGCAGATTCCAAGTTTGGGATACCTGTGGCAATATTTTGAATCAAACCTTATTAGGATGAATACAATAATGCAGAGTGCAAACAGCACTATGGCGCTGATGATGAAAATCAGCCATGGTAGTTTGATGCGTTTATTCGATTTGGATGCTAAGAAATAAGATCAAAGATCAGTATAACTAGTGCGTAATCTTTTGGAAGGACATACCACGAAAATATATATTTCATATTGGTTCGGCTTTTTTAACAGATGCCATCCAACATGACAGCAATACTTAGACAGCAATACATAGATTCTGACTTAATGTTATTCCGTCAAACAATGTTTACAAAATATATTGAGGATAGGTCCTAAAAACGAACAATTTAAAACAAACTTTGGTATGATACACGATCATCGACAACATTTTCAATGCTATAGACAAACGTTTGCGAAATTGTAATGGCAGACCGGTGGTGTGGGGTTCTATATCATGTTGGGTAGAGCCCCCTCCCATCGAAAACATGTTGCCAATACGCCTGAAAAAGAAACTGCATACAAGCGTGGCCGACCTAAAAATGCTCTCCATACGATATACGGTCGATGCGTCATGCTTCCTTTACGTTATTCGAAATATTAATCTGAGACCCTTTAATGACCTGTCTTTTTTTATAGACAGTTTTTCGTGAACTCGTCTAAATACCAACGATTTTTATCGTAAATTGCCGCAACAGGCCAACTTCAGTGAATTCATTTTGATTATCGAATTAAATATGACTACTGTTTGTATTCATTACCATATCCTACGGAATCATGGCTGCTGACATGTTGTACGGTGATGACTTCACTCCTTTTACCAGGCTTAGAGTTGAACGCTTGCACCTGTCAATAGAAATAATAACCAGCTTTACAAAAAGATTGATGTGAAAATCTCCCTTTATTTTTTATTCCTATAAAATTGCTATTGAGTTTGAAAAAAATATTATTAGTCTAAAATAACTTACATTAAGTTTTTTTTCATTAAATTCCTAAATGTTATTCTTATTATTTCATTTTTATATGACAACGTTCTTGAGGTTTATCATTATTATTTTTCAATAATAATGATTAAGATATCTAATTAACTTTAAAGGGCGGTGCGTGCTAATGAGGTGTGGCACACCTCTTTGAATATTCCACACGCGAGGTGCTTTCTATAAATCAATCAGAGCTTACTGGAAAAAAAATCATAAAACTTGTTCTTATCTCACCGTTATTTTGTAGTCAGCGGTCTTGTCGGGTAAAACAAAGGTATGCTTAATAATCGTCTCTGACAGGCCGTCACTAACGGTGTCTTTCCATAACTCCACTCCTTTAACATCGGCAAAAAACAAGACGTATTTGCGGATGACTCCATTGCTATATTCAGGCTTTCGCCACGAGAGGACAAGAGTAGGACCGTCTTTCTTGTATACAGAGAGATCCAATGGTGCGCTGGGAGCTTTGGTAAAAAAAACGATGTTACAAGTAACGTTAGATATGAATTATGTAGCTTGATAACTTATTCATTAAAAATCTCGTACCCAGAGACTGCGTTTCTTTTAGCCTGCGGCGAAGAACGAGGGCTCTGTCATGATTCCATTTTTTGAGACCAGAATTTCTTGGACTTCCGGAATAAGTAAGAGCGCATGCATTAAAACAGTTTTCAAAAATAAAAAATATGTTCACGATTTCAAAATTGTATTTTGATCGTAAGTAAACACAGAACTCTGTTTTAAAAAATGATTTTTAATTATGATATTTCACTTGCGAAAAATTGCGCAAAATACGCCAAAAATTAAACTTAAAGCTTAAAAGGGAATGACACGTGGTCTGGAATGGCAATACAATTACGCCTTTTATTTTTATTTAAAAATAAGATTTTTTTTTAGTTTTAGACCATGTCATCTTATTGAGAATCAAATTCTTTATAAATTTATCCATACTATATATGGGCTTACCATCTTCTGGCATAATTTTGTCGACTGCCTCAGAAAATATTCCCCAGCTTCCTTTAGACAGCTCTCGGACCGCGAATGTGTACATGTTGTACGGAGACAGTCCCGTGATCGTCGTAGTTCTTTTATAGACACCGCTAATCTGCAAAACATTAACGAAATAAACTTTTATCGACTACAACACATTGAAAACAAACTTCATAAGGAAATCTAGGGCGTGCAGTGGTAGCTACTGAGAGGTTGTCGCTAATATCTGGGTCTGATTCCTGTAGTCCGCATCTCGTATGAGTAGAGTTTCTTGGGTGTTTCCATTGATAGGATAGGTGTAATCTAAAAAGCCTAACAAGCTAAATCCGATTACAATTCGATATGTGTGACAGCCGTTCCCTGACTTATGCCAGCTCAGAGGTATTGTTTCAGGGTTTGATCTGTGAGTAAGCCATGGCCTGAATTAGATCAGCCTAGCTAGAGATTGTTTCAGGGTTCGATCAGTGAATTAGCCCTGACTTAGATCAGCCTAGAGGTTGTTTCAGGGTTCGATCTGTGATTTAGTCCTGCCCTGGGTTAGATCAGCCCAGAGGTTGTTTCAGGCTTCTATCTGTGAGTTAGCCTTGCCCTGGCTTAGATCAGCCCAGGGGTTGTTACAGGGCTTGATCTGTGAGTTAGCCATGCCCTGACTTTGATCAGCCCAGAGGTTGTTTCAGGGCTTGATCTGTGAGTTAGCCATAACCAAACTTTGATCAGTCCAGAGGTTGTTTCAGGGTTTGATCTGTGAGTTAGCCTTGCCCTGGCTTAGATCAGCCCAGGGGTTGTTACAGGGCTTGATCTGTGAGTTAGCCATGACCTGGCTTAGATCAGCCCAGGGGTTGTTACAGGGCTTGATCTGTGAGTTAGCCATAACCAAACTTTGATCAGTCCAGAGGCTGCTTCAAAATGCGACAAAATTCATAATTCAAGATTGCGCCCATGACGTCACATGCAGAAGAACACTGGCTCTTACCTTAACAATCTTATGATTATCCTCTGCTGATACACCCGGTTGACCTCTTTGCGTCCATTTCACCATGTAGCTTGTTACGTCACTCAAAGGTGAATTCCACGTGATTCTTACCGATCTGGGATTGATGACCTCAACCTTTACGTCACGTGGCTGAGCTGGCACTAAGGGAAAATGACCGTGCGTCACTTTAAAAAGTGTGTCATCTTCACAAATATTGATATCATGATTTATGGTGCAGAATGAAAGGGAATGAATAGTACAACCACATTTAACTGGCTAAAACTTAATGAGAAAGGGAAAAGACAAGACAGAGCAAGATCAAGGAGAAGAAGAAATAATTTTGCATCCGTTATAAATGATTCATCATATTGGAATGGGTGTGAAAGGGACCAGAATCCGATCAAAACCATGGGCTGCAACAGTCCATGCTTTTAGAGAAGGAGAGAAGGAGAAGGAGAGATGGAGAGA
Source organism: Actinia equina (assembly GCA_011057435.1). Classification (NCBI taxonomy): domain Eukaryota; kingdom Metazoa; phylum Cnidaria; class Anthozoa; order Actiniaria; family Actiniidae; genus Actinia; species Actinia equina. Next base: position 198,174 of record WHPX01000226.1, on the reverse strand, counting down.
AGGAGAGAAGGAAAAGGAAGAGGAGGAGGAGAGAGAGAAGGAGAGGGAGAAGGAGAGGGAGAAGGAGAGGGAGAAGTAGAGAGAGAAGGAGAAGGAGAAGGAGAAGGAGAAGGAGAAGGAGAAGGAGAAGGAGAAGGAGAGGAATTTGCACATACCAATTTCAAGAGTAGTAGTCGTGACTGTGTTGGTACTTGGTCCGCCTCCCTTCGCATTGAATGCCTCCATCCAAACATCATACGGAGTATTCGGCTCCAGTCCCTTTATAGTCACGTTCAAGATGAATGGATTGACCGTCACCACATTCTTAATCACACTGGAATCTGCATATTTTTTTATATAGTTGACATGGTAACCTTTCAAGACACCATTTGTGTACTGACGTTGTAGTGGTTGCCAGGTAACGAGAATGGAATGAGCGGTTTTTGGCTTTGCAATGAATCCGCCTGGAGCTTGACTCGGGACTGTAAAAAAATGGCCCATTTTAGTAACTTCAAGATGGTCGCTTCTTTCACGTACCAAGCTTCTCGCTGAACTTCCTTGCATTCCCAAGACATTTGCTGAATCTTTCACTCAAAATTTTGAAATATCTTTCTCTTATTTATTTTGGGGAATTTTTTATGCAAGAGTACATGATTTACTGGAAAGAAATTTGTCAAAGCAGTTGACTATATATATATATACCAGTTGAATATTCCGGAGCATCGTACAAAGGAAATGCTATATGGCTGTTACATGCTTCAACCCCTTTATGAGTTTCTGATCTACTCTAACGTGTCTTACCTTCCTCGTCTGTCCTTACAGTCGTTGGTGCACTTGGTGGACCGATGCCTTTCTTAGTAAAAGCAGCCACTGTAATTCTGTAGAGCGAGAAGGGCTTTAAACCAACGATTTGTACGCTGGGTGATGATATGTTGGTTGCATGGACTACTCCCGCAGTATCTGATCGCTTATTTCTGGCAACGATGTTTCTATAGTACACATTGTATCCCATCAGTACGCCGTTAACGTCGTTTGAAGACAGTGGACTCCACTTGACTAAAATGCTGTTGGGACCTTTGCTTTGGACGGACACTTGTTTGGGAGCCACAGATGGAACTGAAAGAAAATCTTTATATGATCTATAAATTCATTGAGAATTCCTAGCCTTTTCTTTTATCCATCTTTCTTCCCCTCCTTCCCTCCTTGCTCCCTCCAAATTTTTCTCCCTTACTCTCTTAGCTTCGCCTTTCTATATTGCTTTTAAGCAAAATTCCTTGATTCTATCCATCCTTCCTTGCTTCCTTGCTTCCTTCTCTCTTTCCCTCTTTCCTGGCTTTTCTCTTTGCTTCCTCCGTTCCTTCTATATATCCTATTCATATAATTCACTTGGGATACAAATTTGTACTATTTTTGTTGGAGATAGTAGTGTCGATGTTTGGTCAAACCTTGGGAACTTCACATTCGCCCTGCCTTCTAAAAAATTAATAATAGAAAATATTCATAATATTTATTAATTAAAAACTCTTACTTTCTTACCTCCTTCTTGAGTGACCTGGTTAATAGGTAGACTAAAATCTCCCAAACCACCATCGGTATCAGCTGCTACCGTAATGGTATACTTTGTATAAGGCTTGAGTCCAGTAATGTCCGCACTCTGCTTACTTGACCCAACATCCTTTACGACATCTGCACTGTTTTCAGCCTTCAGAGTTACACGGTAACCTATGACCTTGACTTGAGGGTTGATGGCGGGAACTTTGGTCCACTGTACCGTCATGCACTGCGGGCAGAGGCTAAAGGCATTTATGTTTGTTGGTGCTTGGCATCCTGCGTGGATAAAAGCATGGTGACAAAATTGTTTAGGATGAAACTCTCGACTTTTGGACATCTAATTAACATCCCTAAGGGATGAAGTCAAAGCTAACTTGAGGAGAGGGGTGGGTTATTTCGGTAGCCACCACCTCTGGAAATAAAATCCCGTAGTTTGAACTCAAATATCTCCAAAATTACATAAGGCCCCTAAGATGGAAAAAGGTATAAGAGAGGTGTCATTATCAGCACTTCACCTGGTCTGGTTGTGATATTCCATGTGGGACTTATCTTCCCATTCCTGATAAAACCCATTACTTTCGTCAGACCAGCAATCTTGACCCCATACATAGTATTCCTCTTAAGGTTTTTGATTACGAAGCTCGTGAAAGTCGTGTTGAGTCGAGCGACTCTTTTACTGCCGTAGTTCGATGCCTCATGGTAAGCCAGGTCGTATCCTCGTAGGATTCCATGAACATATTTCTGAGGGATTGGCTGCCATCTTACCGTGATGGTTGTGGTTGAGGCGATCATGACTGTTATTACTGGTGCTCTAGAGGGAACTAACAATCAAATATATTCAGTATCTAGACACTCTTTAAAGAAAAGCAAAGGAACCGTTCTAGATTTACTTCTATAAGATTTTTCTCGATCTTTCGCGGAGTTTCCAGTGGCTCATTTGCAAGGCCCCCAAACCTTCCAAGGCCTGATACTCAGGTTATATTTGCATCTTCGGCCGGTTTAGACGGTACGATTTTCGCCTACAACTATCGTATACAACACGCTCGCGTCTGTAGTAGGCGAGTTGTAGGCTTGATTTACACGCAATGAAGGATAGCAGGATATTGTATTTATGCAAAGTGCCTCTCAAGGTCGATCATAAGAAACCAGTCAATTTGGAACCGGCTGTTTTGTTTTGAAATCTGGGCCTTGTTGCATAAAGTTCTCTTTAGATGAAAGCCCCATGAGCCTTAAGGTGGCTGCCTACTTTTGAACGTTGGATTTGAGCCCACGATGTGCGCGCGCTCAAAAACCGCTGAAAAATCTACAAGATTTTATTGAAGAACCATACGCGTTTTGAGCTTCAACAGGGCAAAACCCTCAAATTTTGCACGGGACTCTCTATTTTTTAATAGCTTATTCGAAAAAAACTTCTAAAAATCTATGTTATATCAACATTCTAGGAAAAGTTTAAATCAGTAAGACATGAAAAAATAGATTTTTGTAGGGATTTTTGTTCGACTTTATGAGATTTTTAAAGAGCACCGAAACTACAAAATATGACGAATCAATTTATCTCTTTGTCTTTTTGTCGAAAATATCCATATATTATTGTAGAATGATTGACTAGCCTTTATTCATGCAATCATAGAGTCTGCAAATAACTATTATCTTATGAATATTAATTTTTTTCTAATCACTTCCGGTGGCCCAATTTTTACTCCAAAATCTCGTGCGTAGGCTTCCATTAAATGCTGATTATCTCGAAAACGAGCTCGGGACACCCTATTTTTCTTTCCAGATTTGGAATCAGCATTAAATTTTGATTCGGAAAATCGAAGTCTTAAAAAAATTTAAATCAATTTCCAAAAGTAGGCAGTCACCTTAAGTAAGTTGAGTTAAGTTCAAACAAGCTATGAAATAATGAAAGTTGTGGGTATTTGTTTCTTACCGAACTCATCCGTCCATACAAGCAACGGTGGAGATCCAGGCCCATCTCCAACATTCGTGTAGGCCAACACACTGATATAATACGGGGTATACGGCTCGAGTCCACCAATATGAATACTCATAGCGTAGACAGACAGACAAAGTCTTGTAGTGGGAGGCTGTGAAGCTTTGTAGTAGCAGACTTTGAAGCCGAGAATATGGCCATTACGATGTTGTGGAGGAACTCGGTTCCAGTGGACTAGGATTCCCATTGAACTCGTGTTGTAGGCAGAAACATTTGTCGGTGGAGCGGTGGGTTCTTGGGGAGGAAAGATGAAGATTATTATGATTTTGAAATTGCAACGTAGTAAAAAACTAGGAAAATAGGTAGACAGCATTACGAAAGAAAAAAGTGCAATAACGACAGCAGAAAACCCGAGCAGCAGCATCAACGACAGCAGAAGCAGAAACAATAGCAGGAGCATCAATAACAACAACAAAAGCATCAGCAACAGTGGAAGCAGCATCAACGACAGCAGAAGCAGCATCAATAACAGCAGAAGCAGTAACAACAGCAAAAGCATCAATAACAACACCAAAAGCATCAACAACAGCAGAAGCAGTAACAACAGCAAAAGCATCAATAACAACACCAAAAGCATCAACAACAGCAGAAGCATCAGCAACAGCGGAAGCAGCAGCAGCAACAGTAACATTAGTATCACAACAGAACAGGTACAATAACAACAGCAGAAAAATCGAGCAGCTCTATCAAAAGGAGCATCAGACGCATAAACAATTGCCTATAGTAGCAACAGCAACAATAGAAAAACAACGGAAGCAACAAGAGCAGGGTCAATAGTAACAAGAAAGAAACAGTTGTTGTGGCAACAACAAAAAAAAAAAAGAAAAAAAAAAAAAAAAAAAACAGGAACAGGAACGACAAAAGCAAAAACGACAGCATCGACAATGATAATAACAAGTCAAGCAACAACATCAGCGACAAAAGCTGCGACTTACATCATTCGAGATTTAGACAACAAAAACAAAAAATAACCTGAACAGGTGCAGGCAAAAACAGTTTCATTTTATGGTCCGCTCTTGAAAATTCTTGTATCTAAAAAAGTTTACACATGACCTCCTTACTTGTTTCTGGTGTTCCCATCCAAATTGAGTTCGAGAAACGTCCATATCTACCGCTGACCGTACCTCGTTGCACACGGAAGTAGTAATAAGAATAAGGTTGCAGATTATTCAAGATATAGTACCCCTTGATTCCGTTCACTATCACATAGGATTTCTGACTAGATTCGTTTTTCCACTCGATTCTGTATCTTGTCTCATTAGCACGGGCGTCCCCCGGGACTAGCCACGAGATCTTGGCGGTGTAAGGGTCGATGTCCACTGCACGTATCCAGCGGGGAGGAGGAAATGAAACTATGAGGAAATAAATATAAGGATATAAATAAGTCATGTAAAAAATCATCTTTCCATCTATCATTCCACCCATCCATTCTTCTATCCTTGCATCCCTCCGTGCATGCGTGCATTCGTTTATCTGTCCGTCCGTCCGTCCGTCCGTCCGTCCGTCCGTCCGTCCGTCCGTCCGTCCGTCCGTCCGTCCGTCCGTCTTTCCGTCTTTCCGTCTGTTCGTCCGTCCGTCCGTCCGTCCGTCCGTACGTCCGAAGGAAAAAAATGAAAGCCATAGCCCACCTAAACCCGATGTTTGAATTCATAATATTTTGTTAGGCCGATGGCTTTATACGATCTTCAGTAGTCCCATGAACAGGAACCTTACCTGTCCATGGCGAACAATAAGGTTACGACATACAACATACTTCGGCTAAAAGTAGACCAATTCATCACTTTGTTAATCTGAGTTAAGCTTTCCTAAGGCGATTATGGAACAAGTTCCTGTCATCAAATACTTCACAGTCTTTAGATTTTAACCTAACCGCAAATTATATTCTTAGAACTGTCTGTCTTAAGCCATTCATCATTTGTCAGGTTCAGTGATAGGATCTAAAGATTATATGTTGTAGAAAAAACCGAAAAATTTCGAAACGAAATATGAAATATTAGGAGAATTAAAATTAAAATTAAATTGAAAAAAAGGAAGGGAGGAAAGAAAACCTTGAAGAGATGAAGGAAAAAAGATTGAAAGATAGAAACATTTAAAATAGATGGCATAAATATTAGTTAATATTATTCCTGTTAAAATGCACGTAGGCACAAACGTTTTTTCTTTTCTCATCTTCTCTTATATAAACTCAAAATTTATCAAAACAACACTATCGAACTCTAGAATGAAGTTTAATTTAGCTTACTATCTACCACCATCATCTATCATAATAGTTGAAGCAGGTGAAAGCTTATTTGGCAAGACGACAGAAGAAAACAGCCTCAGTAAAATACACTATGTATGCATATATATGTGGTAGAAAACGACAATATATTTTACATAAATAAGTAGAAAAAAGTTTGAGATTCAACTTAATATGCCAGTTAGTTTTAATACATTTTATCACGGACTATCTTAATTATATCACGCAATGATTTTTGCACATGACATTACTTAAGGCACCACGTGAAACTTTTAAAGCATTACTTGATATGATTAAGAAGTATTTATCATTAAAAATTACATAAATTAAAAAATAGAAACCAGAGGAAATGAGAGAAAGTAAAGGACACGAGAAGATAGGAAGTACAATAGAGTGTTTTCACGTGATGTCACAACGGCCATATTGGTTTACCAAAACAATACATTTTTTACCCTCGGGTAATTGAACTCTATTTTTGCGCGAAAACTGTGCAGAAAGTTTCTATTGTTTGGTACACCAATATGGCTGCCTTGTCACGTGAGTGAAAACTCTCTATTCTCTACTTTCACATCCCCATAATGCCTTGCGTCTTTGGGGGGGTAACCAATCAAAAAACTGTCCCAAATTGAAAGGTTTCTTAATTGAATTAATACTATACCTGCTTTTATCTGTACAATACTGATTATCAGTTTATTCCAAGTTATTTTTGCGTAAACAGATCATCGAGAGTTTTGGTCTTACAAAAAATGTATTGACTTACGATTTCATTACACGTCTTCAAGCTTCTATCTTTTTCTGTTTTTTACTTCTTCATTTTATTTTTGAAAATAAGTGGGTTTTTACCCTAAAGTTACCCCCCAAAGACGCAAAGTATTATGGGGATGTGAAAGTAGAGAATAGCAACAGGTAATGGCCATGCAAATGTATATATAGTTAGTTCATAAATATTCATTACATCATACCCCACATCAAGTCTAATATTTTTTCCCTAGAATTACTTCATACCGTGGTCGATCTAAGCATAACTATTTAGAACAAAACAAAAGAATTTCAATCTCCTGAGAATTGGTAACCTATTGTTATGTCCTCCAGATTGAGCTGCATTCTGACGTGCTGCAAGGTGTCTATTTCTCAATTATGTCATTAACACCAGTTAGTACCGTAATAGCTTCAATACAACACATCAATGAAAGTTGGCGAGAATCTTTTGTCTTACCACATCTAAATTATATTCAAGAATACGAATCTGTCGGTGTGCAACAGTGTCAAGGACAACAGGCCACGGAAGCCAAAACAAGGTTCCTGTGTATTGTTCACGGGAAATTTAAAGGGCCACTTGGACGAAAATTGTTCCAAAATCAAAACTCTTTCATTCGAGCTGGAACTTTGCTGAAATAATCTTGAACACATTAAGAACCTCTCACTGAAATATCTTTCTAATATTCGAAAGGGAAGGGCCAAAATTTTACGATTTATTTTCGTCCGCCATTAATTTCTTTGTGTCACGGCCAACGAGTCATTATGTACAGCAGTTTTACGCTGTGACGTCATTTACTCAACACTGTCATGTTAGCGTCGTTTTGACTATACATTTCTTGTTAAATTACCTGAAGTTTATTTGATGTTTTAAACGCGTTATCGTGAAAAGAATCTCTAAACAGACTTTTTTTAAACCTTTGATACCTCTTCAAATATGATGGAAACTCCTTTGGACGCTCGCTTTGTCAATCCTGAAGAGTTAGAACCATAAATTATAATGTATGAAGATGAAGCCGAACTAGAAGAAGAAGCAATGCTTGGGAAGAGGTTTTCATAAAAATTCCTTACGTTCATTTCATTATTTGTATTTGCTACCTACTGTCCATGATATAAAGATCTTAAATTTGAAGTTTCAATGTAATCTAATAGTGATTGATGTTATGAAAACAACCGATTGCCTTTTGAATTCTGCGTTGTGATATAAAGATTTGTGACAATATACTTAGATCTATGTGCCGAATAATTTAGAATGCGAGCTCGTAATTCTCCTAGCTGATTTACTACAGAACGGTTATTATTTGCTTCAAAATGTTTATTATGCATTGAATAGGTACAAACATACGATTATCTAATATCATCTTTGTAATAGAACATGTCAAAGGTTTCTTATTTATTACTCGCGCGACAGCAGCGTCTGTCACTCAGCTCGTAGATTTTTCTTTCATTGTGTCGGATTTCTCGCGGACCCAAATTGTGGGGTTGTTCTTTGCCCTTGTATGTAAATATACCTTGAAAAATTGTTATCCTTAAAATGATTCGAATCCCGAATATCTCAGTCACTTCGCGCGATGGAACCGCTAGAATCTCGTCCATGCGTCCTACTTTGTTGTGATTCTTGGCTTGCCGAGATGTATTGAAATTTTCGAATTATGATCGTCAGTATTATTGAAACTGAAAAATTTCAGCGCCTAGACATTGTTTGGTCATATAGTAGTTAGGAAACCGAATGAAACATTATATATTTTCTGAATAAACCAAATAAACCGAGTTTTACGAACATGGCACATACATTACCCACCAATGTTTTGGTTTGGGTTGAGTAAATGACGTCATAAGTACTCGTGCCAGTCTTCTTGAGTCGAATTCTGTGATTCAAAGAAATTAATGGCGGACGAAAATAAATCGTAAAATTTTGGCCCTTTCCTTTCGAATATCAGAAAGATATTCCAGTGGGTGGTTCTTAATGTATCCTAGATTATTTCAGCAAAGTTCCAGCTCGAATGAAAGAGTTTTAATTTTGGAGCGATTTTCGTCCAAGTGGCCCTTTAAAAAAAAAACGTTTCTCAGAACAAATCTAACTAAGATTTCTTTGCGTCATTATTTGTACCTTTGTTAATGTCCTGGTGAAATTTTAGCGAGATTTGGGGCCATTTTGCAAGTATTTGGGTGGCCAACCCACACAATAGGCAAGACAATAGATATGATAAAATTAAATATTTACATTATTAATGCCTCGATAACAACAACAACATTCGAGTACAAAAAGGTCAACAAGAAAAAAAGTATCTAAAGTGGTTTTTGTTTCTTTTACCTCCAAGGAACTTTGTAATGCGTTTTAGAAGAGTGAGAAAAACAATGCCTTAGAAAGTTTTCATTAATTACAAAGCTTACAGGGATTAGTATATACCAGTACGTGACTAGAGGACTTGTGAGGTCACTTCTCGTTTTTTCTTTTAGTTAAATTCTCCATTTTTTGTCTTCGCCAAATTATTTTTTTAAAATTCTGGTTTGAGGAAGGTTTTGTTGGTAGTCAATCAACGCATTTCTATGATATCCAATAGGTACTTGCCGTTGAAAACCTTGTGTTTACCCCAATGTTCCCATGGAAACACTTTGATTAACATCGACCAAAACCCGCTAGTTCGTCGCTCTTCGTTCGCTATTCCGTTCATTTGAGTTTTTCAGATTTATGATTGCCAGTTGATTAACCAGATTGGAGTTCCCTGTCTCTCAGGCAGCTAATTTGATTTAATTATCTTGAGAAGGAGAAGGCGAAGGAGAAGACGACTTGGAAGAAAGTGCTCTAACAACTCTGACCTTTATAAAAAATGTTGTATAATTTTTTTTCTCCCTTTCTTTCTTTCTCTCTCTCTCTCTCTCTTTCTTTCTTTCTTTCTTTCTTTCTTTTTCACTTTCTTTCTCTCTTTCTTTCGCTCTTTCTTTCTTTCTCACTTTCTTTCTCACTTTCTTTCTCTCTTTCTTTCCGTCTTTCTTTCTTTCTTTCTTTCTTTCTTTCTTTCTTTCTTTCTTTCTTTCTTTCTTTCTTTCTTTCTTTCTTTCTTTCTTTCTTTCTTTCTTTCTTTCTTTCTTTCTTTCTCTCTTTCTTTCTCTCTTTCTTTCTTTCCATCTCTTTTAATCCCATTTTTCTTCCTTCTCCATTTTCCTCAAGTCACATAATACTTTCTTCTCGTATCCGCACCTTGAAAGCTCTATATAATTTCCCCAACTAAATTTACTTCAAAGTACCACAGCTGACAAGCCCCAATTAAACATTGCTTGACCTCGAACGAATTGCGACCTTATTGGGATAGTATGCCATTATAAAGGAATTGCAAGAGATCTTTGTCCAGGCATATCTATCGCTCTTGTAATCTGACGAATTAAGGTGTAGTTAGTTTATTCTATTTTAAAATCAAGTATCTACAGACACACCAAAAATCCCGGAGCGAATGTCAAGATGACAAAATTCCGGGGCGATTTGAGGAAAGTACTGTAGTCGATACGTTTCTTCACGTAACAGTGATTTGCCTAAGCGCTGTTGATGACAGATCCTAATTTTTCCTAAGTTGAAAGAAGAATCTCGCGAAGAGAGTTTAAAAGCAGTTAAAAGAAGATGAAATTAAAATACAAAGCCGAAAATATAATCAACGTTTCTGCAATAAAATTTGATATTCCAAAGTTAAAGTTCAAAGATTTGGACATTTTTATCGAATTTTTCTAGAAAGGAACTTATTCGGAGTTTAGAGTGAAAACTATGTTGTATATAATAATGATAAAAAAGTAAATTTTACATCGTGAAAAGATGAAAAAACTTACTGACGTTTCAGACGCTAGTCCTTCGTCGGAGTAAAAGAGACGAAGGACGAGCGTCCGAAACGTCAGTAAGTTTATTCATGTTTTCACAGTGTATAATATACCCTTTTATCATTACTGTTTCATATGAAACACCGACGCAGCTCACACTAGTTTTTAGCTAGTTATCTCTTCTAATGTTGCATATGTGTCAGCATAGTATCACAGGCAATAGCATTTATCCTCCAAACTTCTGTAAGTCACCATCGAAGCTTATAGTGTGCTTTATCACCCTGTATTGACCTGTAGGAGGCATATTAAACCGGAAAAGCGCACATTGAGCACGTTATTATTGTTAGTATTTGATTTATTTAGATTAAAACCTTACTAAACCAAGCGACTGCAATAAGACAATTAGTGTTATCTCTATGACGATCTGGGGAAAAAACATCAAATTCTCTAATAAAATGCTAAAGCATTGATAGATGTACTGAGTGAATGATTGAAAGCATAGAATATGTACAGTTATGTACATTGACTTCTCACACAAAGAAACTTCAATAATTCTACGTAAATTTAAACAATAAATTAATTTTGAAGTAGAGAAAGAAAGCTTAATAATGACATCTCCAGTCGGCGCTAAATCTTTTTGACAAACTTATTAATGATTTATCAAAGTTTTTGATTTCTTTAAAAAAGCAAGAAAATATTTACCTATATTCTATAATATGGATGATCGACACAAGTTAAAGGAATTGTTGAGGAAAGTTTTTAATGGTTCTATGAAGTATACTTACAGTTATTAGCGGAGGAGCATTCGAGAGCAAGAAGAAAGGTCAAAATTTTCCCAAGTAAGACTCGTGTCTTCATTGTCAGCAAGTTTCCTCTAAAAGTCCGTATTCCGACCGAAAAACAATTCCACGGTCTTGACACCACAGCAACGCAATAAACAGTCCTAGGACATCACGTATGGCTGCCTACCAAGCTAAATAGTCGTTTTAGCAGGGCTAAGGTTGAAAAATACAAAGAAATGACTGCCAGATGTTCGGGTCGATTCAACCGTGATGGAATGATTTCGAGCCAAGTGTGTTTGTTATTTAACACGTCATGCGTTGAGGTCAAGAGTTGGCCCAGAAGGTTGACTGATATGTTTTATTTCTCTGTGAAATTTGAGCCCGTCAACATCGCTAATTTAAAATAGTAAATACCAAGGGGAAATATTTTCAATGCAGACATTTGCATTGAAGAGGTATAAAAGCGGGAAAAGGTAGACTATGTTGGACTGAGTAATAAATAGGAGTTCAGTGATGCTGTTGCTACTGCTGTCAGCTGTTGTTGATGATGGTAGCGCTACTGTTGTTGCTGCTGTTGCTGCTGTTGCTGCTGTCGTTGCTGTTGCTGCTGCTGTTGTTGCTGCTGTTGTTGTTGTTGCTGCTGCTGTTGTTGCTGTTGTTGTTGCTGTTGTTGTTGCTGCTGCTGTTGTTGCTGTCGTTGCTGTTATTATTGATATTGTTGATGACGGTTTCAAAACGGCGAGAAAAGATTCCTTCTCGCTTTTCAAGAATCAACGCTCATTTTCCAACTATAAGAATACATATTTCTTGTTTGGATTCTCATTTTTTACTTGTTAAGATCGACTCATTCTCTGAATACTTTACTTCAACCCTTTCAATTTCGAAGAATTCTTTGATTCCACTTTTGTCACGAAAAACATGTAGTCCAATCAGACACCTTGAAATAAATAAACGGAAATTGCTTCACGATTGAAATTTTAAGGCCTGTCATAACAAAATTACAGCCATCAATTTGGTTTAAGATAGCCGGTTATCGTTTGGATTCCGATGGATTATGCAGGCCTGTCGCTAGGGATGGCTCGATGGTCCGAATGAACCTCCTCACCCCCCACGTGCCCCCCTGCCCCTTCACCTTTTGTAAGAGTACGAAATAAAGTTTAGCGCTATTTTAGTTTTTCAAGAAATGGCACAAGATCGATTGGTAGAAAATTGAAACTTCCCTTTCAAGGTCCTAGGGATGGGCCTGTTATGAATACCTGAGATGTTCAGTTCAGTATCTAAGATCAGTACAATCGCAATCGTGTGTTATCTCAAGCAAAATGTATTCGAAACCCCGTAGTACTACGGAAATCCTGCTACGGACATTCTGACCCCTTTTTCCTGGTTCATATGTGTGTTCCAATTTCTGTAGTTTGCCGGAAATGTTATCATAACTCGTCAATTCGGTTTTCATTCAAAAAACTCGAAGGGTACACAAAATGGAACACTTAACGGTTAACACTTGAAACAACTACTCTCTGGGTTGATTAAAGTCGGGGTATAGCTATAACCCACAGAACAAACCCTGAAATGAACCTCTGGGCTAAGTTAGTACACAGCAAAATCACAGATCAAACACGCAAACAACCTCTGGGCTGATCTAAGCTCAGGCACGACTAACTCACAGATGGAATCCTCAAATAACTTCTGGGCTGATGAAAGTCAGGTCACGGCAAACACGGATCAACCTTGCTGAAACAACCTCTGAAAGATCTAAGCCAGGGCATGGGTAACTCACAGATGAAACCGTGCTCTGCACGGGCCTCTAACAATCTCAGGGCTGATCAAAATCATGGCATTGTCAAGGGAGAAAACCACTAGGAAAGGAAATATCTTTAAGTTTAACACAGGAAATGTTGACGCGCGCCTTGCCAAAACTCCCTACGTCCATGCAGTGTTCTAAGGCTGAAGGTCATGCGATTGGCGGCTTTGAAAGATGGTTAATCGCGTAATCTATAGCTTATGGTCATCCCATATATTGACCAATTGCTTAAGGGCATTACGGATTTACTATCTCTGTATCGCTAGCTTCGTGATTAATCTGATTTATTTAAACGTAAGATTTAGGAAATTTGAAGGAAGATAGTTCCGAGGAGAAATTTCGGGCGGTATTAAATAAGAACTAATATAGGTGAAAGAATAAAGAAAGAAAATTTAAAGGAAAGAAAAGAAAAGGAAGGGAAAATAAAAGAAGCACCATAATTTTTAATCGATAAGGAGCGGAAATCAACTTAAGACTAATGCAATACCCTAGCAAGCTTTTCCTTTGAATCTGTGCAAAGCACTTAATTATAAAGATTTAAAAATCTGTTTAAGGTCAAAAGGAATACATTTTGGTGCAATCATATCATACTCTCAACTCCTGCTCAAAGCTAGTCACCGTAGTTCTAATCATAACAAAGCTGTCAAGTAAAAGGTAGACTGTAATTAGTTTACTCGCGTGTCAAAGGTCCATGTTGGGGAAAATCTATTAATGTCCACGCTTATCTTCGACACTCAGAAACGAACCGTACAATCGCGATAACAACTAAACAGTAAACACAAGAGATAACTTACTTTCCGTAAGTTGTGTCTTGTTTTTATAGTAGTTACTTAAAACTTTAAGAATCTTCCGTGCAACCTGTGTAAAATGAGAACACGCTTATCTTCGACACTCAGAAACAAAACGTACAATCGCGATAACAACTAAATAGTAAACACAAGAGATAACTTTACTTTCCGTAAGTTGTGTCTTTTCATGTTTTTATAGTAGTTACCAAGAACTTTAAATCTTCGGTGTGCAATCTGTGTAAAATTAGAAAGGAATGAGATAGCATCAAGATGTAGGGCTGGATATGTCGGTTTGTTCAATGAATAAGCCTGAACCGAGATGACGTTTTACCCCCGTCTCTAGACCATAATCTTTTTCACATTGCTTTTGTTCTTTAATTATGACTATTGTTCCTGTATTCTCTAAGGAAACAAAAATTTTAATATGAAAGAATTTTAAAAACTATTATGGTATAGAGTCGGGGGTAAAAAGTCATCTCGCTTCAGGCTTATTAAGTCAGTCGTCGTTCAGTTTGTTTATTGGAATTAATTTGATGATTTTAATGAATTCGAGGAGATGGTTTAGTTAATGACGCCGGAAATGAGAAATATGGTGTCTCCCCTAGTGCGAGTACCAACCTCACCGTACATTCAAGATATGAAACATATCGAGAAACATTATGTTGCGCACCAGAGATTCGGCCAGTGCTTTATCCTGTATCAAAAAAATCAGAAAGGTCTTTATTTACATTTCAATATCATACGTGTTAGAAAAACGAAAAGTAAAAGTGAGAGTGTAGGGCACTTGAAGAAACTGAAAGTTATTCGAAGCCAAGTCGGCATTACTTGTTGTAAAAACAAATCATAATTAATATTTTCTTTTATAGATCAATTACTTAGAAATGAGAGAAGAAATTGATTTGTCAGACATAATATTGATAGGAATCCAAGCAATTTTCACTTTTCTTGGTTCAACATCTTATACAGAACACAGATCAATGACACGCGGAATTTTTGTATGCTTAAACCCCTTTATTGAACAGCTCAAGTACAGAGTAAAGGAAAGATGATATTTGATGGGTTGCAAGCATTCCCAACAGAGTAAAAAGACAAAAAAATGGCGGCCATTGTGGTGCCGTTAACAATGGATGCTAATGAGAAATCTTTTGTTAAATGGCACCAACATGGCCGCGATGACGTAACGTGCAAACAAAGAATAGATTGATTACATTCCCTGTTCCATGGCATACTTGGCGTATATTAAAGTGTATATCAAGGAAAAATTTTATTTTCAAAATTACTTATGTGACCAGTGTAGTAGCATGATTGCAGTATTTTTGTATGTGGACCTCTCTTTTTAGAGATATAAACATTTGAAATATTAATATGCAAATGAGATGACGTAAATATAGGAAGGGGTTACATTTTGCAGTGTAATTTACGACAAGTGTTCTGAAGTGAAATAACCTAAAAGTGTACACAGTCATGTATTTCAGTTATAAGGATGATTTGCAAATGGAAAAAAAGCAGTACTTTCCACAACAGCATTTTTGTATAATAAATTAGTCTTGAATTTACGTCATCTCATTTGCATATTGAGATTTGAAATATTCATATCTCCTAAAAGAAAATGTTACATACAAAAATACTTCAACCATACTACTGCACTATTAACATATAAGTGATTTTGAAAGAAAAACAATTCCTTGATATACACTTTAATCACTATGAATATATGATTCAAGCAATTTCAAATGAGGAAGTCAATAGACCTCGGCTCGGGCGTAATGTTGTCTCATTTCAGACCACGTATCATTCTCTAGAGTATTCTTTCTTTGTTTAACGGTTGCGCTCGTTTGCACATGACAAGACACCTGAATATAGATACGACTCCAACAAAGAATCTTACGTTTCAAGAGAATGACACGTGGTCTGAAATGGGACAACATTTCGCTCGAGCCGAGGAAGTCTATACTATGTTCGACTCTTTCGTGGTGTTATAGTAATGATAAAAGGGTAAATTTTACACCGTGAAAAGTTGAAAAAACTGACTAATGTTTCGGACGCTAGTCCTTCGTCGGAGTAAAAGAGGTGTTTGGTGTTGCAAGGCACCTGAGGCAAAAAGACAATAAGACAATAGCCAAGGATAACGAAGTTGAAGCTCAACAATTCACTTCAAAACAAAAATCCTAACCCAGAATACAATAAAGCTTATACAACATCTTCAGTCTAAAAGATACCATTTCAAAGTAATGAAAGTAATATTGGTGTATATTAATGAGTAAGAATAAACATTCAACACAGCTGAAATAATAAACTCTAAAGCTACGGACACACGGTGCAACACGGTGCGCGCAAAGCTGCATGCAATTTATGTTGCGAGCCATGACACACGACGCAATTTGTTGCACGCAGTGTTGCTGAAGTAGAAAACTATCCTACTTCAGCAACATTGCCTGCAAAGTTGCGCGCAATGTTGCACCGTGTGTCCGCGCCTTAAACACTACTTTGAACACCAAGAAGAACAATTACAATGATTATGATGCCGCCAGTGGGTGGTAATGCGAATTGCAGGGGAACTCTTAAAGTGCCTATAACCCCTAACTCTATATTTTCAGTTTTGATTTTACATAAAGTGAACATTTGAATGCTAAAATATTTTTATGTGATTTGAGTGACTCTTGAAGATATCAAGGTTTATACTTCTAATATACTAATGATTGTGATGTCATCATAGGAAGATAATTGGAGATATTTTGAGCGAAGAACCTGATTGGTTGATTTCTTGAGGGTAGGCGGCTTCCAGTCTTGCAGTAAACAAAGCCTGTAAAAGGTGGCGGGGTACGGGGATTCCTTCTCATTCCCATTCTCATCGTACGTACACAACACCCTCAGGATTGGGTACATTGGTCAAATGACTGAAGGGAGAGCGGTCGATACCACAGGGATCATGACAGGGAGCGCAGCCATCGATTCTTCCATCAAAATGAAAGAGATATTTGGCATCGACAAACAAAGCAGGCCCACATTCCGCTTCATTGCTATTAATGATGTTTGGAGCGACAGTGGTACAGGTTGGTGTAATGACCTTCACAACTCTACACGTCACACTTCCTGCCACCCAGTTCACAAGACTTCCGGTTCCTTCTACACAGGCTACCCAGTTAGTGATATTAGGCTTCAGAAGGATCTCGTTACCAATCTCCTTCCACAGAGCAAAATCCATGGCCGTGTGAGAAGACTCACTGAGCGGGGTTGTCGTTGACTGTGGCACCCATTTATTAGAAGACGTATCAACAGGCCAGTTTGGTATTGGAGTGATTGCGTTTGAAGGTGAAGTAAAGCTCTTGTACTCTGTAAATGTATAGCTGTAGACAAGGGTCCAGCCTCCTCCATCGGTGGTCATGTCACAGAACACTTGGAATGGTGCAGAGGATGGCTCATTGAACTTCATCCAGTAAACACCTGACTTTACCTGGCTGTCATCCTCCTTGAGCTTCTTACAAGGTGTGATTGGTGTATCTTGCCTAGTACCTGGAGCAGCGTTATCATTCCGTATCTCCATGTAGATGGTGTTTTGTTGGCTAACAATCTTCTCTGGGTGTCTAGTCTTGGTAGAGTACTTCAGTTCACATGTCTTGTTCGTCAGGTTCATGTTGATGCTCGCACATCGTATTTTGTCCTCACACTTTCTGTAACATACAAAGATTGTTTCTATCTTGGACGATTCAAGAGTGAATCCTTGCAAGTACACGTCAAGCTCTGAATATCCTCGAGTCGGCCACATCGTAGCGTAGGTGACTTTGTGCTTGAGAAGGAACAGTATCAAGACAAACACCAGCTGTGTTTTCATAGTTGAATCGCGTCCCGTCTGTGGTAAAAAAAATATCAAACTCAGTTTTGTAAAAATCCTTTAAACATCCCACGGAACTTCAGGGAAGCACGGATGGCGAGGGAGAGCGCTCGCCTCTCAACTGGCGACTCAAGTTCGATTCCCGGACTCGCTGCGTCGTATGTAAGTAGATTGGTTCTCTCCTGTGCTTCGAAGGCTATTCTCAAGGTTCTCCAGTTTTCCTCCCTCCGTGAAATTCAACTTCCGTAACGGTACTTAGTGGAAGAAGAAGAAGAAGAAGAAGAAGAAGAAGAAGAAGAAGAAGAAGAAGAAGAAGAAGAAGAAGAAGAAGAAGAAGAAGAAGAAGAAGAAGAAGAAGAAGAAGGAGGAGGAGGAGGAGGAGGAAGAGGAAGAGGAAGAGGAAGAGGAAGAGGAAGAGGAAGAGGAAGAGGAAGAGGAAGAGGAAGAGGAAGAGGAAGAGGAAGAGGAAGAGGAAGAGGAAGAGGAAGAGGAAGAGGAAGAGGAAGAGGAAGAGGAAGAGGAAGAGGAAGAGGAAGAGGAAAAGGTAGAGGTAGAGGTAGAGGAAGAGGAAGAGGAGGAGGAGGAGGAGTGCCAAACGGTCTTGAGATCGTATAGCCTTCTATCAGGGTAGAAAGTCTGGGCCGGGTTGTTCAAAGCTGGATTAGCGCTAATCTAAGATTAACTCTATAGGTCTTATTAAGAGTTAAACCAGGATTAGCACTAATCGGGCTTTGAACAACTATGCCCTGATGGATGTATAGTTCTACTAAATGCGATTTTTTGGTTCAAAACGGAATAAAGGAAAGTCTAAACATAAGCTAATTAATTTTTGAAAATTTTACTCTTGATTAAAAATGGCGCTTCTAACACATACCAACATGACTTGTCGCTGAATTTCCTGACTTCAGATAATTTACTGAATATTTTCATCAAACATTTTGGATATCTATCTTTAATTTGGTTCTGGTGATTCATGTTTGAAGCAAGAAGACGCAATTTACTCGACTACTGAAGAAATTTGACCGGAAAAAAGATTGAGATTCCGCAGCATCGCAGAAAGGAATTGTATCAATAACTGTTACCTGCAGGTTATACATTTCAACCGCCCTCTTGCACCTGAGTTTCTGGTGTTTGAGATATTTTCTTTGCTGAGACCTCGAAAGGTTTAGTTAACTTTGTCAAGATTGTGATTATAAAGCTAAATTTCGTTTTTAAAACGTCTTTAATTTCACGCACTAAAAACGACTCCATTAGTGGAGACCGGTTTCATTTACTTATTTAGAACATCTTCAGTCAACTTACAAGATCACAATATACATAATCACAATGATGACGAGGTTTCTGGTGTACAAATTCCTTAAAATAAAGTGAAGGACTAGTGATGAGAGAAAAAAAACAATCAATTGTCTTACCTTTAAAAATATCTTAGTACGGTGCCGCTTTCTATAATCTATTTCATTCTGGTCTTTTATACTGGTACAAAACTAACGCTCTTGAATAGAAGTCTTCGGAGTCTCTTAACTCCGAAGTTACTTTAACGGCGTAATCTATTACGACCGTTAAAAATATTTGGTAACTCTAGATCTATAGAAACACAACTGGAGATGTGGATGGCTTTTGTGGCAGCTGAATAGAATTCTCTTCTCTAGTTTTGGAAATTGTAATTTCAAAACTTAGGGGAAAAATACCCCATCAAGACAAAACAATCAAACAAACGAGACAAAATGGTTTCACCCACAGGTTCGTTTACCTATAGCCGCTTTAGAAATGTTAAAGGCGTCATAGAGAGTCTAGAGAATTCCCTTTCTTAGGATTTCTCATATTGATATAAATTGAACTCAATGCTTGCAGTGCGACTAGATTAAAATAACCAAGGCCACCCAAATAAACCTGAACTGAAATTTACATATCACATTTTTGACGCCGAATAACAGATGAATTGATGAATTTTGCATTTTTAACTGCTTCCTGTTTACTCCTGATCATACACGCGCACTCGTATAAAGCAAAATATATGCTTTCAAAGGAAAAAAGATGAAAATTTGTACAGATTCTATTGTTGTTTAAATACTCAATCGTGATTGGCTAATTAGTATGAACATTTGTCTTGATGGCCTTGGTTGGATAAACACGTAAGATAAACGCGTACGAATACCGTATCTTGGAAATTATAGAGTAATAGTTCAAATATTTTCCGATTTATTGGAAATCACTTAAGGTGCCTACAAACCCTAGCTCGATATTTTCAGAGTTGGTTTTACATGACTAAGTGAAAATAAACTGCTTTCAAGGTTCACTGGAATACGCGCTGATGTATAAAAAAGGAAGAAGAAAAAGAAAAGAAAAAAAAAAAATTAAATCTTTTATTTTTCGAATTCTTAGAAGAATGAATGTTATCGTTAATGATTAATAATTGCACTGACTGGAGTGCAATATGTTCTGAATTTAAAGGAGTGATTACGTAATGCGAGTTTGATTGGTAGACCAAAATTTAAATTGCCACAGGATTAGTTTTTTTTCTCTTCAAATCTCCTGCAATAATACTGAATTCAAAATTTACTTTTAATGAAAAATTTAGTTAAGAAAAGCTATCTTTGACTCAGGAAGTTTCATGTCATTTTTTTCCCTCGTGCTTTCCTTTAGTTTCTTTTTTGTGATCTGATTAGTCAAATGGTGCGTTTACTGCAATATCAGTGTGCAACTTGAAACTTGTGGTGGTGTAGTATAGGGGAGTGCAGTGCAGTTGATTTAGTTAAAAAACTAGCTAATCTAAGCGTCAATCTTAAGTGTACTCACACCCTCAAAATATGGAAATGCAAAAGAAAAAACACTTATACTCGATAGAATTAGTGCCTTTCCTTTTGTATTTTAAAGATTTCAAAAAGTTTTTCCTAAGATTTTGAGAGGGGCCTACACTACTTACTTGCATGATAGCCATCTTGGGGTAAAGGGAGCCCAAGGTTATAGAAATTATCTGTAAATTGATTACCAAATAGTGAAAGATATTCTTCGCTATTAATCCAAAGCCTATAAATATGCTTTGAATCAATACCGAAATCATTAACTCGTTTTTGCTTCATTGGCATAAATTGAATCTCGTTAATCAGGGAAAAAAATATTTAGGGGTTAATATTTAATTAAATACATTTTTGATATATCATTTTTCAATTTTGCAGGATTTTGAAAGAAACTAGTGAAAAACACCAGTCTGCGCATCCCTCGAGTCCTTATGCAAATTATTTGTAAACGTCCTCGTGCTGTTGCAAGGTATGTAAATTTGACTTTCAAACTTGTCTGACAAAGGGACTTTACAAAATACCAAAAAAAAATGTGAAACTTGAGGCTAATTCTTTCATATTGTCTTTCTTTAATACGGTATCTTTGTCTCACAAAAGTATACTCACAATTGTATAAATATGTTTTGTAGAAAACGAAGATTTATTCTCTCTAAAATGCTCTTGAATTATTTGAAACGTATACAATCATTGTTATTCCCAGTTTTGCTATTACTGAAACACCCATTTACTCCAAAATTATTCTACATGCTGCTCAAAAACAATGCCCTAATCCTAACCCAGAATGAAATAAAGCTTATACAATATCTTCAGTCTATAGAGATACAATATCAAAGTAATGAAACTCTAAAGCTACGGACACACGGTGCAACACGGTGCGCGCAATGTTGCATGCAATCTATGGTTGCGAGCCATGACACACGACAGTGGCGGATCCAGGGGGGGTTCGAAGGGTTCCACGGAACCCCCCTTGAAGGTTTGATCTTTTAGGTAATAGGAATATGTCTTATATAAATTTTGCTTAAAAGTATCCACAAGGATAATGTTGAACACGAAATGATAAATATTTGCTGTTATAATGTTTAATTTACCTTTAAGTTCCGTTACTAGATAGTAAATTAGGTGATTAGAGCCAATTTTTTTGTCAGACATCGACTAAACAAAAGAGAATTATACGCAGCTTAAGAAACGGAACCCCCCTTTGAAAAATCCTGGATCCGCCACTGCACGACGCAATTTGTTGCACTCAATGTTGCTGAAGTAGAAAACTATCCTACTTCAGCAACATTGCCTGCAAAGTTGCGCGCACCGTGTTGCACCGTGTGTTTGTGCCTTAAACACTACTTTGAAAACCAAGAAGAACAAGTACAATGATTATGATGACGCCAGTGGTGGTAATGCGAATTGCAGGGGAACTCTTAAAGCGCCTATAACCCCTAACTCAATATTTTCAGTATTGATTCTACGTAAAGTGAACATTTGAATGCTAAAATATTTTTATGTGATTTGAGTGATGCCTCTTGAAGATATCAAGGTTTATACTTCTAATATACTAATGATTGTGATGTCATTATAGGAAGATAATTGGAGATATTTTGGACGAAGAATCTGATTGGTTGATTGCTTGAGGGTATATTCGGCTTCCAGTCTTGCAGTAAACAAAGCATGTGAAAAATGGTGTCTTTTTCGTGGACGTAGCGAAATATGGCGGTTTTCGTGTCCTAAAACGAGGCATTAAAAGGAAGCATGATTATCACGCGGGCATGGTAACGAGTTGAAAGTAGTTCGGATTCTAAAAATAACATCAAAGTGTGCACATAATGGGGTACGGGGATTCCTTCTCATTCCCATTCTCATCGTACGTACACAACACCCACAGGATTGGGTACATTGGTCAGATGACTGTAGTGTGCTGGGTCACCACCACAGGAATCATGGCGGGGAGCGCAGTCATCGATTCTTCCTTCAAAATGAAAGTGATATTTGTTATCGACAAACAAGGCAGGCCCACATACTGCATTGCTATCAATGATGTTTGGAGCGACAGAGGTACAGGTTGGTGTAATGACCTTGACAACTCTACAGGTCACACTTCCTGTCGCCCAGTTCACAAGACTTCCGGTTCCTTCCACACAGGCTACCCAGTTAGTGATATTAGGCTTCAGAAGGAACTCGTTACCAATCTTCTTCCACAGAGAAAAATCCATGGCCGTGTGAGAAGACTCACTGAGTGGAGTTGTCGTTGACTGTGGCACCCATTTATTAGAAGACGTATCAACAGGCCAGTTTGGTATTGGAGTGATTGCGTTTGAAGGTGAA
Source organism: Actinia equina (assembly GCA_011057435.1). Lineage (NCBI taxonomy): Eukaryota > Metazoa > Cnidaria > Anthozoa > Actiniaria > Actiniidae > Actinia > Actinia equina. The sequence goes on along the minus strand of WHPX01000226.1, from coordinate 175,532 downwards.
GTAAAGCTCTTGTACTCTGTAAATGTATAGCTGTAGACAAGGGTCCAGCCTCCTCCATCGGTGGTCATGTCACAGAACACTTGGAATGGCGCAGAGGATGGCTCATTGAACTTCATCCAGTAAACACCTGACTTTACCTGGTTGTCAAGGTTCTTGAACCATTTAGAGGATAATATTAGGTTATGAGGAGAAAACCTGAGAGCATCCCGTATCTTCATGTAGATGGTGTTTTGTTGACTAACAATCTTCTCTGGATGTCTGGTCTTGGTAGAGTACTTCAGTTCACATGTCTTGGTCGTCAGGTTCATGTTGATGCTTGCACAAGGTATGTTGTCCTCACACCTTCTGTAACATGCAAAGATTGTTTCCACCTTGGACGATTCAAGAGTGAATCCTTGCAAGTACACGTTAAGCTCTGAATGTCCTTGAGTCGGTCACATCGTTGCGTAGGTGACTTTGTGCTTGAGAAGGAACAGTATCAAGACAAACACCAGCTGTGTTTTCATATTGAATCGCGTCCAGTCTGTGGTAATAAAAATATCATATAGAAATATTTTTTATTATTATTATTATTATTATTATTATAATAAAATACGTGTTATGAATGTCGCGTTCTGATTGGTTTGGAGTGCGTGCTTTATGAGAGCACATTGCACGTGCGCGCACTTTCCGTTGCGTCATTCATATCTATCATTGTAATTTGTATTTTATAAAAGAAATAAAAAACTTGCTTGCTGTGCTGTGTGCAATCATAAAGCACTTGGGGATTGGCAGGACACTCGAGAAGTGTCCAGAAGCACTCCGCTACGCGTCGTGCTTCTCCTGACACTTCTCTCGTGTTCTGCCAACCCCCGCGTGCTTTATGACAGCACACAGCACGCGCTCGCGTTTTCTATTCCTTCATTATTATTATTTATTTATTTTACAATTTCAGTTATACATATTGAAAGAATACATATATATATACACAAAATAAAGAAAAACAAAACAAAAAACAAAACAAAAAAAAAAAAAACAAACAAAAAAAAACAAAAACAAAAACAAAACAAAAAAAAAACAAAAAAAACAAACAAACAAAAAACAAAACAAAAAAAACAAAAAAAAAAAACAAACAAAAAAAAACAAAAAAACAAAAAAACAAAAAAATTTTAGCGCTCGCCTAAGCGACCAAGGTTTCATTTCAGTCCGGACTCAGCGTGTCGAGTGTGATTAGAGTTTCTTGTTGGCTCTCTACTGTTCTTCGAAGGTTTTTCTTCAGGTTCTCCGGTTTTCCTCCTTCCGTAAAATTCAACTTCTATACATCACGGAACTTTAAAATTAGCGGGATGAACTAAGGAGAAGAAGAAGAAGGCGAAGAAGAAGGAGTGCCGAGCGGTTTTGAGATTGTATAGCCTTCTCTGAGGAAAGAAAATCTGATTTCTACTAAATGCGATTTTTGGGTTCAAAACGGAATAAAGGAAAGTCTAAACATAAGCTAATTAATTTTTGAAAATTGTACTCTTGCTTAAAAATGGCGCTTCTAACACATACCAACATGACTTGTCGCTGAATTTCCTGACTTCAGAAAATTTACTGAATATTTTCATTAAACATTTTGGATATTTTTCTATCTTTAATTTGGTTTTGGTGATTCATGTTTGAAAAAAGAAGACGTGATTTACTCGACTAGTGAAGAAATTTGACCGGAAAAAAGATTGAGATTCCGCAGCATTGTAAAAAGGAATTGTATAAATAACTGTTACCTGCAGGTTATACATTTCAACCGCCCTCTTGCACCTGAGTTTCTGGTGTTTGAGATATTTTCTTTGCTGAGACCTCGAAAGGTTTAGTTAACTTTGTCAAGATTGTGATTATGAGCCTGAATTTCGTTTTTAAAACGTCTTTAATTTCACGCACTAAAAACGACTCCATTAGTGGAGACCGGTTTCATTTACTTATTTAGAACATCTTCAGTCAACTTACAAGATCACAATATACATGATAACAATGATGACGAAGTTTCTGGTGTACAAATTCCTTAAAATAAAGTGAAGGACCAGTGATAATAGCTATTGATTGCCTTACCTTTAGAAATGTCTTAATACGTTGCCGCTTTCTATATCTATTTCATTCTGATCTTTTATACTAGTACAAAACTAACGCTCTTGAAAAGTAGTCTTCACTGAGTCTCTGAATTCTGATGAAGTGACTTCAACGGCGGTATCTATTACGACCTTTGAAAATTTGTTTATTTTTAAGTAATTTTATAGAAACACAGTTGGGGATGTGGTTGGCTTTTGAGGCAGCTGAATAGAATTCTATTCTCTAGTTTTGAAATTTTAATTAAAAAAGAAAAAAAGAAAAAAAAAAAAAAAAAAAAATTAGACAAAACTAAACGGTTTCAACCACAGGTTAATTTACCTATAGCCGCTTTATAGAAATGTTAGAGGGGTCATAGAGAGAATTTCCCTTCTTAGGATTTCTCATATTGATATAAATTGAACTCAATGCTTGCAGTGTGACTAGATTAATAACCAAGGCCACAAAAATAAACTTTGAAATCAAATTTAGATGTTTACAAACACACACACACTCGTATAAAAAAAGGAAAAAAGACGAAAATTTGTACAGATTCTATTCTCTGTATAAAAATTTGTCTCTAGAAGCTTTGGTTGGATAGAAACGCGTAAGATAAATGCATACGAATACCGTATCTTGGAAATTATAGAGTAATAGTTCAAATGTTGTCTGATTTATTGGAAATCACTTAAGGTGCCTACAAACCCTAGCTCGATATTTTCAGTATTGGTTTTACATGAAGTGAAAAAAAAAACCTGTTTTCAAGGTTGACTGAATACGCGCTGATGTATATATATATATATACACCCGTTCAGAAAAATTCTGCGTTTTCAATATATATACTCATATATATACCTTTTGTATTTCCATCAAACGTTTTTGACAGGCAGTGCTTAAATGAACACAAAGAAACACAATAGACATGGATTTGCTTTGCTCAGAGAGGTGAAAATCGACTTCAGAACTGATTTTAAACTTAACTAATTGCAAAACTTCCAATGTTTTACTTTACATCAATAAAACCGTCTACAATATGACATTTTTTTCTAATAGTGTAGAGGTATTAAAAAGTAAACACATAAACATGCTATTTAGCTATTCATAAACAACACTCGGTAGGCCAGCCAACGCTTTAGTACTTAGCTTTGAATCCAGCGGGTCTATTACCCATAATGCACCCGATATAGTTATATGCTATATACTTGGTTGGATCAGAATTTCTGCATATATTAAAAAAAACAAGCGCTTAAAAACAACTGATTTATAATCTGTACGATCTAACAGACAAGAAAAAAATATTTTGACAGTCATTGAATGAAACAAACAATAAATAAAGCGATTTTTCTGTTTTGCATGTCATTAAATATACTGAATACATTAGATAAATGTATAAATGTATACTACAACGTTTCTGCAATCGAGTGTATATATATATATATATAAAAGAAAAGAAAAAAAATTTTTTCGATTTCTTAGAAGAATAAATGTTATCGTTAATAATTAATTGCACTGACTGGAGTGCAATATGTTCTGAATTCAAAAAAGTGATTACGAAATTGCAAGTTTGATTGTCAGACCAAAATTGATTAGATCTTTTTTTTCAAATCTCCTGCAATAATGCTGAATTCAAAATTTACTTTTAATGAAAAATTCAATTTAAAAAACCTATCTTTGACTTAGAAAGTTTCATTCCATTTTTTTTCTCATACTTTTCTTTAGTTTCTTTTTTGTGATCTGATTAGTCAAATGGTGCGTTTACTGCAATTTCCTTGGCTCTCCAAAACAGTGTGCAACTTGAAACTTGTAGTGTAGTGTAGTGTAGTGCAGTGCAGTGCAGTGCAGTGCAGTGCAGTGCAGTGCAGTGCAGTGCAGTTTGTAGTGTAGTGTAGTGCAGTGTAGTGTAGTGTAGTGTAGTGTAGTGCAGTGTATTGTAGTGTATTGTAGTGTAGTGCAGTGTGTGTTGTAGTGTGTATTATACAATCAAAAGCAACACAGATCAACAAATCAAACAAACTCGTTAATAAGGTTTTTTATTTGTTTAGTTTTATTGAGTTCCCGAATTTTTTTACCCATGGTACAAATAATCAAATAAATAATACAATGATACATCTAGGATTGGTTCGTGATGTTTTTGTCTTGAAAACAGATTTGTGAATTTACTTAAAAAGCTAGCTAATCTAAGCGTCAATCTTAAGTGTACTCACACCCTCAAAATATGGAAATGCAAAAGAAAAAACACTTATACTCGATAGAATTGGTGCCTTTCCTTTTGTATTTTCCATTTTTTGACCAGAAAGATTTTCCCAAGATTTTGAGAGGGGCCTACACTACTTACTTACATGATAGCCATCTTGGGGTAAAGGGAGCCCAAGCTTATAAAAAATATCTACTTATTGATTACAAAATACTGAAAGCACGAGGTACACTTCGCTATTAACCCAAAGGCTATAAATATGCATTGGGTCAATACCGAAAAAAATTAAATATCTATAGTATCACGTGACTTATTAATTTCGCGCCAAACAACCAACCAACATGGCGGCTATCGTTTTTCGTAAAAGGCAAATCTTTTTTGAGGTCATTAACGACTCATTAACTAAATTTCGCTTCGTTGGCATAAGTTGAATCTCATTAATCAGAAAAAAATATTCAGAGGTTAATATTTAATAAAATATATTTTTGATATATCGCTTTTAAATTTTGCAAGATTATGAAAGAAACGAGTGAAAAACGCCGGCAGTCTGAGCATCCTCTAACTCCTTATGCAAATCATTTGTAAACGTCCTCGTGCTGTTGCAAGGTATGTAAATTTGACTTTTAAACTTGTCTGACAAATTAACGGACTTTACAAAATACCCAAAAATAATGCCTATACATTATATACTGTAGAAAACGAAGATTTAGTATCTCTCTAAAACGCTCTTGAATTATTCGAAACGTGCTAAATACACGCATGCGCAGACCTGTCACATTGTATACAATCATTGCAATCCCCAGTTTTGCTATTACTGAAACACCCATTGCTCCAAAATTACTCTACATGCTGCTCAAAAACCTTCAGATACTACTAATTGAAATGCGATATTCTATTTTGAACGACATTTTCTGATGTGTTTGTGATTCGAATCTCATTTTACGTAAATGACAAAAAAATTAAAACAAAGATTTGCCTTTACTTTTTATTAAACGATCTAACATTTTCTTAAATTGAAATAACTAAACAATAACTGACAAAGGGTATGCCAATCTCCCTTTTTAATTTGCTTACAATTTTGTGGAAGTCTAAATTACAATTTCTACTGTCTAAAAGTGTATTTATTGGTACGGTGAAGAATATTAAATTTGGGAACCCTGTGGTACGCACAGCGTTGACCTTGGGTCAGCGGATTTTGATATCAAGTAATGACAACCGTTTGGTTCGGCAAATGTTTGGTTTGCACGTGACGTCACCGTGGCCATCTTGGAAATATTCTCATTAGCTTTCTTTGTTAATACCACCAAAATGGCTGCCATGTCTTTGTCTCTCTCGACTCTCTTGGCATTGGTTGCAAACCATTAACAATTTGAATCAAGACCCCGATCCGATGCGAGTCTTTCCTTAAATAGAGGTTCCAAATTTGGACAATAAATGTCTACAAAGCCTGGGCTTTAGATTCAATTGTGTTTTAATACAACGCTTTGGCGCCACTACTTTCGAACAGCGCCCATGACTCGTTCAGTTCCACGAAAATTGCTCTAGCAAGGCTTTCGTGTGGATGTCCTGTCAACTGTTGAAAAAAGAAACTCAGGTAAAAACCCTAGAAGAAGTGGAGACAGGAAATCTTGAATATAGTCTGTATAATGTGGAAAAGAAATTTTTCACACACCTTATCAGGATGAACTGACAGCACGGCCCTTCGGTAAACTTTCTTAACCTTAAAAAGTGAAGGAAAAAAAAAGAGTAAGAGAGAAAAGAACAAAGTCAAATTAATATGACATAATAGACCTTTCCCGAATTCACTTGACTGGTCACGAAACAATGGTTTCAAGTCGAGGTTGAACTTGATGAATAAAAGAAGTCAAGCGAATTCGGGATAGCTTTATTGATAAGAAATAAAGCAATGTAAGGGGAGTTGGAGTGGGTTGAGGTGAGGTAAAAAGAGAAAAATAAAGTAAAGCAAAAATTACAGTAATTACAGTGAGTGAGTGAGTGAGTGAGTGAGTGAGTGAGTGAGTGAGTGAGTGAGTGAGTGAGTGAGTGAGTGAGTGAGTGAGTGAGTGAGTGAGTGAGTGAGTGAGTGAGTGAGTGAGTGAGTGAGTGAGTGAGTGAGTGAGTGAGTGAGTGAGTGAGTGAGTGAGTGAGTGAGTGAGTAAGTAAAAGAAAAAAATAAAAGAAGAAAGGAAATGTGTTTTACCTGTTCTGGTTGTACAAGTTGGTGCATTCCAACTGGCTGCCATCTTTCTTCTCCTTCCCAAAGCACAGTGTGGAGTGAACAGAGCAGTGCACGGATATTCCTCTCTTTACCATCAGACCATTCTCTTATCTAAAATAAGTTAAATTTAGTGTTATAAGAACCAATTTTGCCTTTTGGAGGTTGAGGAAAAAAACTCGGTCGAGTTGGCACTGAAGTGCATTGTGGGACCGTTTTAGGGAACATATTTCCAAGATGGCAGCTATTTCGTCCCCTAAACAGCCCCACAATGCAAACTCGACCCCTTGCATGTGACGTCAAAGCAGCCCAATTTGGAGGACAAAACAAAAGAATTTCAATTTCCTGAGAAATGGAAACCTATTACAGGGTTCGTGCTGAGGTAACCACTTAAAATTCAAGGACTATACAAGGGTATACAAGGACCCAAAAATGAATTTTCAAGGAGTATGTTCAGCTAAATATGCCAAGGTTTTACACGATGGTTGCACATGCCCGAATTTCAGACTTTCCAATCTTTCTGACTAGATCTATTTCAGAACCATGCAAGTAATGATCAAGGCAAAAATTCAAGGAGTTTTCAAGGAGTTTCGCTAAAATTATAAAATTCAAGAGCTTTTCAAGTGCCCTTGAAAACGTGAATTAAATTCAAGGAGTTTTCAAGGAGTTTAAGGAGTAGCACGAACCCTGCTATTATTATGTCCTCCAAATTGAGCTGCATTCCGACGTGCTGCAGGATGTCTATTACTGCTCCCTACTTCTAATTAAAATAGTAACTCTGGATTTAAATTTATGGCCCACCTTTGCTTTGATGGGGTCGTCTGGTTTGTTTTGTTCTCTTTTCAAGCCCCTCAGCGTCTCAGGGCTCTTGTCTCCTGAAGTCGTTTTGAAGCCATGTACGTCTAGGAAGTCGCTGAATTCGTCTTTGCCAACACGCTTAGGAACTATAAGATCAATGTATTTCATGTATCATCATCAGTCATTATTATTATAATCATCATCAATAGTCATCTTGATCTTTCATCATCGTAATCATTATCAAGATTATCCATAATCATCATCACCATTATCATTGTCATCATCACCACCACCACCACCACCACCACCACCACCATCAACATAATCATCATTATCACCACCATTATCGTTACCATCACCATTACCATCATAATCACCATCATATTTATCGCTACCTTCATAATCACCATCATTGACATCATCATTGTCATCAGCACCATCATCATCACTATCACCTCCATTACCATCATAATCAGACCATCATCACCACCACAATCATTATAATTATTATCACAACAATTATCATCATAATTGTTATCAGTAGTCTTTTGCATCATCCTCGGGCAATGTAATCATTCTTGTTAACAACATCACAACACCAGAGTACTTACGATGTGAAGATCTCAGTCCATACTCTCCAAACACACTAGACCCTCCAGACCCAGCCGCGAACACAGGAGAATAATTAGGCTTGGATTTCGATTGGTTTGCAGGCTGCTGGGGCTTCCTGATTGGGTCACTAGTTGGTCGAGCTGCTGGCTTGGCCTGGGGCTGATTCCATGAGGATCCCCCGAAAGATTTCCGTTGTTGGCTTGGTGAGGCAATTTTCTGGTTCGCAGTAAACGCAGACCCCGGTCCACGACCTGAGAGGTTCCCAAAATCTGCAAAAGGATCAGCCTTGCCCTCATCATTCTTCTCTTCAGCTTTTCGATGTACAGGTGGGGTCGCCATAGGAGAGGGGACTGGGTTTAGAGGGACATCTGATTTAAATGCCTCGCCCCATTCTCCTAGTAAATCTGGCCCGGTCTGATTTGAAGGCTTGGAATCAATGTTTATGGAAAATAAATCCCCATCCAAAGTAAACTCGGCGTCTTTCTTGTTATCTTTCTTATTCATATTTCCAAACAAATCAGGGGCGTTTTGATTGGCTGTGTTCGAAACTGATGACGTAACGTGATTTGCGTTACTTGACGGGAACCCTGTGCTTTTTGAAAGTGATGCAAATCCACCCAATGGACTCGTAGGAGATTTGCTGTCTCTCTTATTACTGAAAGGATCAAACGTTTCACTATGTGAATGATGAATATTCGATTTGAATCCAAATTGGTCAAAAGTATCCGAACTAGTACTCCCTGGGGAGGCTAGATTCTCAACGCTTGAGCCAGAACTACGAGCTCCAAGGTGTTTAAAAAAATCATCTTCTTCGTGAGAATGCGACCTCAAAATATCATCAGCACTTCTATTCCTCTTCATATCTGACTTATGTTTGTCAATATCGCCAAAAAGATCTACATTACGATGCTGTTTAGGGCTAGTGGACAGGTTAAGTAGATCAACCCCACTCTCTGGGCCAGACTTGTGCTTATGGCTATCGTGTTTATGGGCTACACCAAGGTTTAATAAGTCCAAGGATTCAGTTATACTATGACTTGGTTCTGTAGTATTCATTGGTTTGTGAAGACCAACGTCTAGTAAATCAGCTTGAGGACTATGTTGAATCGCGTCGAAGTCTGCGAACGCTGCAAATGGTTCAAAATGATGCCCATTCGCACTGGATTCTTTTCCTCCTCGATCCGTGAAAAAACCCTCGTCTTCCAAAGCTTCTTGTGCGATTTCTGTACTTTCTTGCTCACTCAAACGTAAATTTAGCAACTCTTTCGTGAACTCATCATCACTGTCTTCGTCTTTAGATTCCTCTGAAGCTGACGTTACAGTTTGGTTGTCATTAACAACGCTTCGCTCTGGTTCTTTAGATTCCTGTACGTCTTGCTCGGGAGAGCTCGGGCGATTTTCGTGTACAGCGTCAAAGGTCATGGAAGACTCACGATCATCTGCATTCACTGTAAAAATAGAACTATTTCAGTTGCGTTACGAACACGAAAAGTTAAGTTTTTTTTTTTTTGCACCTGTCGCGTAATGTGATGAAGCCAGGCCTCGCCATAGGGGGTCCATAAAATATGTTTTGCTTTAAGTCGTGTAAAACATAAATTTAAAGAAAGAAGAGAAGGAAAAATAGGAGAAAAGAAAAACCAGAGAGAGAGAGAGAGAGAGAGAAAAAACAGAAAAAAAGAAAACGTAGTCACACACCATAAAAAAGAAGAGAAAAAGAAGAGAAGAGGAAAGCGAAATGTGAAAAATAAAAACCACGATGGAATCAAAAATATTTCAAATTCTATATTCAATTAAATATGCTCGTGTTTCTCAAATCGATTTGTATTCTACAAAAGAAATTTTAAAAACTTGCTTGCTGAGCTGTGTCAAGTTTAGACTTGCTCCAAGTCTCGCTTTTTTTTTTTTTTTTTTGTTGTTGTTGCAAACTCTGATTCAAATGGTGCAATTCTATTTACAATGGCTTTCTTAAAGACAGTAAAATCGTGCGCTTGCTTCGGGTCGTGGTTTTCTACGCTTCTCTCGTGTTCTCACAGCACGCTACATATTTAGATAAAAGCAGCTTACACGGAAATTGTATTATATTAGGCAGATTAAGATTACCGTTTTTCCTTCCCGCAAACGGTAAACGTGACCACGTTTTCATCGTTTCGCTACATTTCACTTGGCCTTTTGCAAACCTTCTCGACAAAGACAAGTATTCTTATTTTATCTGCTACTTGGAGATTTTTGCGATTTCTTTTTCACTAATGAAGAATTTTTTAATGGTCAACTGACGTTTCACGTTTGCCGTAAACTAGAATCTTACACTCTCTATTTTTTAAGTTCAACGTCAAAAATATCTTACCAAACTCTTCTTGGCATTCCAGAAATTCTTCTCTGCTCGAAAAGCAGATTCCAGGCGTCAGTCTACTCGGGTTTAGAGTATCCCATGTATGCGTAGTGTGGCTTACTCGATCTGTATCGATACTAACATCAAGAGTCACTGTGAATCGACTGGGGAATTTAGACTCATCATCTTTATTGATGTCCAGCTCGGCTCTGAAAACAAGGTCACGTCATCAAAATGGGTCTTGCACGAAAAATTGCACAAAATTTAATTACTCTGGAACCTTGCTGGAATAATCTTTAAAGTGCTACTCTGACGAAAATCGCTCAAACTTGGATTCAGCTGAAACTTCCTAAGAATACTCTTTGAAGGTCCAATAATCACTGTATGAAGTGTTTTCTCGATATTCAGGACTAAGTAAAATATTTTTACGATTATTGTTTGGAGTCTGTGACGTCATAAACTCAACATCGAACATCGCTCCATACATTTCTTTGTAGTTTATGATCAAAATATCAGTAGTAAAGGGAGAAAGAAATACCCAAACACCCCAAAATATAAATTATAGTCACAAGTAATGTGAAATAAGCACATTAGCCACCCTTTGGGCTTCATAGGAATAAAATAAATTAAGGATTTATATACGAAGAAATATATGTAGCAATGTTCGATGTTCGTCAGAGTGCGATTTTCGTCAGAGTAGCACTTTAATGTTTTAAAAACCACTGGTTAAAGTTTTTTCTTGAAATTCAAATGAGAAGTATTGTATTTTTGTCAATTTTTTAAGAAGTCTGTGACGTCATCTGCCCAATACATGTATAATACAACATCATTTTTTACCAAAATGTAAATTTCCTGGGTTTTTTTCATTGGTTGAGAGACGAGGTAAATAAGAGGGCTTACCAATTGCCCTATTTCACTATGACGTCACATCAAAACAATCTATTGTTTAAACGCAAAGGATCATGGTCGTCGGACGGGGTCAAATCAACGCAAATTCACCAAAAATTGTTCTAAAACCCGTTTCAATCCACGAAGAGAAGTAGAATAGCCAGCAAACGCTCAGAATATTTTTTAGTACATATTAACACATATTATATCGGGAAACCAGTCCATTTTAGGCTAAACTGTTTCGCTAGGAGCAAATTTTGTTGAATTTTCTATTGGATTTGGCGATTCTATCCCCCACATAAACAAGCAGTGACGTCATAGTGAAATCAACAATACGTATTTTATGTAACCTCGTGGGTGCACCAAAATTTCGACCAACTGTTGACGTCATATCGTGGTAAACCAGAGGACATACTAAGCTAAAACTTCGGAAATTTGTTAGAGTACAAACACTAAAAGTGTGCAACACTTTGCACTATTTAGTAGTAAATAGTGCTAATTAAACAATAGAAAACAATAGGATTAGCATAATTTATCAGTATTTAGTGGTATTTATGTTACACACTTATAGTGTTTGTACTCTAACTACACATTTCTTTATATTTTGTGATAAAATTAATAACTTACTTTGAATACTTCAGTTTGGTTGCATTAGGATTGATAAAGCCAGTATGGAACTGTACTTGGAACACCCTAATGGACGCCATCTTGCCCTGTACTTTACCACCAAGGGTTGACCGCCCGTGGTAGACAATGATAGTGACGTCACCGATCAATGTCAGGTTGATGGGGAACGTAATCTTGCCATCGCTCAAGGTGAATTCCCTTCAATAGAACAACAAACTTTGCATTAACAACTTAGTGCAGTTTTCGTATGACTGTGAAAAGTTCACGGCACGAACATGGTCGTGACACGGCAAGGGATACGCCAGACAAACCACATTGCACGAGAATTTACTCTCCATCCAATCAAATACCCGGAACACGGCATAAACGCGGCGCGGACACGGTCACACCATGGTCACGGCACTTTTAGGCCAATCATATTGCGCGTGAAAAAAATCAGCCAATTAAAATTCTAGAAAATATCACGGTCACGGCAAGTCACGCTTACGGCACTGAGCTTTTCACAGTCATACGAAAACTGTTCTAGTAGACGCGTGTTGTGATTGGCTAGTCTACTAGTGTCCTGATGCTTAGAGGTCGAGAAAGGGGGTGGGGTGGGGGGGGGGAATGGTGGGAAAGAAATGATCAACATTTTTGTAGCAGCATATTGTACCTCATCTTTTCTATTTCTTGTACAGTAGTTAATGCTCTTTGGTCTCCCTGGTAGACTTCTATGAAAGGTCGACAACCATTTCTGAAGTGAAAAAAGACTTTGTTAGTGAATTAAACGGTGAGGATTCGAGAGAAAGCGAAAGAGAAGCGAGAGGAAAATGATGGGCGGCGAGTAGAATACGAGCGCCTTGCAAGAAGGAAACGAAAGCTTTGCGAGAAGCTATGGGCATGCGAGAAAAACGAAAGAGAAGCGAGAGGAAAACGATGGCAGCGAGTACAATGCGAACGCTTTGTAAGACGGAAACGAAAGCTTTGCGAGAAGAAATCGATGGGCATGCGAGAAAATAACGAAAGAGAAGCGAGAGGAAAACGATGGGCGGGGAGTGGAATGCGAGCGCTTTGAGAGAAGGAAACGAAAGCTTTGCGAGAAGAAAGCGAAAGCTATGCGAGAGAAAAACGAAAGAGAAGCGAGAGGAAAACGATGGGTGGGGAGTAGAATGCAAGCGCTTCGCGAGACGAAAACAAAAGCTTTGCGAGAAGAAAGCGATGGGCATACGACAAAATAACGAGAGAGGAGCTTGTCTTACCTCGACTTGTTAAAACATGGTACAGGGTTCAAAGTCACTGATTTAATGTATGACGATGATTTCTGCGGTTTGATACTAGGGTTATTGATAAGTTGGGTCACGTATAAAAGATACCTAAGGGGAAAAAATCATTTGCAAAAGTTAACTGTAATGTAGATAAATGTGCAAATCGAACAATACCAATGTTTTGAAATCTAAAGGATTTTAAATGGTATCTGTGATTGGCTGACTTATAAACGAGGCTAAGCCTGTACAAATGAGTCTGTAGTCTTCAAGACAGCGGTATGTGGTATCAAATGCCAAACTGGTCTTTTAAACATTTTCGAATTCCTAAAAACCGCACCTGCTCTACTGAATGCGACGGCCTATTATTATTATTACCATTACTATTATTATCAATATTATTATTATATGTTTATTTCAACTTCAGACATTTTTGCTTCATGAATACAGAATATTGCGGGCATGAATAGTCTAAGCAAATATCTGCATGACTGGTTTTACAAAGATGTATACAAATTTAATTTATTATTATTATCATTATTATTATTATTATTATCATTATTATTATTATCATTATTATTATTATCATTATTATTATTATTATTAAATTATCATATCATTATATTAATATATTACTATTTAACAATTATTCACCGAAGGTGAAGTGAATATTGGGGAATATTTACCGAGACGCGAGTCTTTTAGTACAAATACACAGGTGATTCTTTCCAAAAAAAGGAAAGAAGATAAAAGACATTTTTTCCGGTAACAGCAACAAAGCGGCTGGCCGCCATTTTGGATTATCGCGTGAGGTGATTATCGTGTGATAGTCTCGACTAATCAGCGCGCGAGATTTTCAATAATCACCTGTGTATTTTTACTAAATTATTAAATTATTAAATTATTACGGACATTTTTTGGTCCCTACGGTGTTCGCATAAACTGAGTATCACAGGAATCCCAACGTTCTATGGATTTGTAAACGCTTCAGTACCTTTCTTGGGAGGGAGTAAGAGAGACTTTCTGTCCAATACCACACCGTCGTATGCTGAACATGTCTGCAGCGACGTTGGGGTTTTTGAACAGCTTACAGAAGACAAAGAAGGCGGACACCATAACAGCTGAAGATACACGTCCATCCTGGAGAAACAACAAAGGTAATATTGTAAGTCAATGTGTATTCCTCTTGGCTGATCTAAGTCAGGGCACGGCTAACTCACAGATCAAACCCTGAAACAACCTCTGGGCTGATCTAAGTCAGGGTATGGCTAACTCACAGATCAAACCCTGAAACAACCTCTGGGCTGATCTAAGTCAGGGTATGGCTAACTCACAGATCAAACCCTGAAACAACCTCTGGGCTGATCTAAGTCAGGGCACGGCTAACTCACAGATCAAACCCTGAAACAACCCCTGGGCTGATCTAAGTCAGGGCATGGCTAACTCACAGATCAAACCCTGAAACAACCTCTGGGCTGATCTAAGTCAGGGCATGGCTAACTCACAGATCAAACCCTGAAACAACCTCTGGGATGATCTAAGTCAGGGAATGGCTAACTCACAGATCAAACCCTGAAACAACCTCTGGGATGATCTAAGTCAGGGAATGGCTAACTCACAGATCGAACCCTGAAACAACCTCTGGGTTGATCTGAGTCAGGGCTTGGCTAACTCACAGATCAAACCCTGAAACAACCTCTGGGTTGATCTAAGTCAGGGCATGGCTAACTCACAGATAGAACCCTGAAACAACCTCTAGGCTGATCTAAGTCAGGGCACGGCTAACTCAAAGATCGAACCCTGAAACAACCTCAGGGCTGATCTAAGTCAGGGCATGGCCAATTCACAGATCCAATTGGAATTTAGGGCGAAAAACGAGTACAGTATGTCTACATTCCAGTTGCTTTTCAAAACATACCTGACAGTGAATAACGATAACTCGGCTGCTATCCTTCTTTAGCCATGCGTTGATTTTTCTACAAAGTGAAATCATGCTTTCTAAAGATGGAAGTCGGTTGGTTGGCCAGCAAGCGTGTAACACCTAAAGAAAACAGTAAAATATAGAACAATTTAAATCAAGCTTACAATTCGAAACACCGGCTACTATGTGAAAATGAACTTGCATCAATTTCTATAAGAGCAATGGGGAAAACAATGACGTATTCCAAATTTTATTTATGTGTGCCAGTAGTGTTTTGCATATTAAATGATTACTACTCATACGTCACAACATTAGCATATGGCGTGGAAAAACCTTTGTTACTTCAAGAAGCCGCACTCAAACTATCTATCCACATCTTACCCCATGTAGAATCAATACTGTGAATATTGCTAGAAGCTAGAAGGGTGATAGGCACTTTTTAAAAGTCGTTTTACCATGCGATTGTCGTTCTACTTTAACCGTGAACAATCGAGTTTGTCAATCAATCTGATTACGAATCAAAAAACAAAACAAAAAAACAAAAAAACAAAAAACAAAAAAAAAATTTAAAAAAAAATCGAGTTACACTACATGTATTGAAAGTCTATAACAGCTATTCAAGGAGATGAAATGATGAAAGACAAAGAAAAAGTATATTTACACAAATAAAAAATAAAATGAAAATAAGCTTGAATGTTTATGCTTAGAGTAGAACGACAGCAAACCACAAAGGTACAGAAGGTGTCCCACCTTCATTAGTAGCCTCAGCGCTTATTCACTTACTCTAGTACTTAGTTTTTCCGTCCTATACTTTCGAGGAGAGATGTTGATCACGAAGTATCTGTCTGGGTATTTCCCTTCCAGGAATTCTCTAACATCATCAATGTTGTTCTTGTATGTTGATTCGATTCCCTCAGCAGGGAAAGACATTACTATGAACAATAAATTATCATTACTATAGATAGATTATTTATGATGGTGAAATGGCATTGCTTCATATATTATGGGGTAGATGGTTAAACAGATTTCTTTTTTTTTATAGAAAAAGGTATAGTATTAAGTCAAGGAAGTAAGGAAGCAAGGAAGCAAGGAAGAAAGAAAGCAGC
The DNA here is from genome assembly GCA_011057435.1 of Actinia equina. NCBI lineage: Eukaryota > Metazoa > Cnidaria > Anthozoa > Actiniaria > Actiniidae > Actinia > Actinia equina. The sequence continues at coordinate 159,543 of WHPX01000226.1, read as the reverse complement.
CAAGCAAGGAAGCAAGGAACCAAGAAAACAAGGAAGCAAGGAGGCAAGTAGGCAAGGAAGCAAGGAAGCAGCCAAGCAAGGAAGCAAGAAAGCAGCCAAGCAAGGAAGCAAGGAAGCAGGGAAGCAAGGGGTCAAGGAGGCAAGGATGCAAGGAAGCAAGGAAGCAAGGAAGCAAGGAAGCAAGGAAGCAAGGAAGCAAGGAAGCAAGGAAGCAAGGAAGCAAGGAAGCAAGGAAGCAAGGAAGCAAGGAAGCAAGGAGCAAAGAAGCAAGGAGCAAAGAAGCAAGGAAGCAAGGAAGCAAAGAACCAGGTATCTTGGTTGGACTAGATGCTTTTACCTATGATCCTTGATGTTATGTAGGACATATCAAAGTCATTCTTTACATATCTAGACAAAAAGGAAATTAATATTAGTAGAACAGTAAAAACAAGAACAAAATAAAACAGAGCAACCAGTGAGGTAACAGAACAAATTCCCCCATTCGTATTATGTTTTGAAGTGCAAAAGTATGTAGGTAAAAGCCTGTTTGGCAGCAGAAAGCCTGTGCATTGAAGTATGCAAATACATTAAATATGATCAGCTTTTCTATCATGCATCCAGACCGGACATTGTTGCCAGAACTGGGGCTTGTCCAGTCAAATCTTTTTCTTGCCGGTCATTTTGACCAGTAACTTTTAGCCAGAAATGAGGTATGACTATGATAAAACTAATTTGGCCTGTGATCTTGGCAAACGACTGATCTGCCATTATTTTAAGCCCAGTGCATAAAGCTGTAACAGCACTCACCCTGCTACAGATTGAATCGCTTTGTTTGAGATCCCCTTGATGTTAGTGAACAAGCTATTGGCTCCTTTCATGACACCTCCTAGCAGCACAGAGCCTCCTTGACCACTATTATTACTAATGCTATTAGAGGAATCACCCATTCCTAAAAAAAAAGATTACTAATGGTTGATGCAAGTATGCATTAGGACACAGGAGGGTAGCATGGGTGGCGTTCGTGGCTAACGGTTGTCTTTCACTGCTGTGAGTCCAACGGGTTGGGTCGCTGGTTCAAGCCCTGTGGTTGTCACAAGTGAATTGAGTTTGTTTGATGTGTTGTTCTCTCCTATGCTATGGTTTTCTCTGGGTGATCAGGTTTCCTCCCTTGTTAAAAATCAACATGTAAGCTGAGCGTTGTGTGCATAGAATATTGAATGTAGTGGAAGTGTGAGTGAAAAGTGTCCCCAATTAGTGTGAAAGCGCTAGAACGACTAGGCGCTTAAATAAAAAAAAAAGTGGTTTATCTAGGGGGGGATTTTGGGGTTCATCCAACCCTCTCAACCACCTGTAATGACAACTACAACCCCCTATGTAAAGAATATCCAATACAAAATATGTTTTATATAATTTTACGGCAATATTAATGGGTTTCAGTCAGCAGATAAAAGTCTTTCAATCTCATCATCTCCTCCAAATGTTGGTCAAACACCTAGCACCAAGTGCTTTCAACCAGAAAGAAACTGAAAACTGGGTTTCAATCAGCTGATAAAAGTCATTAAATCTCACTATCTGCTCCAAATGTTGGTGAAACACTGTATATCACGTGCTGTCAGCCAGAAAGAAAGAAAGACAGGAAATGATGTCAGGTGAAACCCAGAAATCCTTCGCCCTGCTAATTTGGCCTATACCTTAATGACTCTTTTAATATATGTAATTCAAAATAGAATACAACTTTCCATGAAGACTTACCAAATGAAGAAGAATTCATGCTACCTTCAATCTGTTTACATTAAAAATAGGATAGGAATAAATAAGAAGTTCTATAATTCATATGATAATTTTATATGATTCGAGTGATGCATCTTGGAGATATCAAGGTCTATATTTCCAATATGTTAATGAGACTGTGTGATGTCATTATAGGCATGTCTGAATATACAAAACTTTTCTAGGGCAGCAATATATCCGGTATATAATATCATTGTCTTACTCAGGGTTTATAGAAAATTAATAGCCAATTTGTTTTCTCATAGTAATCAGTGTTGGAGAAATTCTTATAATGATGACATCACACTCATAAGCATATTGGAAGTATAAACCTTGATATCTTCATGATGCATTGCTCAAATCATATGAAATTTTTTATCCCTCAAATATTCACTTTATGTAGAATTAATACTGAAAATTTTAAGTTAGGTGGTATAGGCACTTTAAGGGGCGGATAAATTAAATACAATGAACAGAGGTTATGATGCATGAAGGATAAACTTACCACTGGTGCTTTCAAGTCCACAGTCCATTGTTTAGCAATTCTTTCTAGCTCTGTTAATATCATTTTGATGTCTGGCCTTTCATCTTGGTGGACTTTTAACATTGATTCTTGAAAACACAAACAAAATATATTCATTAGACAACTACAGTTGTACAGGTACACCTACTAGCAAGAACGTTGTCATGATATTAGAACATTAGTAATTTAGTGAGAAAGGAATACATTGAAAGACAAAAGAAAAAGTTCAGCTTCAGTGATCTTCTTTGTTTTTTAATATAATTCCTATCCCACTAAATCACTAAGGTTCTATTTTCGTATGACAACGTTCTTGCAAGTAGGTGTATCTTTATATAATCAATTTATTGATTTAACAGCCATGGTAAAAGATGTAGCCAATCATCATGTCTGCAGTCCTCAGTTTTATGGGAAGCATAGATAGCGTAGCGGTGAGAGCGCTTGCCTCTCGCCAATGCAGCCTGGGTTCGAGTCTCAATGAGCTCGGGGTTGTATGTGAGTTGAGTTGTTTGTTGGTTCTCTCCTGTGCTTCGAGGGTTTTCCGGGTTCTCTGGTTTTCCTCCCTCCGCAAAAATCAACTACTAAATTCTATATGTTAAGTGTAATGCTACATCGAGTGTATAAGCAGATTAAAAAATCTGCCTCAGTTGGGTTCTCGTAGGACTCAAACCACTGACCTCTCTAAATTCTAATTCGATCCTCGGAGATATTCACGATAGAGCTAACCTCAATATCTCCTTTCGCACTCACTTATGCGAATAAATGAGTGTTTTACCCCTGCATTATAACAATCCATCTTACCAATAAGATGATGAAATTCTGTGTACGTCTTGTCTGTTTCTGGTATCGTATACTTGGCATTAAGTATCCTCAGCTTTGCTGAATCTTCAAATGGGTGTTCCATGAAGCACAAGTAAAAGAGAATACAACCAAGGGCCCATATGTCAGCCTTTTCTGTCACTGGGTGGTTACTGTATAAATCAATCATCTCTGGTGCTCTGTACATTGGCGTAGTGTTCCTTTGAATCTGTGGTTTCAAAGAGAAAACATACATGAATAAAGAAATGAGAATGGAAGGGAGAAAAAACGAGAGAAGGGTGAGAGGTAAGGCAAAGGAAAAAGGGATACATGTAGATGGATGGATGGGAAGGAAGGAAGGAAGAAAGGAAGGAAGAAAGGAAGGAAGAAAGGAACAATCTAAAGATGGAAAGATGGTTGGATGGATGGATGGATGGATGGAGGGAGGGAGGGAGGGAGGGAGGGAGGGATGGATGGATGGATGGATGGATGGATAGATGGATGGATGGATGGATGGATGGATGGATGGATGGATGGATGGATGGATGGATGGATGGATGGATGGATGGATGGATGGATGGATGGATGGATGGATGGATGGATGGATGGATGGATGGATGGATGGAGGGAGGGATGGATGGATAGATGGATGGATGATGGGAGGGAGGGAGCAAGGGAGGAAGGGAGAGTGATGGATGAATGAATTGAGGGAGGGATCAGTAGGTGGATGGGAAGGAAGGAAGGAATAAAAAATAGGGAGGATAAGAAGGAATAAGGGAGGGAGGAAAGAAAGAAAGAACAAAAATAAATTGGAAAATCACACATTGTTGTTACCTCATCTTCAGCAAGGCTTCTCTGTAGTGCAGTCCACGATTCATCAGGGTAAAGAGCCGTTGTTGTTGCACTCCCAAAATCACAAAGCTTGATTTGTCCTTTTGAACTGATGAGCATATTTTCAATCTATAGAGAGAATTACACACAAGAAAAATTACAATCAAACAAACTCTAAGTTTTCATCACCATTCTCATTGTCATCATCATCAACGTCATCATCCATCATCAATACAATACAATACAATAAACTTTATTACACTTATTACATATACATGTAGTGGCTTGATGAACCCAACAAAAATGACTGCGTACCAACAGGATTGGCTTCATAGCTCAGTTGGTAGAGCATCGCACAGGCATCGCGGAGGTCATGGGTTCGATTCCCGTTGAAGCTTGAAATCATCTTTTCAAGTCTTTCTTTACAGTGTTCGCTTAGATCCCTCATTCACTGTGATGATCAACACATCTATCAAACTTTATTCAAGAAGGGTGACACAATTAACCCAGTGAGTTATCTAACATGTGGCCCTCAAAATCATCATGATCGACATTTATCATGAATATCAATATCTTCATTCATCATAACGATCATTGTCAACATTTATCACCACTACTGTCATCATTTCCACCATCATCATCAACATTTATTTATCAGAAACCATCTTCATCAATATGTAGTTACTATTTCAAATTCTATAGTCTATGCCTTTGAGATTTTGGTTACTGTTTCTGTTCTGTAACTAACCTTAAGATCCCTATGAATAATAAGAGGCTTTTGTTTCTGTAGATGAGCAACTGCTCTACACAGTTGGTAGAATATTTTAAGTACTTGATTTGGAGGGAAGGGTTGGCCATTACGCTCTGCCATCATTTTGATTAGTTCTCCTCCTGAAATGAAAGCAAACTAGCCGTAAATAAAGTAAAAAAAAAATCTTGAAATGTCTGAATGAAAAAATGTGACTATGACAACAAATACTGTATCATGATGTGACTGTTACAATAATGAGAAGCTGGGAAGGATAGATTGTTGGATGGAAAAATGGATGGATGGATAAATGCATCCCTAAAAAACATAACATAATATATAAGGAGATGGAAGCATGCATAAATGGATGGATTGATGGATGGATTGATGGTTGGATGGATGGATGGATGGATGGATGGATGGATGGATGGATGGATGGATGGATGGATGGATGGAAGGGTGGATGAATGGATGGATGGATGGATGATGGTTGGATGGATGGATGGATGGATGGAGGGATAGAGGGATGGATGGATGGAGGGGTGGATGACAAGGATTACCTGCACATAGTTCTGTTAATATAAGGTATTCAGTCATCCCGTGCCCTGATTCTTTTTCACCAAGTGATGCAGCAGAAAAAAACTGGACAATATTTGGGTGTCCACGGATTTGTTTCTACACATAATTAAGGCTATCTAAAAATCCAGCATTACTATCTTATATATATATTTTTTCATATATTCTTTATCAATGGATGCATGGATGTATGGATGGGTGGGTGGGTGGATGGATGGAAGGAGGGAGGGAGGGAGGGAAGGAGGGAGGGAGGGAGGGAAGGAGGGAGGGAGGGAGGGAGGGATGGACAGTGCTCTACCACTGTGCTACAGGAAAGACTCTTCCTAGCTTATAAACACAATCTTATATTACATCAAGGATACAAGTACATTAATCTCTCCAATTATGGATTTGTTTCCGGCCTCGTCTCCTGCCATTAATCTCTGTGGGATAGTAAAATATCAAACTTAAGTATTATATAATACATAAGTAGATGGATGTATGATTAAATTGTCAAATAACTGTTATCTAATTTAACAAAATGTAACACATAAATATTTAATATCCAAAAATCAACTTCTAAATTCTAATTCGATCTTGGGCTTTCACATAGTTTGGTCAATAACTTCTAACTTCAAATGTCACCGACAAGTGAATATTGGTTTCTGCACATGCTGCGTTCAAAATATGAAATAAATATTTATTATAGAAATAAATTGATGTAATGTCCATTATTTTTTGAATAATATCCCCTGCGTCCGGCTACAAGGGTGGATTGTAATATTTGATGGATAAATCCTTATCCAGTGGATAAATAGATGCTGTTATCTGACAAATTTATTCACTGGATAAGATTTATCTGTTGGATAGTGCTATCCACCCTTCGTACCACCAGGCCCTGAGTAAATAATACAAAAACAGTTATTCGCCTTACTGGCTCAGTGATTAATTGTAAATATGTACCGAGCTGTTCAAAGCTCAGTGCTTGGTAAATATTCACGGATGATCATTGAATCTGAGGCAAATTATTTTTAATTATCCTCCAAAATGGTTCATTTAAAATAAACACATACATGATTCTTCCGTTACATAATATCTGCTTGAGCAAGATATTGTTCCAGACTTCTGTGCATCTTAGTTTCAAAGTTCAATTTATTTTACATTATAGTGACCATTTAAGAGCTTTATCAAGGGATCTCTCGTTATCACTAAGACTATCAACTGTTGACTGTTTAACGAGTAAGCTGTAACTAGTACTAGCTAGTACAAGTAAAACACTGACCTTCAAAGCGTAATCTTTGCCGGTTTTTTCGTCTTGTGCAACGAATACAAACCCATAACCGCCTACAAAAACCAAACGAACACTTAATAGAGTCGCTATTTAACATAATTGTGAAGATTTTCGAATAATTTTACCTTCTGCGATGACTCTTTTGATCTTCAGTTGGATGGAACCAAGTTCGACATATTGCCCAACGAAGTCATTGTCTGATTTTCCTGTCTGGCTGATGTAACTCAGCGCCGATCGAAAAATTTCTGCCATTTTGAGAAAATACTCCTTTAGGAGACCTCTTTAGCAGCTTTTGTAGTCGATATTTTTAAATGTAAGGCTTTTGTGTGGCATGTTCAATGTTTTATAAGGAACGATAGGGCCGCCATTTTGTAAACAGGCCGAGTAAAAGAACGCCGGACCGACGACATGTCTACGAATATACTTCGTGTTCTTATCGAATCGCTTCGGAAAGTGATCGGGTATTCGGGATTATCTTTTCAAAAATTCACGAAGCCACACTATAAAAAAAGATGACAAGAAATGTTAAAAATTAAGCTATATCTCCAATGAATAATACGTGCAAATGTAAGTCTTTCGGGAAGAATATCACGAGAAATAAAGTAAAGCTTTATTCAGTTGTATCGTTTCCGGAAGTTGGAGTTCATCCTACCTTGACATGACGTCACAAAAACATTCTTTATCAAATGGGTTACCTGTGTTTTATTCAATATTTTCAACATGGCGGCCAATTCGATTTTTTGGAAACTTCCAGAGAAATTTTCATTTTTCTCGCGAACTTTAAACAGAAAAGTCGAAGTACAGGCTTATGTCATGGAGTTTAGAAGACTTCTACCGTGTGACGGTCTAGGATTCCAAGAGGTAAGTGAAAATTATTTTTTATTTACATTTGCATCCCCGTTGCTAACGAAATGACACTCACATTTTTCAAATGTTTTCCTAATCTTTTTAGGTTACAAATAAAGAGCTACTCCATGGAGTCGTTGGTCTTTACGATGTTTGTCTTCCTGATATTACACCAGATGTTCTTTACGGTACTGTGTGTGGAAAATGGGCAAAAACGTTGATTTTTATACGGAGTTTATCAGGTGAGTTTAAGCAAAGAGGTCTTACTTTTTTTATTTTTCCCGTGTATATCGCTTTATACAAACATAGTTTGGAGACAAAACATTATGCAACCCTTCCCTCCCCCATTCCTTTAACAAAGACAAACATTTACCACCCCCCCCCCCCCCCAAGAGTATGGTAGTGGTGGATGATGCAGGGATTCGGGGGGGGGGGGGGGGGGGCAGTGTCAGAGTTGGGTATCAGTATTAATAATTATAATTGGCAGCAAATAGACAAAGCTACTTACAAGTTGCATCTGCTGAACGTCAGTTTGGAGGAATCTAGGGGAAGGTTTTCAATTTTTTGCACAGCCACAGCCAAGTTTGATAAATCGAAATCTGGAACATATTGCTATAGCTGTTGTCTTGGTCATACAATCATAAAATTGGGTATATTCAATTCTATATAACTAGAATGTAATTTCCATTGAAAATCATAGCAGTAAACCTATCATAGTAGTAAATATAGTAAACCTCGCAGCTTTAAGAATTGAGAGTTATGGTACTGTAGCCTACATGTAGTACATAAGGTGGGTTAATTCTCAACCAGAGTTAAAGTCAGGCTTCACACAGGCAATGGGAGAGGGGACATTTACTTCTTTATAACCAGCCCATCATTATTAAATGCCATTTTGTCATTTTATTCATTTTATTTTGCTCTTTTTCTTTAAAAGATGTGTTAAAAGAACAACGAGAAAAAGTAAAGAGTAAAAACAAGAATACCATTGAAGAGGAGAAGAATGCTGTACAAAGTGAGGGAGTTGAGCTACATGTAACAGTTCCACAAGATCCAATTTACCTTACTGAGAAGCATGTTCATTGGGAAGATGAAACAATTCCTATGTCATTCGTTGAAATGGAGGAAAAGCTTGAACAAAACAAGGAAAAAATAAAGGAACAATTAGATCCATTGAATGTTATAGATATAGCAGAACAAACTGTAATCAAAAATGAACCCAAACCTCTAAAAACTGATAGCAAAGGAATAGATACTCATGATAAACATAAAGAAAAGAAAGAAGAAGAAGAAGAGGATGAAAAACAAGAAGAAGAACCAGGGATGTTTGATGGAGTTTTTAGTGATTCTGAAGGAGAGCAGGAGTCCTCCGATGAAGAAGAAGACGAAGAAGATTTTTCTGTTGGTGTAAATGATTTTGTAGCAGCAGCAAAAGAAAGAAAAAACCAAAAAGAATCAGGAAATGGTAAAGCAACAATGTCCTTTATAAAATAACTGTCATTATTTAATGGGTTTACCACTCCTGGGTGAATGGCTTAATGCCTAACAGGTTTTGCAAGTACCCAATTTGATAATACAGCCAATAGTGTAACATTAGTACAATTTAGAAGAAATCTTTGTGGAGGGAGGAAATACTGTAGAACCCAGACGAAAAACCCTCAAGGCACAAAAGAGAACCAACAAACAACGACACCAAGCCCACTAGGGTTCGAACCCTGCTGGGTTGCATTGCATGGTAAGAGGCCTGCACATACTTTAAGCTGTCCATGTCACCTGTGCTTCCCAAATCTTCTTTATACATCTTCAACTCACAATGCTTTTGGTTTGGTTGAGGGTCATGTGTTAAGTGTGCATATAATAATTATAATATGTTTCATATGCATATGCTCACTTGCATGCCACGCCCAGTTATAAAGTATTTGGAAATTGACAGCAAAAAAAGAAAAAAGAAAAGAAAAAAGTCTCTCATCTAACTGTTCCAAAAAAGTGGTCTGACAAATAGATATGCAACTGCAACTTATGCCATGCTATCGCCAATGTTGTTTTCAGTATCTAAGGAGACTATAGGCATAGAATCATTGATTGTTGGTGCTGCAAGTTATGAAAGAATCTATGGGTAAGCAATCTAGTAGTTGATTGATGAATCCTTGCATGCTAAGCCTTTTTCACACTAGCATCAGAATCAGAAGCAACATACTCAGACCAAGAATCACACTTATCACCTAGTAGTGAAAAAGACAATCGCTGTTAATAATGAGACACTTTTGAGTCTGCATAATTTGTTGCTTCTGATTTAGATATCAAACTAGCTAGTGACACGTGAACCAGGCTAAAATATGATTGTTCTGATTTTTTATCCAGGAAACCAAAAGAAAAAGTGATGCAAATAAGTTTGTTGGCTGTCAGAAAGAGATATCAAAAGTGTGGAGTAGGAAAAATGATTCTAAATGTGAGTATTCCCTCCCCTCTCTGCCTCCTCATGGTGTGTGGAGATATAAAGCATATGTAGGGTTGGCAGAACACAAGATCCGATCTACCAATCCCCAAGTGCTTTATATCTCCACACAGCACAGTAAGCAAGGTTTCAATTTCTTTTATATGAGATATAAATTACAGGAATGATGAAATTAGAAGTGTGCAAAGCATGCTGTGTGCATGCATGCGCTCCCAACCATTCAGAACGCAAGATTTAGAAGCCAGTTATTTTATAGTCAGTGGAAATTGATAAATAAATAAATTGAATTGACTTGCTTTCTAAAATATTTTTATTTGTAACACCAAATTTTCTGATGATGGATAATCTAAGATCCAAAAGCTCAGAAAATACTAAATATATGTAGGTGAAATAACAACTGGATAACTGATATGTTTATTCTTACCATTGAGTTTTGTGTTGTTAGACGCTCAAGGACCCTACATTCATTGGACCGTATGACAGTATTGCTGTGTATGCAGATCACAGTGCAATTGATTTCTTCAAGAAAAATGACTTTACAGATGACGTAGTGCTTAATAGCAGATTTACGTAAGTAACTCATAACATGACCCTAACCTTATGGATGAATGCCATAGACGTTTTAGGAGGGCTACGAGTTTATTAGTGCCTTTGTACTATTTAGTATTACCCTCAATAATTATTATTATCATTATCATTATTATAACGATGTTTTCTGGGACTACACAATACACAATTATTATATCCTCCTTAGAGTCATGCAATCCCTTTGTATCCTTAGAATCACGCAATCCCTTCGCAATCAAATCGTATTTTTTTCTAATGGATATATCTCTCCTCTTCAGACCGTCCCACCCATTAGAAAAGCCAATGAAGAGTTTTGATATGAATTGATGAGTTTTAAGCAATCACATTTGTAAATATTATAATGCGCAGCTGAAAATTTTACATTGATAAATTTTGTGCAATATGAGATAATAAATTATTATTATTGAATGCCAATCCTTTTCATTGGAGATTCCACAGTACCCTTATTTATCATTAAAGCCCTTGATCCCTTGTTCATACCCAGAAAAAACCATTGGGCTCAACACAAGAGTGTACATGTGGGTTTATTTCCACAAATGTTATGGTCAGTTTATATTATTTTGGCTGTAGATAATGTAATATCTTTTTCTTAAAGGGATTTGTCAGATCATTGGATCAACAGCAAGCTTATGTGCTACTTGCCTCCTTTTACAGGTATTTCACTCATGAAATTTTACTATCAGCGATGTCTTCATCCTTATATCCATCCGTCCATCCATCCGTCCATCCATCCATCCGTCCATCCGTCTATCATTCCATCCATCCATTCATCCATCCGTCCATCCATCCATCCATCCATCCCATCCATCCATCCCATTCATCCATCCCATCCCATCCATCCATCTATCTATCCATCCCTCCATCCATCCCATTCATCCATCCCATTCATCCATCCATCTACCCACCCACCCATCCATCCATCCATCCATCCATCCCTCCATCCATCCATCCATCCATCCATTCATACATACATCCATCCCATGCATCCATGCATCCATGCATCCATCCATCCATCCATCCATTCATACATACATCCATCCCATGCATCCATGCATCCATCCACAAGTGATCGGCATTGTTTTTTTTTGTCTGAAAGGGTCGGATATTTCCGGTGTCCACAGAAGTGACCATGAAATCCTTGCAATGGAAGAAGAAATCAGTCTATGGTACGAGTTTGTGTTTAATGAATCAGTCAAGTGACTTCCTTGCTCTTTACTGCCACACCAGGAAGTGAAAAAGCATTTAAATGATTTAAATTTAATATTCGTTGGATGCAGAGTAGAGTGATTGCTCAATCTCGATTGGCGAGACGCGGCGCACGCCACAGTGCTTCCCATCGGTGCATAAACCAATTTAGTTAAGGCAGTAAGAGGGTTTCGTATGAATGTAAAAGTGTGGCAGACGGTGCGATATGGTGCCCTGCACATGCAACAACGTTGAACAACGTTGCATGCGACGTCACAGAAGTAAAAGAATTACTACTTCTACGACGTATTATGCAACATCCACTGTATGACACCCAAAAAATAACAGCCTTTTTCGCAATGTCGCATCTTGTGTCCGTACTGTACCTTTAAACTGCCACGCGCAACCATGATTAATAATATTCGTTAGTCCAACATGGAGAAACTAGGCATCGACCAAGGTTCACGGAGACTTAAAAGAAAAGCTCCCCTAGGTCAGCACCTGGGATGGGGAAACAACTCGGGCAAAGTAAACCAATCTGTCTGTGACATACATCCTTTCTTACGCAGGCAGAACAAGAGTCTTGAGGCTTATCAGGCACAGCTGAGCTGTATGGTTAGAATGAAACACGAAATAAGGACGCTCAAAGCATTGGTAGGTTCATTATTCTGCTTTCTCGATTTACACTATTTTCTTAACTGCAACCTAATTGGATCTGTTGGTTCACCTCTTACAATCCACCTCTCGGGTGGAGGGCGGGGGAGGGGGGTACTTCGAAGGCATTTTGTACAGGGGCGCTCCGCATGGACTCTCGACCCCCCTACCCTTTTTAGTACCAAATTTCTGGCATAGGGTACCCCTTTTGTATACGTACCTTTGCGAAGAGGGAGCCCTTTTGTATGCCTTTTGACAAAAATATGTCTATCATAAATACAGCTTTTGGCATCTTTTATAATTAGTCGTCAAACCAAGCATCAAGGTGTTCAGTAAACAAGGAGATTTAGTTCATGACTTTGATATTCCTGATATTATTATATGACCGTGAATCTTAGAGCCTGGACACTAGCAAATCGAGCAATCTGATTGGATAGATCGCATCGCGGACTGGTCTAGATTCTCCGGTATTAACCGATCCGATCGCATATTAATCTTACGGCGAAAACATTTTGTCCTTTTCAATGAAAAGTGGTCATATAATAAAACTCGTATCAACCGAGCTTAGTCGGTCTGTACGGGATAATCTTGACCTCGGTCGGGTACAGACCTCGCTGCGCTCAATCTGTACATTCCGACCTCGGTCAAGATTATCCCGTACAGACCTCCCGCTCGGTTAATAAGATCTAAATAATGAACAGCCTCGGTACATCGCCTATGGTAACGGGAAGTACTTCGTATCTTATGACCAAAACTGTTCGTGTTTTTGATATGAATGGAGTTTTCTTGTACAAGTTTTGAGGAAGGGGAAGAAGAGACGGTCAGTTTGATGTTGTACGTGGACTGGCTGTTTATGGTCCAGACATCATTCTTGTCTCCGATTTGTATAATCAAGGTGTTCTGTGACTAAATTTTAGGTGGACACCCAAGAAGAGGTCATTAAAACTCTAACGAAAGCAAAGGAAAGATTACAAAAGAGTCATTTCAAATTAGGTAAGCTAAAACTCTTATGTCCTTTATCCTAAAAACGAAAAAAAAAGCAACCGGCCCGGTCACGGTGTGGTGGTGATGACACCCCAAACAGCCTCGCCTCAGTTAATGACGTCAATGAAACACACCGATCAACGGGTAAAACGAAAAAGTATTGAGCCAGAGCTTGAGGAAGTCGCAAGTTAGAGTTGATTTCGTATGACTAATCTCTGTACTATCGTGCCTTGAAATTGCGGTACGTCCCAAGGGCGGATCCAGGGAGGCAAAGGGGGTTGAAGTGCCCCCTTCAGCAGAAAGAAAACAAAACAAAACTGAAGAATTAGATGCTTTTTTTATTGTTTTCCGTTTTGTTGACGGAAGAAACTCGATTAGCCCCCACCCCCCTAAAATTTTGGCTGGATCCGCCCTTGCGTCCTTCTCTCAATCACCTGGACTGCGAGTATCCCATTTAGATACAACCCTCTCTCTATCACCTGGACTGCGAGTATGCCATCTAGACACAACCCTCTCTCTATCACCTGGACTGCGAGTATGCCATCTAGACACAACCCTCTCTCTATCACCTGGACTGCGAGTATGCCATCTAGACACAACCCTCTCTCTATCACCTGGACTGTTAGTATCCCATCTAGACACAACCCTCTCTCTATCACCTGGACTGCGAGTATGCCATCTAGACACAACCCTCTCTCTATCACCTGGACTGCGAGTATGCCATCTAGACACAACCCTATCTCTATCACCTGGACTGCGAGTATGCCATCTAGACACAACCCTCTCTCTATCACCTGGACTGCGAGTATGCCATCTAGACACAACCCTCTCTCTATCACCTGGACTGCGAGTATGCCATCTAGACACAACCCTCTCTCTATCACCTGGACTGCGAGTATGCCATCTAGACACAACCCTCTCTCTATCACCTGGACTGCGAGTATGCCATCTAGACACAACCCTCTCTCTATCACCTGGACTGCGAGTATGCCATCTAGACACAACCCTCTCTCTATCACCTGGACTGTTAGTATCCCATCTAGACACAACCCTCTCTCTATCACCTGGACTGCGAGTATGCCATCAAGACACAACCCTCTCTCTATCACCTGGACTGCGAGTATGCCATCTAGACACAACCCTCTCTCTATCACCTGGACTGCGAGTATGCCATCTAGACACAACCCTCTCTCTATCACCTGGACTGTTAGTATCCCATCTAGACACAACCCTCTCTCTATCACCTGGACTGCGAGTATGCCATCAAGACACAACCCTCTCTCTATCACCTGGACTGCGAGTATGCCATCTAGACACAACCCTCTCTCTATCACCTGGACTGCGAGTATGCCATCTAGACAAACCCTCTCTCAATCACCTGGACTGCGAGTATGCCATCTAGACACAACCCTCTCTCAATCACCTGGACTGCGAGTATGCCATCTAGACACAACCCTCTCTCAATCACCTGGACAGCGAGTATCCCATCTAGACACAACCCTCTCTCAATCACCTGGACTGTTAGTATCCCATCTAGACACAACCCTATCTCAATCACCTGGACTGCGAGTATGCCATCTAGACACAACCCTCTCTCAATCACCTGGACTGCGAGTATGCCATCTAGACACAACCATATAAAAATGCAAGGAATTCTACTACTGCAAACAATGTCGCCGCCGTGCACCTTAGTATCTTCAAATGCCTGAAGTTTTCTTTTGCTTTTTGTCCCAGAGAAAAAAATACTCGATATGCAGCTGGAAAAAGAAGAAAGTGCTGTTATAGACTTAGACGACAAAGAATCAGACGGTAAGAACGGCTGACTGGGTCTAAATCCCTCCCTATAGTTGGCATATATCTTTACTTGTCAAATTCTACCATAGGCTTCATAGCTAGGGATGGATTATTTTGTTTATCAAAGATGGCATCTGTGATGTAACATGTACCAATTCCCTCCAGTTTTCCGATCCGTGGTATATCCTCTTATTTAGCCGAGGGAGCCCACAACATACTTTGACGGCTAGATGATGAAAAAAGTGGTAAATAAGAGGATATACCATGGAAAACTGGAGGAAATTGTTGTTTTTTTTCCACACAAAAAAAAAAAAATTTTCTACAGAAGCAAGGGTAAAATTTGAAAGAAAAACAGGGTTTCAAGCTCGCGCGTGATTTGCTGACGTAATTCATCGGTGTGCCCTTCTATTTCTACCGTCTCTAGACCAATCAGAAAGCGAGAAAATTCACAACAGTAGTGGTAAAGCCGTGAATGGATCTTGACATTTAGGAACATAAGTCTGTGTTTTGTCTCATTTTTAGATGAAGACTTCTACGAGTCACTTGTATCTATCTTAAACAAACAGCACATCAATGAAGAACACAGTCAATTGGATATGGAAGCCATTTCTAGGGGAGACTTTGGAGATGTCTCCAAAGGTAAACTTTTCAGACAAGTTCGGCAATGTTGTGTCGACGGGAGAAGGGTTGGGGGCTCAATATGTTGTGAAAATACCCCGTAAATCACAAAATAGATTTTTAAAATCTGGTAGAGAAGAACACCCTTGAACCTCCCGAGGCTGTTTTTCTCGTCTTTGGATTGAGTAACCCCAAACTACCCAATTCTTCTACACTCTGATATCAAACGCCGATCGAGAAAACCAAGTATGAAGAAATTTGTAATCCATGATACCGAACCAAATGTCCCAAAAACTCAAGCAAATGCCTCAGAATCTAAAAACTGTTGCTTATAACTTGTTTAAATGGACCCTTCTCAAAAGTATCGTAGGTGCGAGGCCAACTTGAAATTAGAAAAGAAATCCCACTTTTTCTCGATGGAATTTGTGGCATTTCTTTTGTATTTCCATGTTAGCCTCGCATTCATGACAATCTAAATTGTTTACTAGTCTGTGAAAAGGGGGGGGGGGGGGGGGGACATTTAAATCTTTGTGGTATACTTTCAAAAACTATATTTTTGAGTTTATTTTGTAAGAAAAAAATTGGCTTTCTCTGGGAAAACTGCTGCTACTGAACAGTGATTGATTCGCAATAGACCTGTTTACCTCGGGTGTAATGTTTTTCCATTTCAGACCACGTGTCATTCTCTTGAGATTAAGATCATTTGTTTGAGTTATATCCTTATGAACTCATGTGTCTTCACATGTGCAACCATTAAACAAAGAAATGATACTCCAGAGATTGACACGTGGTTTGAAATGGGAAAACATTACTTCCAAGCTGAAAGGTCTGTTAGTGTATTGAGTCAGAACCATACATTGACGAAACGAGTTAAAGAAAGTTTTTTCCTTTTCTTTTCTCGACTTGCAGAGGACGAAGAACTTCTGTCATCTCTTATTCATTCCCAGAGCGAGAAAACTCTCATGCAACAAACTCGTCGAAGCCTTTTAGCCACCGGGCTATACGATGACGTTAACGTCACAAACATTTACAAGGTACAAACTTTAGCATTATGCAGAAGGAACCATAACTGTATTTTTACTCAAAACAAGGTGCATTGTGGTCTAGCTTGAGTACAAACATCACCTATAAAAGCATAATAAACAGTTACGTATAAAACCGGCTTGGGTTTTATTTTGTATAAAAAATTTAAAATATATTAAAATATTGTTGGAATAACAGTCGGAGTTCCTGTGGTTTTGGCGGGAATTTTCGCGTCTGCTCTCGCCCTCGCACTTTCTCTTGAACTATTGTTGGGTCACTGCTGATACAAAATATGTTTGTGACTACGATGCACCATGTTCACTGTATCAAGAAATGTCCATACGGATTCCTTGTCAAGGTGTTTTTTGTTGTGTGCTTGGACAGTTATTAAGGATTTGAATTAGATTTTTTCAAGCAATATTTTCTCGTTTCCGAGAAACATTTGCTTGAAGAAACTTAATTCACATCTTTAGATTCCTTGTCATATGACTGTCTATATAGTAATTGACGGCTCTTAAAACTCCAGTGTATGCGGGCTTAGCCTAGAACCCAGCAGTTGCTTGTTTTATTATTCTAATTTCTGCTTTTGTTTACCGAACTCAGATGAGAGGCTAAGCCCGCACACACAGAAGTTTTAAGAGTCGTCAAAATTCGTAATGTCTTTTGATAGGTTGAGTGCAGTCACGTGGCATTGTTAGAAACCAGTTTGGAAGGTTATCAACACAGGAATCCCAAATCTCCTCCCATCGTCAAACAACTGTTCTTCTGTGGTGGTTATTCTGACAGCAAAATAGACAATATAATCACAAGAGGTTTTACTAAAGAAGGTAAAAATAGATCCCTTCATCTTGGGCGTTCGTTGTTTTCCCATTTCAGACCACGTGTCATTCTTTTAAGAATGAGGGCGCTTTCCACTTATTAAGGCCACGTCCACACGTATCCGGGAATTTTTGTATCCGCAAATTATTTTTTGCGGATACGAAAATGTTTGCGTCCACACGCAGCGTATTCGAATCGTTTTCACCGTCCACACGTATCCGTTTTCGTAAAATTTGTGGATACGGATACAAAAATTTGCGGACACGTGTGGACGCAACCCGTATCCGCAAAAAAAATTTTGCGGATACAAAAATTTACGGATACGTGTGGACGGGGCCTAAGTTGAACAACTGTTGCACTGACAACTGACTGCACTTTTAAAGCTACAACAATTAAAAAAAGATTGTTATGAATATTAATTTTGGGAAGGGTAGTTCTGTAATCTATAATAAGGACTCTAACTCTTACTTCTATTGACGTATGATTCTTTATATATATATCTATATCAATGTGATTACATATGTATCTAAGATTTATTGATATTTTTAATTTTAATGTATTTATACTTTAATATTTAACTTTATACTTCTATTTTATTCAATTTTATTGTAAATATCATTATTATAGTAGGTTCATATCAGCTGTAAAGTTGCCTATTTATTGACCTGCCTTACTAAATAAAGTTATGTATGTATGTATATATGTATGAACCGATCAGTGCGAGCGGTCAGTTCGCAAATGGTTTGTGTCAGTCCCTAGAACTGTTTTGGGCCACGTTGGTCCAGTTCTAAAAACTGACTCGAACTGACGGACAGATCGGTTGGACTTAGTGGAAAGCGCTTTAAGTTTATTTGTTTGAATTCTGTCTATATTCATGTGTCTTCTCATGCAAAATCGTTAAACAAAGAAATGATACTCTAGGGAACGACAGGTGGCCTGATATGGGGAAAACGTTACACACAAGCTTAAAGGGTCTATCTATGTATATCAAAAATTTCTTGTCATATATTCACTTTAAAACAAACCTCAGTTCAGCAGACACCCTTTATTAAGCGAGCACCAGGCAAGGTCTCGAAGTTTTCCAGAGTATGTAAAACAAACCTCACAAACACTGGTTTTCTTCCCTCGTCTAAACGAACACGGTAAACCCCAATTCAGTCTATGAGTTGGCCGCTTCCTGTCTTAGGTCAGCTCAGAGGCTTTGTCAGAGTTTATATTGGATATTTTTTCTCGTAGATTTTACGCAAGGAATATATGGCAAAGGTCTTTACTTTACTCGTCAACCTTCACACGCTGCACAGTTTTCACCGGTAAGTATACATCCTTTAGCAATCTTGTATGGGTGTGAAACAGTCATAAGAGACTGTAGACTGCAAGCTAAGTCCCTCTATTTCCCTTGGTCACTGTCCGTCTGTCTGTCCGTACAAATGACACGGACAAACAGATGGACAGTGACCAAGGGAAATAGAGGGACTTAGCTCACAGTCTAAAGAGACTGTAGCAAGTTGATCCAATAAAAATACACAAGATTACTGATGAGCCAATGAAAATGTTCGATAATGCTCACGATGTCATGGCACAGCACGTAACATAAATGGTTATAAAGCTTTTTTTCACTTTTAATTCCTTGGGGAATTTTTTTTTAGCCTGGCAAGCTCTTATTGGTCAACGTCAGTTTAGGTGTAACAGAATCCGTCTATAAACAAGACAAGAGACGGTAAATTATGAATCTAATTTGTACTTCCGCTAGTTTAAAGCTCATCACTGATACTGTATGATGACTGAAATACATAAAAAAGGAATATTTGCTATCGATTTTACTTGCGATGCTTCTAAAACTACTTTACTGAGGTCGGTCGGTCGGTCGGTCGGTCGGTCAGCCAGTCACTGATTTAGCCGGTTGTTCATTCAGTTTGCCAGTCAGGTCGGTAAGCCAGTCAGCCAGTCAGGCAGTCATCCAGTCAGTCAGATGTTGGTTAGTAGGTCAGTTATTGAGTCGGTTAGACATAAGAAAACGAAGGAAAGCATATTTTGAATTCCTATTTCAATCATTTTCTTTCACTTCCTTATTTTTTTAAATCTTTTAGTATGTTACCTCCTGCTGGCTTTGATTCAATTCTGGTGAGTTATGTAAAAATAATATTTTTATTTTTATTTAACTAATTTATCTAAATTTGCTTTGATTTAAAAATACGAAGGGAAAAAAAAAAAAAAAAGATAACTATATGATAGAGTATGAATACATGTTCTAAGACAAGGAACCCCAACAGCTAAGGCTAATTACTGCAGACCCTTATCAAAATGATAAAGTCAGTATCTTGACAATACATTTAGAATTTAAGGGACTGATGAGGCAACAGAGAGAATTGCATTTTAAACAAATCGATTTTTATGAGCGAGGATCGTATATCGAGTGCCACTTATTTTTCTCGCCAAGAAAAATTCACCAGCAGAGGATGCTACGTAGTGAAACTTGTTGCAGTTTTGCAAATATACCATGAATTCGTACAATAACGCTTTTTTCCTCGATTACAGACTCATTTACTCATGGTTAGCCTTTTTTCAACGTCAGAATATTCACAAATTCCAATGGTAAAATAAAGAATGCACGATTTCAACAACACAAATTTTGTTCCACGAACATTCACTGGAACGCGTGAATATTTTGCACAATAGACCTCTTCGGCTTGGGGTACTGTTTTCCATTTCAGACCACGTGAAATTACCTTGAGAATGAGCTGTATCCATATTCATGTGTCTTCTCATGTGCAACCGAGCGCAAACCTTAAGGTATCAGGATACCCCTAGCGACCAGTGTGCATTCAACTCTTAATAGCGCAAAACCTTTTAATCAAAACCTCAACAAAATATACATTTTCTGAAAGCTGAATAAATGTAGAAACTATTCCTTTTTTCCTTTTCGTAAAATACATTTATCCTTTTAAGTTAGAGCGAATTATTCAAATTTTCACCGTGGCATCTTCGCGGAGTTCGATGACAGCCGGTAATGATCGGAAACCAATGCTTATTACCTTTCCGAGATCACAAGACATCACTTGTCAAAAGTGTGTCTCCGATTTTTGATTAGTTGCCTCGTTGCTTTTTTATACGCTCCTAAAGTTATGACGCTGCTATATCAGCTGTATCCGAGCCAAAATCCACGATAACTTTGGAAATAAACAAAAAATCAAAAATCGGAGACACACTTTTGAAGAACAACTATCCAAGATGACTTCCTCAAAATTTCAGTTCAATCGGTCAAATTCCCTTTGACATCGGACTCAAAATGTACGTGTAACTGAACGCAAAATCACTTCCGAAAAAAACGCAAAATTGTGACACGTGGTCTGAAATGGGAAAACATTACGTCATAGCCGAAGAGGTCTATTTGAGGCAAGCTCTGAGGAACCGAGAGAACTCGAAACTGCAGTATGAAGACCATTTTTAGTCTTAGTTTTAGTTAAGAGTTTGACCATGTAACGCTGGGCGCTTACGGCTTTGCGTGATTCAAGGTTGTAACATTCTGATATTTGTTGTTTCTGTCCTTTTGTTTTTGGTCGCTGTAGACACCAGGTCGACCAACGTCGCCAGTTTCTCCAAGATGTTCTAACCAAGCAGAATATGTTGTGTTTGATCCGATGCAGGTGGGCAAACATACTAGAAAAATAGAAGCAACAACAGCGATGATAATACAACACAACGACAATAAATACAGTCACAATTCCAAATATATATTCTTGGGGTGTATGTCAGGTCATAGCCGCCATGTCGGTTGACGATAACTAAGCATTACTCATTAGCTCCTCTTGCTAGATCAACCAACATGGCGGCTGTTTCATTGTTATTCATATCTCAAGGGATGTTGAGACATTTGGTTGCATATTCACCCCAAGAATAATATTTACAAAATGGCAAGAATAAAAAGCCGACAATTATTATATCAACGAGATAACAATAGCAGCAACAGAAAAAATATTCGCTAATTTTTCTCTCTCTATGCTTCGATAATAAGTATTTTCTTTTTTTTTTTTTTTTTTTTTTTTGCAGGCCGTACCGGTCTATTTGATTGAGTACTCGACCAGCAAAACATAAGATGGTCTAGAACCTTTTTTTTTAACCTTGAGAATTGGTCCAGAAGATAAAATCGACTGAAGAAGGTGATGCAACCTGCAACGTTCTTTATATTATACAAAGCAGAAAAAAGAAAAAGAACAAAAGAAAGAACAAAACGAACAAAAACAAACAAAACAAATAAAAGTAAAGAAAGCCCCTTGTTTGTGTCCTTCTTCAAAGATTTAACCAATACAAAATAATATTTTCCCCTTTGATTCTAAGGGGTGCACCCCTCCCTGGGTTAACTATGTGCGCTGCACCCCTCCCTGAACCAATTCCTGGATCCGCCTCTTAATAAGTCGATGTTTTCGCTCTTTTGTCGATCTGGATATCGCTCAGTTGAGCTGCCACAGCCCACACATTAGCGAAAACTACTAATTTATAAAATCAGTATAGCAAACAATATGTAAAAATTTGGGCAATACATAAGAAATAATACTGCATTTCTTGTTTTATTCAGGTATTCCCCATCTTATACAAGTTCAAATTAAAAAATAGAAAGGTATTTATCTTTCTTTTGAAATAAAAAATAACTCAATAGAGCGAAGGCATTTCACCCGTGAAATAAAAAATACTAGTCAACGTGTAATAGTCAAATAGACACACAAAAAAACAATGGAATTAGGGTCTACTAAAGTGTGTTAGTCTAACATCTATTGCACGGGTTTAATGACTTCACTCTAGCAGCGTGCTATTGAGTTATTTTTTATCCTAAAAGAAAGATGAATACCTTTCTCTTTTTGATTACTTACTGTATTCGTTATACGATCTATTTTTGCACGAAAATAATGATTCATGCATACCTTTTCGTCCAAGGCTACGTATACACCATCACGTACCCAAGTGATTGAACTCAGTCAAAAATGGCCGGAGGCTGTTATATACGGTCTAGCGTCTTCTTTAGCACGAACACTGATAATGCCACATCGACAATGATAAAACCAAGTATGCACCTTTTAATAGCTTGGATAACTTTGCTTTTCCTATTGATGGTTTTCACAGCCGCCCTGTTGGATGAATTTAACAAAAAAATCGTCATTAGTCTTCTTTGTTATATCATCCAACGTGGCCGCCGTGTCTTTTGTTATTTAATTCTCTTGCGAATGATTGAACACCAGCAAGAAGTAAAACCCGTCTTTATTTTTTATTTTTTCTAAACTCTGTCAAAAGGTTCTATGCATGTACTCTTTCAAAAATCGTGAAATCTTTTTAGAACTTCGGCAAAAGTTGAGGGTTTTTTCCTCTTACAGTTCGAAACGTGCTATATGCCTTAATCAAATGTTGATAGCTGCCATGGTAATTCAGCGGTTTTTCAAGCACTTGCACGACCGTGAGCTCAAAGCGAACGTTAATAGTAGAAATGTGTATAAGTAGCGACTTATAAAACCTTTAACTAAGAAATTCAACGTTAAAAAAACTACATTTTAAAAACATTTTAATGAAAAGAAGACGTTTCGACGTTTACATAACGTTATTGTCAAGTTAGACCCCGTCCACACGTATCTGGAAATTTTTGTATCCGTATCCGCAAATTTTACGAAAACGGATATGTGTGTAAGGTGAAAACGATTCGAATACGCTGCTTGTGGACGCAAAAATTTCCGGATACGTGTGGACGGGGCCTTGAATATGAATAAGAAAATACGAATTATATATATATATATATATAATATTCACCCGATCTCAAAAATTCTGACATTTATCGGATATATATACTTATATATATGTCCCTATTTTTCTTTTGTCTTGCCTGGATTAGTATATACGGTTGAACTTTACACAACAATGACCAATTAAATATGTTCATATAAGTCTGTGCGCCCCAAAAGAAGGGAATAATTATTTTATCGTGGAATAGGGTTGCCTTTGTTCAAGATCAGTAAGTAAAACAGTTAATAGCCTTTTTTGTTCTACTCTCATGGGGGAATTAAGGCCCCGTCCTCACGTATCCAGAAATTTTTGTATCCGCAAATTTTTTTTGCGGATACGAAAATGTTCGCGTCCACACGCAGCGTATCGAATCGTTTTCGAATCGTTTTAACTGTCCACAAGTATCCGGAAATTTCTTGATTCGCCCTGATGCACGCAAGTGCCTAGTCCCTTTGACGGTTAGTTTTTCTTATTGAGCATGCGCAAAATCGTGTTTACGTCTGCGTATTCGAAAATTTACGGATACGACCGTCCACACGTATCCGTATTCGGAGCGTATTGGAAAATTTCCACTCTAGATACAAAAATTTCCGGACACGTGTGGACACTCTTGAAACATCAATGATTTTGTATTGTCTAACTACTCTATTTACTGTAGAGCGGATGCAATTAAACCGTGAAATGAAATCAAACTAAATACTAACTAAAAGTATCTATTTAGTGACTTTCTACTTTTCATTGTTTGTTTTTGACTTTCTACTATTCATTGTTTCACGATTTATTTATATACACTTGATTGCAGAAAGGTTGTAGTATACATTTATACAGATACCTTATGAGATGCAAGATATCAAATGAGATAAAGAACGTAAAACATGCTTAAATAAAATTGCTTAATCACTACATTTTGTGGAAAATACTTTCATTTAATCATTTAATATACAAAACCTTACTGGTACAGATAAATTAAATTTAAAATACGTCATTGTTTTCCCCATTGCTCTTATAGAAATTATTGCAAGTTAGTTTTCACATAGAAGCCGGTGTTTCGAATTACGACGAACAACAAACAACCATAAATGCCTCCTCATACGTCACAGCATTAGCATATGGCGTGGAAAAACCTTCATAACTTCAAGAAGCCGCACTCAAACTATGTAATTTTTTAGTGCTATTCCACATCTTACCCCATGTAGAATCAATACTGAGAATATTGTCAGAGGGGTGATAGGCACTTAACACGATAACACAAGTTGTATGACTCATTTATTAATAATTTTTAATTTGAATTTTTTTATTCTTGCAGATTATTTTTTTACTCTTGTTTACATAGCCTTCAAAAGAAAAAAAAGAAAAGAAAAAAAAAGAAAAAAAAAAAGAAAAGAAAAGAAAAGAAAAGAAAAGAAAAGAAAAGAAAAGCTGAAAAGTAATCATATTCTATCGGGAATGAAACGACGAAAACCAAGAACCAGGAAAGAGTTTATTCTTAAAGTGCACATGAACCCTTTGACAATACTTTCAGTACTGATTCTACATGAAGTAAATAGTTGAATGGTAAAATATTTCTTGATTTGAGTGATGCGTTTCTAAGTTATGAAGGTTTATACTTTCAATATGCTAATGAGCGTGACGTCTATTAAGGCTTAATTAAATATACAAAATCGAACTGGTTCATAGATACAGTATTTAAAAAGCATCATTATTTTACTCATGGTTTACATGAAAGCTATTTAAAATTTTTATTTTCAAAATGGCCAGCATTTAGTATTACTAGTTACCACAAAAACACTCAAATACCTTACCTGACGTCATCATCATTAACATATTGGAAGTATAAACCTTCATAACTTAGAGACGCATCACTTAAATCAAGAAATATTTTACCAATCAACTATTTACTTTATGCAGAACCAGTACTGAAAGTATTGTCAAAGGGTTCATGTGCACTTTAAGAAAAAATTGTAGCGATAGAAAGATGGTGAGACTGAATCTAATAGAACTGAAATAATTAATGCTTATTTTCAATTAGATGCAGGGGGGCGGAAGATTGCACAAATCTTTGGGGGGAGCACTGAAGATAATATGTAAATGTGGTAATGACAATGTTTTGTTTGATTGCAGACGCATATATTTTGGGGTGGGGGGGGGGGGGGCAGTAACCCCCAAAAAAATTTAGTGGGGGGGGGGGGGAGGAACATGTGCCCCCGGCCCCCCGGTTCCGCCTTCCCTGAGATGTCGACATGTCAGACAGTAAAATTGATTCGATTCTGATGCAATTGATTTTGATAGACATTCAAAACATAAATGTGGGAAAAATCCCTGAGCTTCAGTCAGATCAAATAAGACTTTAAGTCGAGAATGATGCATGTAGCCTGTTTTGTCCTCTTAGCGCTCACTGTGGTCCTTTCCACAGCAGAAGCTGCCACCGAAAAGAAAGGTAAGGGATTGAATTAATCAATTAACTTTTGGTATTTGGTAATATTTGCTAAAGTCGTGTTTCTTTCTCACCCTCGTTCCCTTTATGTTTTTCTTTGCTATTTGAAATGCTATCATTTCCTTTCTCCCTAAAACTCTACTCTTCAGTACCATACGAATGATCAAAGTATTCTTCTCGCGATAGAGAAACGAATGGTCTTAAATGGTCTTAAATATAGTTTGTTTCATAGTTCCAATATTGTTGCATAGTT
Organism: Actinia equina; assembly: GCA_011057435.1. NCBI lineage: Eukaryota > Metazoa > Cnidaria > Anthozoa > Actiniaria > Actiniidae > Actinia > Actinia equina. The sequence goes on along the minus strand of WHPX01000226.1, from coordinate 133,638 downwards.
CCGAGTTTTGTTTATTCTTTTCCTTCTTTTATTCTATTTTCATTGCTCTCTCTCTCTTTCTCTCTCTCTTTCTCTCTCTCTCTCTCTATATATGTATCTCTCTCTTCACTTTCGAAGTGTGATACTTGTCCTCTCTAGGTGAGTTAAAGGGCGTTATCGCTAGGGTACGCTATCCTCATTTCCAAAGTAATGCATGTTGATTAGAGGGTCATTCGCAGAGTTTTTTTTATTAATCTGTTTTCCTCCCTCCACTATCCAACAAAAACCACCTGAACGAAACTTTCAAACTCCATCTACAATTATCATTTAGTATCATATCTTTGTTTAACGGTTTTGAATGAAAAGACATGAATATGGATACTATTAAAACAAAGAATCTTATTCTCAAGTGAATAACACGTGGTGAAAACATTCATTTGCACCAAACGAACAAGGTTTTTTTATGTTTTGCATGTCATTAAGCATCATCTATTGCATCACTACACTGCCCCTTACTTATTTACAGGACTCGGTACCGTATTGATTCTCTCTTATACTTTGAGGGTTTTTGTCTCTATTCTCTGCTTTTCATCTACTCTTACATTTCCATTCTATAGAATATGGACTGCCTGAGGGAGCAGAAAAACGCATTATAAACGGGGTAAACGCAAGGCCTAATGAAGTTCCATGGCAAGTCTCCCTTCGTCACAATGGTCGACACAATTGTGGAGGATCTCTTCTTTCCTCACGATGGGTACTGACCGCTGCTCACTGTGTTGATAAGGACCGGAATACACGAGCATACACTGTGCATTTAGGTAAGTTAAGTGCGTATGTTGAGTTACGATAGAGTTTTTTTCTGAACGTCAACGTTCTCCAGTTAGTTATAATCATTCCAACAATTTTAAAATGTTTAACAGCATTAAGTTGCTATTGAATTGTAATGAAAGTATGTACTGAAACGTTTTTTACGTTGTCTAAGTTTATTTTTGTTTATAAAATAATTGGGATACTACGCGCGCTATGATTGGTCGAAAACCATGTTTGATGAGAGTACCGAAACACGCTACCGTCATTTTTAATCTATCGCGCGCGCTCATTGGTCAGTTTGAATAAGACTGCACGTAGTGAGAATTTACTTAGACTTTGTTCTTTTCGATCTTTTCGCGCGTTTGTTATTTTATAAAACAAATCAAAAACAGTTTTCTGTGTTTGATACTCTGATCAAAACACTTGGGATGTTGGGAGAACACTCGAGAAGCTGGAAACCACGACGCGTAGCGTACGCTCCTCTCGTGTTCTCTGAACATCCCGCGTGTTTTCATCAGAGTATCAAACACGGAAAACTGTTTTTGATCTGTTAAATCAAATGATTATTTTGATGTAAGCGCTACCTTGTATATTTGGCACAAGCGTTCAAGGTGAACATAAAAGGTTGGCAAGGAACTATATGTGTTTTTATTCAGTCATTGTGCTGAACATTTAATCTATACGATGATCGAAGAATTTCTGTGTACTCAGATGTTTTCATATCCTCAATTGAATGTTAAAAACCTAAAACACTCCAAGAATATATGGCTTTCTTACAGGTGCTCAGTACTCCTCTTCAACTGTAGCTGGGGAACAGGTTCGTCGAGTTATCAGAATATATGACCACTCGTACTTCAGTAGAAGTCATTTCCAGCATGATGTCGCACTTATCCTGCTCGATAGCGCTGTTTCTTTCACTTCGACAATCAATAAAATCAGTCTGCCAGTACAAGGAAGCAGAGTTGCTTCTGGATCCAGGTGCCTCTTATCAGGTAAATAAGGTAGCGAACTATAGCAAAAAATACTGCTTGGGTATTGAAAGGTTGCGAGCATTCCCAAGAGATTCAAAAGACATTGCGACCATTATGGATCCTTTCATATTACATTCTGGGATTCTAAAACACGTTTTTAGCATTCTGGGGACTTGGCACACTTTTTGCAGCATTATTGTATGGACTTCATGCACGTTTTGCAGCATCATGGGGAAACAGTACACTTTTTTGTAGCATTGTGGGAACCTGCATTAGCATTATCATTGTGTGGACCTGGCATACATTTTGTAGCATTGTGGGAACCTGCATTAGCATTATCATTGTGTGGACCTGGCATACATTTTGTAGCATTGTGGGAACCTGCATTAGCATTATCATTGTGTGGACCTGGCATACATTTTGTAGCATTGTGGGAACCTGCATTAGCATTATCATTGTGTGGACCTGGCATACATTTTGTAGCATTGTGGGAACCTGCATTAGCATTATCATTGTGTGGACCTGGCATACATTTTGTAGCATTGTGGGAACCTGCATTAGCATTATCATTGTGTGGACCTGGCATACATTTTGTAGCATTGTGGGAACCTGCATTAGCATTATCATTGTGTGGACCTGGCATACATTTTGTAGCATTGTGGGAACCTGCATTAGCATTATCATTGTGTGGACCTGGCATACATTTTGTAGCATTGTGGGAAACTGCATTAGCATTATCATTGTGTGGACCTGGCATACATTTTGTAGCATAGTGGGGACCTAACACATTTTTGTAGCACATATTGTGGGGACTTGGCACACTTTTTGTGGCATTGTGGGGACTTCATCTGGCACACTTTTCGTCGCATTGTGGGGACTTGGCACAATTTCGTCGCATTGTGGGGAAAACGTTTTGGGGCATTTTTTGAGCATCATTGTTAATACTTATTTATTGATAACTATCAATAATTATTAATTATTAATTGCTATTATTATCATTGATATCAATAATTATTATACATTTATTGAATCAATAATGTAGGTTGGGGACGAACCTATGCTGGTGGACCTTCGGCTAGAATTCTCCAAAAAGCCTATCTTCCCATCGCTGACCCTCTTCAGTGTCAACGAAGGAATAACTATTTAATACAAGTGGACCACAACACTATGCTGTGTGCAGGTGGGCAAGGCTTAGCAGGTGGTTGTCAAGGAGACAGCGGTGGACCATTAGCATGTTATGAGGGAGGCAAATGGGTTCTTCGGGGTGTTGTCAGTTGGGGACATGAAAAGTGCTACACAAGTCATTACACTGTTTTTGCAAGAGTGAGTACCTTTGTTAACTGGTTGCGCCACACTGCTTCAAGTGCCGGTTAAAAGGTAAGCAAAATATGTCGTTTTACAGAAATTATCCTACTTTGTAAACAGCTCTTTTGAGATGCGTCATTGAGTAACGCTATCTTTGAGTCACGAACTTTAGTCAGTCACGCATTGTTGAGTAACACAATTTAAAATATCATGTTACCTTGAGTTGACCAATCATTTAGCCAAGATATCTTTCGAGTCACAAATTTTATAGAGGTTTTGCACCATCACGTGCACAATCCCATAATACAGCTTGAGCTGCATGTGGTTAGATGGCAGAACAATAATATCCCTTTGCTCTTGGGATTTGAATTCTTTCTTATGTAAAACGATTGTATTGTTCCTGTCATCTAACATGGCTGCCGTCACGTGATGATGCAAAAACTCATCCGGATGCTGTCCTATTGACTAACGCATTCTCTTGACTTATGCATTATTTAGCACCGCTATATTTTGTTTATCAATTTGAATTGAATCAAGCATTATTGAGTAATACATTTGATGCGCATTCACCACGTATCGCTATATTTTCTTTCACGAATTTTGCCAAAGTCATACATTTTTGAGGAACGTATACGTATTTTTGAGTTGCGCATTTATTTAAGTGACACTATATTTTTCTTGGTCTTTTTTTAATTTGCGATTACTGAGTTTATAGTACACTCAACAAAATTACTCGACTCTGATTGGTCGAGAGGAGTACAATTATAGCGTTAATTGTACTCCGTAGGAGTACCGAATTAAGTCGCTATGGCAACACAGCCAAAACAATGTCAAAACAATTATTTTCTATCATTTTGTACTTAAAAAACATAAATAAGATTTTAAAGCCGTAAGAACTAATCTTTTTTATGCATTTCAGTTGCGCGATGCATTGACTGAAAATCATCCGCCAAATAGACAAAGATGAACGGCGTCGCTTTGCATTTTATTACTGAAATTTTGTTGAGTCAACTATAAAGAAAAAATCACACGGTCTTCTCGTACAATTTGAAATTAATAGACACTAGCCTAAAGGCTCGTGTAATTACAAGAACTTTCAAAACATTACTCGTGTCTATTCATTTCCAAATTGTACTCGAGATAGTGCGATTTCCTATACTAATAATTATTTTGATGTTTTGGAAAGCATGCATTTTTTCTTTAATTTTTTTTATAATGTGTGAAATTCCTTTCCAATTTCAGATAACTGATTGATTGACTGCAATCCATCATAGTTAATAATATTAACTATGAATCCATTGGTGAGGAAATACTTTGTCGGCCAAAAATAATTTAAGATAAGGTAAAATAAAGTCAATTGGTATTAAATAGATAAGGTAGTTAATAAAATAAAAAATAAAATAAAAGAAAGAAACCAATGTTATTATCACAATAAATGACAAACGCAATGAAACATCACCATGTCTTATTTGTTTTACAGTAGAGTTTTCTACACAGCTACTTCTCATTTATAGATAGATATATTAGAAACTCCTCGCCTAGATTCACAGACACGGGTAGCCTTCAATTTTGATCTGCGCGTCACATTCCAAACAACCCTCATCTGTTTCATCACTAGTACATCCACTATAAACAACAGCCGATTGCACTTACTGCAAATTCATTCAAAATAGCATCCATGACTGTGAAAAGATCGCGGCACGAACGTGGTCGTGACACGGCAAGGCAAACGACAGACCAATAACATTGCACGAGAATTTTTCTTTCCATCCAATCAAATTCCCGAAACACGGCACGAACGCGGCACAGACACGGTCATGGCGACAATTAAGGTCTCCATTTCCAGAAGCTCAAAACAGTCACTGCCTTGTAAAAAAGAACCATGGAAAACTTTAAAAGCAATTTATTATATATACGATTGATTTGTTAGCTTTAATTTTGTGATGGAGTACCGTTTCCGTCGTCTCCTTTATCTTCGCAGATTTGCTTTTTTCTTTTGTGTCCCCAGTATTTGTCGTAAGTGTCCTCCAAAATTAGCTATTTGATTTCAATTGATAGAAGTTGAACTTTTTTCACTTTATTTAGCGGTTTTTGTGCAAAGTTTAACCCGGAAATAGGTCACAACTTCAAAACTCTTTTGGCATAGCTAACCCTGATGGTGATCTTGATCTCGTGATGTGTCTATTTATATTATTCTTGGGGGAAAAAAACAGTCGGGTTAATTTGGTATGTACATGTCGATGCACGCAGGCGATTTACACGCACCGCTAGCTCTCTGAGTATGTCTGATACCATGCGGAGCATACTAAAACCTCATATAGAGAAAATAGAGAAAGAATTAACGTGTTTTACTTGTGAAGAATTGTTCACAGATCCAAAGATTCTTCCATGTTTGCACAAATTCTGCTTAAAATGTATTACTCTGGTCCTAGAGAGTGGGGAAACCCAACATTTTGAATGTCCTATTTGCAAGGCGAGGATATACGTGCAAGATGGTGATGCATCAAAGCTACCTTCGTCATTCTACGACAACGCTCTGCTACGACTACTCCAGAATATGAAAAACGAGTCCTTTCCATTGCAGAAAGGGTTGACTGAGTGTGAAAGTTGTAGCAAGCCGGAATCCTTGGTGGCATTTTGTCCTCAGTGTGATGGTTTGATATGTGAAGAATGCGTCACACTCCACAAAGCAATCAAGCAACTTCGCAAAGATCACCAACCAACAATGCTTGATGATTTCGGACAAGAAAGTGTCTACAGTTTCGTCAAGAATGAAATGTTGTGCAAAGAAAAGTCCCACGAGAAAAATAAGCTGGAATACTTCTGCCAAGAAGATAGTTGTAAACAAAGTGTATGTCAAAAATGTGCTATCTTGTATCATCAAAACCATCGTATGCAGATCCTAGAGGAAGCTTCTGAGGAATTCAAGCGAGCCCTACAAGTAGACACGAATCAAGTCAAACAGCTGAGAGAAAAATATAACGAAGAATTAGAACAATCTAAGACAAATTTGGAGAGAATTCAATGCGAAATTGAAGTCGCAAAAAAAGAGGTTCACGACACTGTGCAAGCTATTTTTAAGATGGCAGAGGATCACGAGAGCACAATTTGTCAGGCCTTAGATGATCTTTTAGAGGATCAAAAGCTAGCGAACGATGATGAACAAAGGGATGTCAACGAAGAATTACTAAAGACACAAGAGTTTGAGCTTTACTCTAAAATCATAGCCGAACGAAGTCTGAGCCTAGAGATTATTGAAAGCATAGTTAAGCATAGCATATGGCATGGAAAAACCTTTATAATTTCAAGAAGCCGCACTCAAACTATGAAATTTTTTCGGGCTTTTCCACATCTTACCCCATGTAGAATCAATACTTTGAATATTGTCAGAAGGGTGATAGGCACTTTAAATAGTTAGTCGTAACAAAGTGGCGGAATCAAGGGTTTGAAAAAACATGTGATTTACTGGTATAGCTTTACCTTGAAAACATGGGGGTCGGTCAAAAATTTAAAAAAATCGATTAACATCGTGAGATTCTATTTTTTTCCCAACATCAGTGGTTATATTTGCACGCAGCAAGTAGACTAAAGGGGTATAATGCTAAAAACTGAGGGTTGTATTCAATTGAGATAATCTTTTCAACTCAGTCTTGAATGATTTGATCAGTTTATTTTTTACATAAAATGAGTCTAAACATTATTTTTGATGAAAAGTCGACTTACGCTGGGGACACACGGTGCAACATTGCTCCCAAAAAATTTGAATCGGGGTGACACACGTTGCAACAAAATCACGCAACATCGCTTGTATCAACCTGCTATGCTAAGAAATTTGGTCAGCGAATATAAATTTGGTACAAGATGATTGTCTGGAAATTTCAAAATGTTGAGCGCAATCTTGCAGCCAAGTTTACACGATGAAATTTGTTGCGTGCAATGTTGCAAGAGTAGAGCGCGATTCAACTTCAGATTTGTTGCATAAAATGCTGGGTGAAACAACTTTCAGTGGTAGACGCACGCTGCATACGGAACAGTCCTGTTGCGTTCAATGTTGCACAGCGTGTCTGCACTTTTCGGATGTTAAACAAAATGTGCTAGTTCTAAAACACTAGGTAAAAATTCATACTAAAGAAACAAAATAAATAAATTTGGGAAGCATTTTGGTAGAGCATGGTAGTGAAATGATGCCACCTTCTGGGCCTTTTCTCATATAGCGAACGTGGTGCATTGTGGTCTAGCTTCATTTGTCCATCATGCCTTATATGGTGTTATTTTGCTATATTTGATACATATATATTTGTGTAAAACACTCTGAAGAAGTACGCGATAGCTGGGCAAAAAGTGCAGATGAAATGTCTGAATGTCTGTTAAACAACTTGAAGAGCTCTAAGCGAACTAAGCTTCGCATACTGATGTTTAATTTGACATAATAAATTGTATTAAAAAATCCTGTCATATGAGTTAAACGATCATTGGGAGTGGTCGCTTACGAGAAAGGGAAAACAATTGAAAACATTGGGAAAAAAACGACCGCGCTGGTTTTTTTGGTTTTTTTTTTTTTTTTTTTTTTTTTTTTTTTCCTTTCTGTTTGCTTGTTCGTTGTTGTTGTTGTTGTTGTTGTTGTTTTTTTTGTTTGTTTGTTTGTTTTGTTTTCAGATGAGTGGGTGTCAAAATGCTTTCTACAAAACAATGCAACTGGAACTAAGCTAAAAGATCTTGGTTAAGAAAAATGATATTTTTTAGAATATCCTGACTTTTAGATTTTTAAAACCGAGTAAAAAAAAAAACGACTGCCCGAGTAACTGTACTTGGTATTTAATTAATATTTAGTCTCTTAAAATCCAAGTCAATCCCCGTGGCGCAATGGATTAGCGCGTTGGACTTCTAATTCAAAGGTTGTGGGTTCGAGTCCCACCGGGGATGTTTTACTTTTCTCCTGCAGAAAAAGGCACTCGCGCTTCCTTACTTATTCATAATTTTTATTAACTTCTGTTAATTAAAGTTATAAATTATTGTTCTTTGCGAACAAAATACTGTTATTAACAATAATAAAATAAAAATAAAATAAAACGTTATGATTTCCTAGAAACCCTCGTCCCAATCCCCTCGCTGAATTCCACCTCGCTGTGCAAACATTGGAAGGTGCTGCACACCGAACTGTTTCGTCTAAAAACATGGCTTTTCTTCGCTTTAGATCAGTCTATTGCATCCCAAACGATGATATAGATATAGATAAACGTATAATTTTCAGTTCTGTGTGTATAACAACAGCAACATTGTCTGCTTACGGCGCATTTGTCCAGCTTCGATTCTGGTCTCGACAACTAAAAGACTTTGATAGCAGAAGGAAGCCTTCTTCAAATCCTGTCATAGTATTCTGTTTAGCGCTAGCTGACCTTTTTACATGTATTGGTGAGTATTGATACTTATATTTCTTCTAAGTTTTACTATCTATTTAGATTAATGTCGTTTTATTTTATTATATACAAAAGCTTGATTTGGCTTAAAACCGGAAATCAAGCTAAAACAAAGTTTGACCAAGTACAGATACATGTAATTAACTTAAGATTTTTTTATCAGCTTTATTACATAATTGTAATTACAAAGTAAAGTATACTGAATATGAAGCTTTGACGTCTTAGCCGCCATTTTGGTTGATTTTGACAAACGATTTGGTTTTGGTGACTTTTTGTCATGTCAGCTGACATGGCGGCCATGTCATGTCTTTTGTCCTTTTATTCTCATGGAAACATGGAAGCGATTCACATCAACAACTGTGTAAATGATTTGTGTAACAATGAAATGGCATAGCTGCAAGCCAAACACAGCTTTCATAAATGTGTAGTTTCAGAAATTATCCATACCCTCCCATCCCCAGGGGAATTTGGAATTTCCAAAGGGGTAGGGGGGTCAGAGAAAGAACAAAATTGCAGAGTTTGTGGTTTGTGATACATTAGTTTTAAAGGGTTCTGGTTGAAAGCTGACAAAAGCTCCGATCATCATAAATCTTTAGCAAACAACAGTCTACACATTCGATATAGTGGATTGTGGTTAAGTGTTTAATGGAAACCTTTTGCACATTTGTTTTAACTGTTTGAATGTCTTGTTGACAATTTTTCGCTTCTAATTACACACGTTCTCACATGAAGTTCAGAGAAGGGAGTTCAGTTGTAAGTCATTGTCTCCACTTCTTAACAAAGGTCAAAATTCAACCTAACAATGACATGTTCAAACAGCCAAAACAAATGTGCAAAATGTTTCCATTAAATACTTAACCGTAATCCGCTGTAAGATAAATTCTTGTTGCATCTCCCTTTTCATATTATATACATATACTGGAAGTTCATTGTTGATCTACCATCTATATTCAAGTTTATATATATTATATATACATTGTTAAGGTAGATCAAATACAAGTCATCTCTTTAGCTGTTAAGTACTCTGAGTTTCATGCTTACGTGATCATCAGACAGACTTTAATGAAGAATATATCTTACTTAAGTGGCCTATATACATATATTATATATATTTGGGGAGGGGCCCGAGGGGGTGTTAAAGTTGAAATAAATCATTGATTCATTTATTAATTAATGGTTTCTTATTACCATATTTTTTATCCCCAGGTGTCATTTTGATGTCTATTCTACTGATGACTGTGTCTCCACCTTATCATAACCCAAAGCTAGATAAAAATATACCAAAGGAAAAGTGGTACAAATACATAGCTGTTCCCATAGAGGTATGAACACTTTGTCATGCTCTGTGTTATCTCCCATTCTTGTACCCAGACCCTTCTCACCAAAAAATCGAAGGCTCTGGTAACATACAAACCAGAAGACCCAGATTCTAGGTCGACAGGTATATGCACATTGACTCCACTTATTCTGACTTCTGGTATTAAACTCAAACCGTCTTTTTTTTCTTCAAAAGAAAAACAATCAAGCTTATTTATACATTGTTTATGGAACAGTTTATTTGTCTGTGATTAACATTCCAAAAAATAAGCAATTTAACGAGACCCTCTGATGCGTATGGTAAAGTATTCAAATTTCAAACGTTGACTGTAAAATCAGCGAACAGGAAACAGATGACTATGCAAAAAATTTAAACTGTTAGAAAGCAACTGTTAGAAATTTAAAGACCTTCAGTCTTATCGATACCCTGAACCGCCTCTGAGCTGATATCAGTAAAATTAAGGGCATATATAGCTTACGCTCAGATGGAATTTGCATTTAATATGTTTTTTTTTAAGTTAAGGGAGAAAACCAGAGAACCCTTATAAAAATTCTTCAAATCAAGGGAAAGACTTAAGAGACTGATTTCTCTTCCTAGAGTTTTACCATGTTTGCCTATATATCTTCCTACATGTGGACCCTGGCATATGCCTTGGATATATGTCTACAAGTTTATAACAAAGATAAAAGGTAATTAGCTGACATAAAATACTTAAGCATTGTTGAAAATGTACATTTTATTAGTTGTAAAATTTCATTGGTGTATGTAATTTGTATATAACTGTCATCAAGAAAAACAATATTACAGTAGTGTCATCATTATCACCATCATCATCATCACAAAATTCACCATCACAACATCATCGTCATCATTATCATTATCATTGTCATCTTCACCATCATCATCATCATCACATCACCTTCACATCATTGGCATCATTATCATTGTCATCTTCACCATCATCATCATCACATCATCATCACATCACCATCACAACATCGTCATCATTATCATTATCATTGTCATCTTCACCATCATCACCACCACCATCACATCATCATCACATCATCATTGTTATCATTATCATTGTCATCTTCACCATCACATCATCACCGCACCATCATTGTCGTCATCATCATCATCAATGTCTTCTAATCATTATCAGCATCATCATGACAAATCTGATAATGTTTTATAAAATTATAACATTCCGATAAAAATTCTCTTTTTCAGCCTGAGAACAAGAGGATACCTGATCTGTTTCTGGTTAGCTCCTGTCTGGTTAGTTGTTGTTGGCCAATATGCAAACCTTTACAAATCAATAGGATTGTAAGTACTTCATACATAGGGGTTATCAGTCGGCTAAGCATCTGATATGGCTGTGTATTTTTAGGAGTCACAGAGTATTTTGGCGAGCCTTATGCGAGCCAAAGTACAAGTGACAATTAAAAATGCAAAGCTGTATCAGATGCTTAGCCTGATGATAAGTTGTTTATCATTTAATTCTGCAAAGAAATGCTCAATTTCTCTCTAAACCCTATCGTACTCAGCAGGAGCAGATGAGAAGTGCTGATACGGTCTCATATCAGGCATGGTCTTTTACCAAATTACTCACCTTCTTTGCAATATTAAGTGAGGGAGGGGGATTGGAATTTCAAAGGGGTGGGGAGGGTCTGAGGAGGGTATATTGCGTAGTACCAGAAAATATCCATACCTCCCCCATGGAAGGGGATTGGAATTTCCAACGGGTAGGGAGGGTCTGAGGAGGGTATATTGTGTAGTTACAGGAAATATCTCTGCCCAGACCATAGTGGGTCATTCTTGAAGGCATCTCAAATTATATCATTTTTAAAAAACTTGATATCAAAACCAAATCCTACTGTTCCAGCCAAGTGGTTTCGACATCTTTAAGATCCTAATATACATGAATTTTTCTTCTTAGTTGTTCTATAAAAGATCAAGAAATATTACATTACATGGTGTGTTTCATTCCGCTTGTCTGTGTGGTTATCTTACTTCCCATTATTTATATCCTGGCTGTTTTGAAACGTAAGTTTAGTAACTTTTCTTCTCATACGATAACCATTGTTATGGGAAGCCATTTCGATGTTACAGCATGTCGTACCTAGTACTTGCTGTAAGTCAGTACCGTACGTTTCCCACTTGTGCGATAACCATCGTTATGGGAAGCCATTAGTAGGACGTGTTACCCTATATGTCTCGTAAGTCATTAAGGACGTATGTTACGCGCTCATAAGAAAACGTCTATGACTATTTTCTTAAGAATAATAATAACTGTGGGCAAGATATGCTTTGCATAATATCACACATTGTTTCAATACAGTACCATGCAATAAGAAAACAAAAAGGGCGTGGCATGCACAGTCAATAGACACTTTTCGAGTTCCAAATTACCGCTGTGTTTCTTGATTACAGACTCATTTGCTCAGGCTTAGCCTCGATTTTGTGCAGAATATTCACGTGTTCCAGTCAAGGTCCGTCAAGTTTCAAAGTGTTCGTATTGTTAAACTTGTGCATTCTTTACTTTACCGTTGGTATTTGCGAGTAATTAGACACTGATTCGAGGCTAACCCTGTGCAAATGAGTCTGTAATCAAGGAACACAGCGGTAATTTGGGACTCGAAAAGGGACAATTGATTATTTGATAGCATCATTTAGCACAAGTAACAAAACATGTTTCTTTGTTATTATAGTTCGGAAGAACATCATGACTGCTCATGGCTGTTACACCAACGCTGAACGAGAACTCTTGTTTGCTGTCAAAAAGAAGTTTCTACTGATTGTATCTGTTTTTATGATTTGGTAAGCGAACAGTAGATATTATTATTATGAATTGTACTCTCTATCTCGCTTCTGATTGGCTGAAAGCCTTCAGCCAATCCCCGTTTTTGTGAACTTAGCACTATGAAAGATTTATCCTATCAAGGGGTGGGTGGCTTAGATGTCATTATTACATACCTTCTGATTTGGTAAGAGTGGCAAAGCAGCCAATCAGAGCCTGTTATATATAATCGTGCAACTCGACTGGGGATAAGGACATGAATAATTCGCAAACCGTCTTAATGAGAGTTAAATTTGGTCTGCACGCAGGCTATCTCAATGAAAGTCTGTATTTCTTCTGTAGAAACACTGGAAAATTTCTGTTTTGTTTTGTTCGTTTGTTTGTTTGTTTGTTTTTTTTGCACTGGTTTATTTTCACCATTTTATTCACGTGTGTTCGGCTTCCTTTGGTGTTACGGACTTGCACAACTCGACGACAGGGTGGCTTAGCCTCTACGAGGCAGTAGCCACAAAAACAATACGTTGAGGCGGTTAGGCGAGTCGCACACTTTTTGAGTACACGTCTTACCTTGTTTTCCCAGTTGGATAACTAATGTAGTGGATGGATTCATTGACTTTTCCATTGTGTTGCAACAAAAAGATCAGTATGTAAAGGAAAATGGTACTTCACAACATTTCAAACTGCACTTCCCCATATGGATTGTAGAGGTAGGTTTAGATTCGTGTATACACAATTCTCACTGTTTCCTTTTGGGATTCCTTTGTTTGTCATTTGAGAGGAAAAGACTGAAAATCAATGGGGTTTAAGCTTCTTCCGTTTCTGGTTCCTAGTCTTTAGCCTTGATTTACGTCACTGGCGTCTTCAACGGGCAATCAGCATGATTTGGCTCGTCGGAGACGAAAATAGCTAAGACATCTTGCGTCACTTGGCGTCATCAATGATCAATCAAATCTAGTTAAATGCCCTTTTAGAAATAAAGGATTATTCCAGGCTCCATTCTACGACAAGGGTTTGAGCGAGAGGGGTCTGGGTAACCAAGAGTAGAACGGTTAGACTCTAGAACCAAGATGCACTTATAGACCCCTTGCACTGAGTCCCGAGAGGAATTGTTCTGGGGGACAAAACAATAGGCCGTCTTTTCTTGTTCCAAAAAATCTATTGTTTTGTCCCCCAGAACAATTCCTCTCGGGACTCAGTACAAGGGGTCTATTAGCCAATTCGTAAGATCTTCTGTGAAATGAGTAGGGTCTGTGTACAAGAATGAACGAGTCCGCCATAATTGTGAGATTTTCAAAGTCTATTACAAAATACGCTTTAAAACTTAATAACTTTTGTTTATTTACACACACATTACTGATATTAAATAATATGAATCCAGCTGAGTTCACCTTCAGAACAAACTGAAGGTCAACCAATCAGAATTGAGGATTCAACATCGTATTTTGATTAGCATTTCCCATGATTCTGTGAACAAAACCAATCAAATATTAATTCTTCATTCTTTAAATTGATCGTAAACGCTCTGCCGAACTCATGGTTGATTTCTATATCAATAGACAAGAGAAATTAACTTTAACAGTCCCTGCTCGGAAAAAATGCTAACCAAAAATAGTTTACCCATAATTCCATAAGGGGAACGCAATCAACTCAGCTGGATTACAAGACCATATATTATGCCGATTGAAAAAAATCAAGATTGCCTGAATATAGCCCTAAATTACACAGCATCATTGTCTTACTCTTCTAACACTCAGGAATACCATTTCTAGGCCATTGTCAACCCTCTACAAGGGTTTCTCAATTGTATTGTCTACGGACAAGCGAGGGAAATGATGAGTTGCTGTCGAAACTGTTGTCGACCATCAACATATGCAGCGTACACATCATTTATCTGGCCCGAGACGAGATCCGATCCAAGTGAGAGTTTCCTCATCAACAGCCAAGAGGTTCTTGAACGCAGTCCGTTACTTCGCCAGAACGACAATGAATCTCGAAATAAAGCCCACTCCGAGGGTAAGACGTCACCGTTCTTTGAGGCCAAGAAAACGTATATTCCACGGTTGCTAGGGGAACCAAGGATTACTTAACAGGAAATAAAAGAAGGTAGAACTCGTTGCAATATCGCGTTCATGACCATCATGCTCTAAGAATTACCCCTGCCAGTTAGCACTTCGTTAGCATTTGGTCTGCTCAGTAATAGACTTTATTTTTCGATTTTCTAAAATACCGCTCTATTTTTTTGCTTACGCAATTATGTGCTCAGGGTTCGACTCGTTTCAGTATTTCACAAATACCAACAGTAAAGAAAAGGTTGCACTACTTCTACAGCACAAACACTTCGGAAGGCCTTCACTGGAACACGTGCACGCATGTATGCTACATAAGCTCGAGGCTAACCCAGAGAACTCGAAACTCGGGCAATGATTGTCGTAGTTTGCTTGATATTGATCAAATAAAAATATCTAGCTTTACGGGGAAAACAATGGGATACTTGGTCATTGGATCCCTCAGTGGGGCCTTAAAGATTCTATTTGAAGCTAAGCTATCGCATGATCAAGCTTATCAAGCTCCATGGATGTAACAGAGTAGCATAGGAAAAATTGGTGTATATTTTCAAATAGTTAAACTTGAGTTGAAAAAAAAAGATTGACCAAGTGCAAAGTGAAGTGATATATATCCATGGTACTTTCTCTCTTTCCTTCATTTTATGCCTGTTTGTGTCTTTCCTTTTCCTGGTTCTTGTCCTTGTTCCATCTTCCCCTTCTTCTCATTAACTCAGTAATATTTCAAAGTGAAAGGACTTTTTTAGTTCACATCCAGTGAAAGGACCTTTTAGTTCACATCCAGTGAAAGGGCCTTTTAGTTCACATCCAGTGAAAGGACCTTTTAGTTCACATCCAGTGAAAGGACCTTTTAGTTAACATCCAGTGAAAGGACCTTTTAGTTCACCTCCAGTGAAAGGACCTTTTAGTTCACATACAGTGAAAGGACCTTTTAGTTCACATCTAGTGAAAGGACCTTTTAGTTTACATCCAGTGAAAGGACCTTTTAGTTTACATCCAGTGAAAGGACCTTTTAGTTAACATCTAGTGAAAGGACCTTTTAGTTCACATCCAGTGAAAGGACCTTTTAGTTCACATCTAGTGAAAGGACCTTTTAGTTCACATCTAGTGAAAGGACCTCTTAGTTCACATCCAGTGAAAGGACCTTTTAGTTCACATCCAGTGAAAGGACCTTTTAGTTCACATCCAGTGAAAGGACCTTTTAGCTCACATCTAGTGAAAGGACCGTTTAGTTCCATCCAGTGAAAGGACCTTTTAGTTTACATCCAGTGAAAGGACCTTTTAGCTCACATCCAGTGAAAGGACCTTTTAGCTCACATCCAGTGAAAGGACCTTTTAGTTTACATCCAGTGAAAGGACCTTTTAGCTCACATCCAGTGAAAGGACCTTTTAGCTCACATCCAGTGAAAGGACCTTTTAGCTCACATCCAGTGAAAGGACCTTTTAGCTCACATCCAGTGAAAGAACCTTTTAGTTTACATCCAGTGAAAGAACCTTTTAGCTCACATCCAGTGAAAGGACCTTTTAGTTTACATCCAGTGAAAGGACCTTTTAGTTCACATCCAGTGAAAGGACCTTTTAGTTCACATCCAGTGAAAGGACCTTTTAGTTCACATCCAGTGAAAGGACCTTTTAGTTCACATCCAGTGAAAGGACCTTTTAGTTCACATCCAGTGAAAGGACCTTTTAGTTCACATCCAGTGAAAGGACCTTTTAGTTCACATCCAGTGAAAGGACCTTTTAGTTCACATCCAGTGAAAGAACCTTTTAGCTCACATCTAGTGAAAGGACCTTAGAGAGTTGTTACTTCAGATTCTAGTTTTTATTTTCCACCTTCTGAATTTAGAGCCATATATTCATCTTGTCCTATAAATGTACCCATCGCTTTATTTCATTGCGTTAAAAACCAAGTTTTGCGGTGCTTATTTTATGATTGCTTTAATATAGGGTAATATAAATGTTTAGTTCCCAAGCAAATCTGTCGTGAGGTGGGGTAGGAATTTTAATTCGAACTCTGTTCAACGATAGCCACCCTGTAGAACCGCTGTTTAGTTGTGCTGCTAAAGTTGATTGTGCTGCACTTTGAAGAACTTGTTCAGAACTTGTTTCCTGTTTCTTTTTTACATTATTTTCTCAAGTTCCATCCAAGCCATCTTTCATCTTATATGAACGCTAATGTTGGTTGTGCTGCACTCTGAATAACTTGTTCAGTGTATTAACAACTGCATTGCGAAGATCTTTCATTCTCCATAGATACAACAAAGGATTGGCAATGGAATTAATTTCGATTATTAACTCAGTCAGATAAATCATCTTAAACCTTTCCACAGATAACTCATGTTGACCAGAATCATGAGAATCTTTGAGAGATATACCAGAGTACATACTACAAACGATGTATGGTATATAAAAGAGCATTACACAAACAACCACAAGAAGCATTGTATTGAACGTCCCTCGATATTTCGCGATATTGAACACCTGGTTGTCTGTAGGCGGTGTTTCATTTGGAGCAGTGCTGGGTGACACTGATGAAGATAACTTTTTCAAGGAGTAAAACGCTATAGAATAACAAGCGATTACGGTTGTCACCATCAATGCCTGATAAGATGAAGCCAAAAATATAAGAATATGAAGTGGGAGACTGATGAAAACTAAACCTGGAATTGCTATAATACCTGTAGCTATCCACCCTATTAGAAGAACGAATGCAGTACGCTTGAAAGTCACAACACTTCGATACATGTTCTTCAATCGAATGGCCAACAAACGATCAACACCGATAATTGCTATAGTCAAGAGAGACTTTGCTCCCATCCAGTATCCAAGTACTTTAAGAGCAAGCCAAACGCTACAGAAAACCTCCTTTAAATTCATTAGAATTGTGATGTTTTCGACGGCGGCCAACGGCTGTACAATGGCGCCCGAGATAAAGTCCGTGAGAGCAAGATTTGCTATCAGAATGTACGAAGGCTTGTGTAAAGAAGGAGTCCTCCAGATCGAGTAGAGGACAAGAGCGTTCAAAAATGTTGCTGAGACGGCTGTTGTCGCGAATACCACAGATAAAGGTATTCGATAATCTGGTAGCTTAAGATCAAACAAGTCGTAACCGCAGCGAGCGTTCATTTTGTACACTATATAGAACACAAGTAAAGAGATTTGAATGGAAATCCCCAAACAGACTGTAAATCCACCTGTTAAAATTGATCTGGGTACCCTGAGCACGGCGATGTTTCTCTTGGTACTTTGACTAGTTCAAGACGCTTGCACTCTTCGAAAAATATTTCCTTGAAGAACAAATGTTTAGTTTACGAGCAGATGTATCGTGAGATGGGGTATTTTTTTAAAATTGGAATTCTGTTTAAGGAGAGGCACACTGTAGAACCGCTGTTAAATTGAATTATCATTATTCAAGATTCGTCCAACATGTAAACAAAACGAAAGGGTACACTGGTGATACCAATATATGCTTCGAGCTTTGTCTTTGACTCCCATATACCAACCAATAGATGCAAAGATTCATAAAAATGTATCTCCTAAAAATAATTGATGGAAATATTCATAAAACAGTCAATATGTCCGTCTTAATGATTGCTATCCCAAAATGCTGTCTTCAAGTCCGCCACAAAAAAGTCGCCCTTTTATTATCTTTCTTATCTGAAAACGTTTTTAACTCGTGGATACGGGAAGCGTAAAGAAACGAGTTATTGTGATGGGTCTGAATATGCAAATGTGTCACTCGTTCAATTACTCGCTCACTCACTTTTTCCGTGCAAGTACCTTACACATGCTAATGTACATTTCTTGACCTTAAGTATGGTAAGTCGTTGACACCCTATTGTTTTAGAGTTAGTCGAGATTTTTGCTAGCAAGGCGGATTATATAACAATGAGTCGACAACCACACAAAGGGCTTCACTTTTTTACTTTTTTATTGAAGTAGTCATAACAAAGTTTTCCCACAACATTCCTCTTATTAATTTTTCGTTCATGCTAGCTGCTCCAACAAAGAAATACGTTTTTCGGTTAAGAAGGTGTACGACTCTGTAACAGTAGGTAATAACCACCTTGGATGCCGCCTTATTTCAGAAATACAATTATGATCTTTTTAAAAACATGTTCTATTTTCTCTAGAGCTAAGTTCTTGGTTACAGCGTCTAGCTTTTCTTCTTTGTCTGTGGTTACGAATACGGATCTGATTATCTTTAAGAGGAATCAAAAGAGGTGGGATATTTGCATTTCCTTTGTCCGCCAAAAGAAATAAGTTTGGCGGGAAATCAAGCGCCATCCCAGGCCTGTTTGGTGGCATCAAAGGAAAGCTTTGGGAATCGTGTGCTACCTAAGAATCCAGTCTGGAGAAACCGAATGAAATGTCGCATATCATTTGCGTGTTCATGAGGTGGAAATGTCTATGTTCACTATGTGCTTTCGTCTTCTCGTCTATTGGGCTACTATCTTGAAAAAGATTCAGCCACTGCCATTCGCCGCCTGAAGAGTTAATCGTGAGAGAGGAGTCAAAACATGAAGCGGCAGCGAGAGCAAATAAAGAGTGTGCAAGCCAAAAGAGAACCAAACAGCGAAAAAACAAGTTCAAGAATACTTGATGATCAAATAAAAAACGTTTTTTGTTTTTGTTTTGAATGAATTAAAGTATTATACTCTCATTGTTACATAATCCCCCTTGCTAGCAAAAATCTCGACTAACTCTAAAACAATTGGGTATCAACGACTTACCATACCTAAGGTCAAGAAACGTACATTAGGTAAGGTACTTGTGCGGAGAAACTCTACTCACTCGCTCACTAAGATGTTAGCAGATCAATAATTAAACGTTTATCGATCGTCTTGCGTCGTGATTTACGAACGTTCAGTATAGACTACTTTCGCTGTTTATATGACGAATTGCTGATGTTTCATGTGGGATATTTCTAGCACTGTGGACCCACTCTGCACATGCGCACACTCGCACTTAGTTTTATCTTCGGATTATTTATATCAAAAGAATCAAGGAAAGATGCAAGTTGAAGTAAAATAATACGATTAACGCTTAAACTAAAATTCCAAAGAGTGAAACCTTTTTTTGCTGATGTGTTAAAGTAAACAGAAACGCTTATGTTTACAATCGTCAACATATTTAGATTTTTTTAGAAGACTCGTAGGTAGAGCTGGACGCTTGGGGAAAAAGTTTTCATTGGATTTCAAAACGAGAGCCATGGAGTTTTTAAGAAAGTTCGGCTAGTTTTGTCATCCAAATAAGCCGTTCTGAATAAAACGTAGATTTATCGTCGGACATCACAAACAGCCGAACCAATGCTCTTGTATGTTAACTGCGAAGGTACGAATCTACTCAATAGATGTCGCTCAAGACAATTGCAACTAGTATCCACGAGTTCGCCAAAGGGCAATTTGATTTAATAATTGCCATAGTTTAGCTAACTCTCTTCCAGTGCAATGGAAAATATTAACAATGACTAACTCATGATACGCAACTGGTGTTTTGGAAATTGTCTACTCCTTAATCCAGATAAAACTAAACTGATGGTTTTTGGAAGTCGCCATATCATAAGTAAACTTCCAAATTTCTCCTTATCTTCGTTAGAAAAATAACTTGTACCTACCCACTTCGTAAAGGACCCGGGGGTTGTTTTTGACCCCAATCTTGAGGCCCAAATCAGTAACCGGGCTAAACATGCCTTTGATAGCAAGTTATTAGTTACTATAAATAATTCCTTTAGTGAACTGTATTACTACTATTCGTCAGTTTTGTCTAACAGTCTAAAACCAACTTATCTAAACTCAAAGCCGTCCAAAATAGCCGCTCGAATTGTTAGTGGCAAGCGCAAATTTGATCACATCACGCCTACGCTAAAAGAGTTGAAATGGCTCCTAGTCAGCAAGCAAATTTATTAATCTAACTAACTAGTCTAACTTTTAAATGCGTGTCTAGTTGCGCACCACCATATTTGTTATTGCTGTTTGTAACTAGGGGCGGCGTTAGCGGTAGAGACGCGCTCTTCCCACAGGCTTAACATTCCGCTGTTTGAGAATTCCTCTAGCCAAACGACATTTTAATATTGGACTGCTTCTCTCTGGAACTCTTTAAGTAAACCTCTAAAACTTAACCTTTTTTTGTTTTGTTTTTGTTTGTTTTGTTTGATTTTAAGATAAAATTAAATAAGAACTCAATTATTGAACACTACTCCCACTACAAATTACCAGGGGAAAATTAGCAGAAGTTTCGAATACAGAATTAAGTCTATATAACCTTACTACATTGATTACTTTTAGATATTTTAGCATTTATTTTTTAGTGGTGATTCTTTTGTTTGTTTGTTGTTGTTGTTCTTCTTCTTCTTCCTCTTCTTCTTCCTCTTCTTCTTCCTCTTCTTCTTCCTCTTCTTCTTCCTCTTCTTCTTCCTCTTCTTCTTCTTCGTCGTCGTCGTCGTCTTCTTCTTCGTCGTCGTCGTCTTCTTCTTCTTCCTCTTCTTCCTCTTCGTCTTCTTCGTCGTCGTCGTCTTCTTCGTCTTCTTCTCTTTTTTCTGTTTTTGCTCTTTGTTTCCTGTTTCTTTTTTACATTACTTTCTGAAGTTCCATCCAAGCCATCGTTCATCTTATATGAACGCTAATGTTGGTTGAGCTGCACTCTGAAGATCTTTTTCAGTGTATTAATAACTGCATGGCGAAGATCTTTCATTCTCCATAGATACAACAAAGGATTGGCAATGGAATTAATTTCTACCATTAACTCGGTCAGATTAATCATCTTAAACCTTTCCACAGATAACTCATCTTGACCAAAACCTTGAGAATCTTTGAGAAATATACCAGCTAACATACTGCAAACGATGTATGGTATATAAAAGAGCATTACACAAACAACCACAAGAAGCATTGTATTGAACGTCCCTCGATATTTCTCGATATTGAACGCCTGGTTTTCTGCAGGCGGTGTTTCATTTGGAGTAGTGTTGGGTGACACTGATGAAGATAACTTTTTCAAGGAGTAAAACGCTATAGAATAACAAGCGATTACGGTTGTCACCATCAATATCTGATAAGATGAAGCCAAAAATATAAGAATATGGAGTGGGAGACTGATGAAAACTAAACCTGGAATTGCTATAATACCTGTAGCTATCCACCCTATTAGAAGAACGAATGCAGTACGCTTGAAAGTAACAACACTTCGATACATGTTCTTCAATCGAATGGCCAACAAACGATCAACACCGATAATTGCTATAGTCAAGAGAGACTTTGCTCCCATCCAGTATCCAAGTACTTTAAGAGCAAGCCAAACGCTACAGAAAACCTCCTTTAAATTCATTAGAATTGTGATGTTTTCGACGGCGGCCAACGGCTGTACAATGGCGCCCGAGATAAAGTCCGTGAGAGCAAGATTTGCTATCAGAATGTACGAAGGCTTGTGTAAAGAAGGAGTCCTCCAGATAGAGTAGAGGACAAGAGCGTTCAAAAATGTTGCTAAGACGGAAGTTGTCGCGAATACCACAGATAAAGGTATTCGGTAATCTGGTAGCTTAAGATCAAACAAGTCGTAACCGCAGCGAGCGTTCATTTTGTACAGTATATAGAACACAAGTAAAGAGATTTGAATGGAAATCCCCAAACAGACTGTAAATCCACCTGTTAAAATTGATCTGGGTACCCTGAGCACGGCGATGTTTCTCTTGGTACTTTGACTAGTTCAAGACGCTTGCACTCTTCGAAAAATATTTCCTTGAAGAACAAATGTTTAGTTTACGAGCAGATGTATCGTGAGATGGGGTATTTTTTTAAAATTGGAATTCTGTTTAAGGAGAGGCACACTGTAGAACCGCTGTTAAATTGAATTATCATTATTCAAGATTCGTCCAACATGTAAACAAAACGAAAGGGTACACTGGTGATACCAATATATGCTTCGAGCTTTGTCTTTGACTCCCATATACCAACCAATAGATGCAAAGATTCATAAAAATGTATCTCCTAAAAATAATTGATGGAAATATTCATAAAACAGTCAATATGTCCGTCTTAATGATTGCTATCCCAAAATGCTGTCTTCAAGTCCGCCACAAAAAAGTCGCCCTTTTATTATCTTTCTTATCTGAAAACGTTTTAACTCGTGGATACGGGAAGCGTAAAGAAACGAGTTATTGTGATGGGTCTGAATATGCAAATGTGTCACTCGTTCAATTACTCGCTCACTCACTTTTTCCGTGCAAGTACCTTACACATGCTAATGTACATTTCTTGACCTTAAGTATGGTAAGTCGTTGACACCCTATTGTTTTAGAGTTAGTCGAGATTTTTGCTAGCAAGGCGGATTATATAACAATGAGTCGACAACCACACAAAGGGCTTCACTTTTTTACTTTTTTATTGAAGTAGTCATAACAAAGTTTTCCCACAACATTCCTCTTATTAATTTTTCGTTCATGCTAGCTGCTCCAACAAAGAAATACGTTTTTCGGTTAAGAAGGTGTACGACTCTGTAACAGTAGGTAATAACCACCTTGGATGCCGCCTTATTTCAGAAATACAATTATGATCTTTTTAAAAACATGTTCTATTTTCTCTAGAGCTAAGTTCTTGGTTACAGCGTCTAGCTTTTCTTCTTTGTCTGTGGTTACGAATACGGATCTGATTATCTTTAAGAGGAATCAAAAGAGGTGGGATATTTGCATTTCCTTTGTCCGCCAAAAGAAATAAGTTTGGCGGGAAATCAAGCGCCATCCCAGGCCTGTTTGGTGGCATCAAAGGAAAGCTTTGGGAATCGTGTGCTACCTAAGAATCCAGTCTGGAGAAACCGAATGAAATGTCGCATATCATTTGCGTGTTCATGAGGTGGAAATGTCTATGTTCACTATGTGCTTTCGTCTTCTCGTCTATTGGGCTACTATCTTGAAAAAGATTCAGCCACTGCCATTCGCCGCCTGAAGAGTTAATCGTGAGAGAGGAGTCAAAACATGAAGCGGCAGCGAGAGCAAATAAAGAGTGTGCAAGCCAAAAGAGAACCAAACAGCGAAAAAACAAGTTCAAGAATACTTGATGATCAAATAAAAAACGTTTTTTTGTTTTTGTTTTGAATGAATTAAAGTATTATACTCTCATTGTTACATAATCCCCCTTGCTAGCAAAAATCTCGACTAACTCTAAAACAATTGGGTATCAACGACTTACCATACCTAAGGTCAAGAAACGTACATTAGGTAAGGTACTTGTGCGGAGAAACTCTACTCACTCGCTCACTAAGATGTTAGCAGATCAATAATTAAACGTTTATCGATCGTCTTGCGTCGTGATTTACGAACGTTCAGTATAGACTACTTTCGCTGTTTATATGACGAATTGCTGATGTTTCATGTGGGATATTTCTAGCACTGTGGACCCACTCTGCACATGCGCACACTCGCACTTAGTTTTATCTTCGGATTATTTATATCAAAAGAATCAAGGAAAGATGCAAGTTGAAGTAAAATAATACGATTAACGCTTAAACTAAAATTCCAAAGAGTGAAACCTTTTTTTGCTGATGTGTTAAAGTAAACAGAAACGCTTATGTACAATCGTCAACATATTTAGATTTTTCAGAAGACTCGTAGCTAGAGCTGGATGCATGGAAAAAAGAAATGTTCATTGGATTTCAAAACGAGATTCATGGAGTTTTTAAGAAAGTTCGGCTAGGTTTGTCATCCAAATAATTCGTTCTGAATAAAAAGTAGATTGATCGTCGGACATCACAAACAGGCGAACCAATGCTCTTGTATGTTAACTGCGAAGGTACGAATCTACTCAATAGATGTCGCTCAAGACAATTGCAACTAGTATCCACGAGTTCGCCAAAGGGCAATTTGATTTAATAATTGCCATAGTTTAGCTAACTCTCTTCCAGTGCAATGGAAAATATTAACAATGACTAACTCATGATACGCAACTGGTGTTTTGGAAATTGTCTACTCCTTAATCCAGATAAAACTAAACTGATGGTTTTTGGAAGTCGCCATATCATAAGTAAACTTCCAAATTTCTCCTTATCTTCGTTAGAAAAATAACTTGTACCTACCCACTTCGTAAAGGACCCGGGGGTTGTTTTTGACCCCAATCTTGAGGCCCAAATCAGTAACCGGGCTAAACATGCCTTTGATAGCAAGTTATTAGTTACTATAAATAATTCCTTTAGTGAACTGTATTACTACTATTCGTCAGTTTTGTCTAACAGTCTAAAACCAACTTATCTAAACTCAAAGCCGTCCAAAATAGCCGCTCGAATTGTTAGTGGCAAGCGCAAATTTGATCACATCACGCCTACGCTAAAAGAGTTGAAATGGCTCCTAGTCAGCAAGCAAATTTATTAATCTAACTAACTAGTCTAACTTTTAAATGCGTGTCTAGTTGCGCACCACCATATTTGTTATTGCTGTTTGTAACTAGGGGCGGCGTTAGCGGTAGAGACGCGCTCTTCCCACAGGCTTAACATTCCGCTGTTTGAGAATTCCTCTAGCCAAACGACATTTTAATATTGGACTGCTTCTCTCTGGAACTCTTTAAGTAAACCTCTAAAACTTAACCTTTTTTTGTTTTGTTTTTGTTTGTTTTGTTTGATTTTAAGATAAAATTAAATAAGAACTCAATTATTGAACACTACTCCCACTACAAATTACCAGGGGAAAATTAGCAGAAGTTTCGAATACAGAATTAAGTCTATATAACCTTACTACATTGATTACTTTTAGATATTTTAGCATTTATTTTTTAGTGGTGATTCTTTTGTTGTTTGTTGTTGTTGTTCTTCTTCTTCTTCCTCTTCTTCTTCCTCTTCTTCTTCCTCTTCTTCTTCCTCTTCTTCTTCCTCTTCTTCTTCTTCTTCTTCTTCTTCCTCTTCTTCCTCTTCTTCTTCTTTTCTTCCTCTTCTTATTCTTCTTCTTCCTCTTCTTCCTCTTCGTCTTCTTCGTCGTCGTCGTCTTCTTCGTCTTCTTCTCTTTTTTCTTTTTTTGCTCTTTGTTTCCTGTTTCTTTTTTACATTACTTTCTGAAGTTCCATCCAAGCCATCGTTCATCTTATATGAACGCTAATGTTGGTTGAGCTGCACTCTGAAGATCTTTTTCAGTGTATTAATAACTGCATGGCGAAGATCTTTCATTCTCCATAGATACAACAAAGGATTGGCAATGGAATTAATTTCTACCATTAACTCGGTCAGATTAATCATCTTAAACCTTTCCACAGATAACTCATCTTGACCAAAACCTTGAGAATCTTTGAGAAATATACCAACTAACATACTGCAAACGATGTATGGTATATAAAAGAGCATTACACAAACAACCACAAGAAGCATTGTATTGAACGTCCCTCGATATTTCTCGATATTGAACGCCTGGTTTTCTGTAGGCGGTGTTTCATTTGTGGGAGCAGAATTGGGTGACACTGATGAAGATAACTTTTTCAAGGAGTAAAACGCTATAGAATAACAAGTGATTACGGTCGTCACCATCAATGCCTGATAAGATGAAGCCAAAAAAATAAGAATATGGAGTGGGAGACTGACCAAAACTAAAACAGGAATAGTTATAATACCTGTAGCTATCCACCCAATTAGAAGAACGAATGCAGTACGCTTGAAAGTCACCACACTTCGATACATGTTCTTCAATCGAATGGCCAACAAACGATCAACACCGATAATTGCTATAGTCAAGAGAGACTCTGCCCCCATCCAATATCCAAGCATTTTAAGAGCAAGCCAAACGCCACAGAAAACATCCTTTAAATTCAATAGAACTCTGATGTTTTCAACGACGGCCAACGGCTGTACAATGGCGCCCGAGATAAAGTCCGTGAGAGCAAGATTCGCTATCAGAATGTAAGAAGGCTTGTGTAAAGCAGGAGTCTTCCAGATCGTGTAGAGGACAAGAGCGTTCAAAAATGTTGCTGAGACGGCTGTTGTCGCGAATACCACAGATTCAGATATTCGGTAATCTGGTAGCTTAAGATGAAATTCGTCGTAACTACAGCCAGCCTTCATTTTGTATCATACATAGAACACAACTAAAGAGATTTGAACAGAAATCCCCAAACGGACTGTAAATCCACCTGTTAAAAATTCAAGAAAATAATATCAGTATTTTAAATAATGTTTACTGGAACGCGTTTTTATCACAAGAGATGACAAATTTTTCTTATGTTCGATATCCTTCCCGGTGTTCGATAATTGCTGTATTTGGTCGTATATATTTGATGACAAAGCAAATAGCCAAGTTTACATGACGGGGCTCATAACTTTGAAGAAACCCCTGACAGAAATATTAATTAAAGAGCATTCCATGTAAAAGCTGTATTGATTCTAATGCTGCTATATATTTAATTCTTTTCAATCTTTCAAAGTAATATAATCTTATTCTACACCTATCCAGCTACTACTAGAACAAGAACAAATGATTCACGCCCTTGTCTGGACAGAAGATAGATTTAAAGAGATTGAAAACCATGAACATATTCTTGTAACTAGGACAATCAAAATAATTTGCAGTAATTTGTCTCTTTAACTCATTTATAAATACTTTGATGTAATTAAAACAGGAGTTTTGGAATGCATACAAATAAACCATCTTGGAAGAAATAGCAGTAACACTGTCATCTGATGATACATCTGAGTCCGTGAAATCTCAGTTTAACTAGCAAGATCTGGACATCCTTTGATAAAGTGTTTTCCACTAAAAAGGCGATATATAGGGACCCTCCATTCGATTTAAACCCGAGCTATTCGCTGATTGAATCTATTCGATTTTAACCCGTTTTATTCGCTGATTGAATCTATTCGATTTTAACCCGATTTACTCGCTAATTGGATACATTCGATTTTGACCCGTGTTATTCGCTGACTGAATCCCATTCGATTTTGACCCATGTTTTTCGCTAATTGAATCCATTCGATTTTGACCCGTGTTATTCGCTAATTGAATCCATTCGATTTTGACCCGTGTTATTCGCTAATTGAATCCATTCGATTTTGACCCGTTTTATTGGATAATTGGATCCATTCGATTTTGAGCCGTGTTATTCGCTAATTGAATCCATTCGATTTTGACCCGTTTATTGGATAATTGGATCCATTCGATTTTGACCCGTGTTATTCGCTAATTGAATCCATTCGATTTTGACCCGTGTTATTCGCTAATTGAATCCATTCGATTTTGACCCGTGTTATTCGCTAATTGAATCCATTCGATTTTGTCCCGAGTTATTCTCTAATTGAATCCATTCGATTTTGACCCATGTTATTCGCTAATTGAATCCATTCGATTTTGACCCATGTTATTCGCTAATTGAATCCATTCGATTTTGACCCGTGTTATTCGCTAATTGAATGCATTCGATTTGACCCATGTTATTCGCTAATTGAATCCATTCGATTTTGACCCATGTTATTCGCTAATTGAATGCATTCGATTTTGACCCATGTTATTCGCTAATTGAATCCATTCGATTTTGACCCGTGTTATTCGCTAATTGAATGCATTCGATTTTGACCCATGTTATTCGCTAATTGAATCCATTCGATTTTGACCCGTGTTATTCGCTAATTGAATCCATTCGATTTTGACCCGTTTTATTGGATAATTGGATCCATTCGATTTTGAGCTGTGTTATTCGCTAATTGATTCCATTCGATTTTGACCCATGTTATTCGCTAATTGAATCCATTCGATTTTGACCCGTTTTATTGGATAATTGGATCCATTCCATTTGACCCGTGTTATTCGCTAATTGAAATCCATTCGATTTTGAGCCGTGTTATTCGCTAATTGAATCCATTCGATTTTGACCCGTGTTATTCGCTAATTGAATCCATTCGATTTTGACCCGTGTTATTCGCTAATTGAATCCATTCGATTTTGTCCCGAGTTATTCTCTAATTGAATCCATTCGATTTTGACCCGTGTTATTCGCTAATTGAATCCATTCGATTTTGACCCGTATTATTCGCTAATTGAATCCATTCGATTTTGACCCGTATTATTCGCTAATTGAATCCATTCGATTTTGACCCATGTTATTCGCTAATTGAATCCATTCGATTTTGACCCATGTTATTCGCTAATTGAATGCATTCGATTTTGACCCGTGTTATTCGCTAATTGAATCCATTCGATTTTGACCCGTGTTATTCGCTAATTGAATCCATTCGATTTTGACCCATGTTATTCGCTAATTGAATCCATTCGATTTTGACCCATGTTATTCGCTAATTGAAGCCATTCGATTTTGACCCGTGTTTTTCGCTAATTGAATCCATTCGATTTTGACCCGTGTTATTCGCTAATTGAATCCATTCGATTTTGACCCGTGTTATTCGCTAATTGAATCCATTCGATTTTGACCCGTATTATTCGCTAATTGAATCCATTCGATTTTGACCCATGTTATTCGCTAATTGAATCCATTCGATTTTGACCCGTGTTATTCGCTAATTGAATCCATTCGATTTTGACCCATGTTATTCGCTAATTGAATCCATTCGATTTTGACCCATGTTATTCGCTAATTGAATCCATTCGATTTTGACCCATGTTATTCGCTAATTGAATCCATTCGATTTTGACCCGTGTTATTCGCTAATTGAATCCATTCGATTTTGATCTGCGTATATACCAATATATGCTTATCGCGATGTCTTTGACACCCCTAAACCAACCAATAGATGCAAAAATTCATAAAATATCATATTTCAGACAAATAATTGCTTTTTCGCGTGTTTAACATTCGTATATATTTATTTATTTCAACTAACAGATGGAAATATTCATAAAATAGTCAATATGTCCGTCACATAACTGAAATCCCAAAATAATGTTTTCAAGCCCGCCAAAATGAAACGTTGCCCTTTTATTATCATATCTGAATTATCTGAATGCGTTTTTTTAAGCCATCGTTGAGTCATCAAGTTTCAGACTGAAGCCTTGAACAGCCTTTATTACTTGGGTATGAAAATCCACATAGGTTTCGAATAGAGCCGGTGATGTCATGATCAATATAATATAAACCGTACTTCTAGCTATTTTAGCATTTGTTTTTAATGGTTTTTCTTTTATGTTTTGTTTTATTATATTTCGATTTTTTTTTTTCTTTCTTTTTTTTTTTTTTTCTTTCTTTTTTTTTTTTTTTCTTTCTTTTTTTTAGAATTACTATCTGAACATTATCAATATAATATAAACCGCATTTCTAGCTATTTTAGCATTTGTTTTTAATGGTTTTTCTTTTATGTTTTGTTTTATTATATTTCGATTTTTTTTTTTCTTTCTTTTTTTTTTCTTTCTTTTTTTTAGAATTACTATCTGAACATTATCAATATAAATATAAACCGCATTTCTAGCTATTTTAGCATTTGTTTTTAATGGTTTTTCTTTTATGTTTTGTATTATTATATTTCGATTTTTTTTTTCTTTCTTTTTTTTTTTTTTTTTCTTTTTTTTTAGAATTACTATCTGAACATTATCAATATAAATATAAACCGTACTTCTAGCTATTTTAGCATTTGTTTTTAATGGTTTTTTCTTTTATGTTTTGTTATATTATATTTCGATTTTTTTTTTCTTTCTTTTTTTTTTTTCTTTTTTTTTTAGAATTACTATCTGAACATTATCAATATAAATATAAACCGCATTTCTAATAAATTTAATCATTTGTTTTTAATGGTTTTTATTTTATTTTATTTTTTTGTTATTATATTTCGATTTTCTTTTCTGTTTCTGTTTTTTGTTGTTTTTGTTTTTGTTTTTTGTTTTGTTTCGTTTTTTTGTTTTTTTGTTTTTCTTTTGGGTTTTTTTTTTTTTTTTGGTTTTTTTTTTTTTTGGTTTTTTTTTTTTTTTTTTTTTAAGAATTACTATCTGTACATGAGATCCAAGCCATCTTTCATCTATTAAACTTTTAAATTAACACTATAACACTAATATCGATTGCACTGCCCGGCCCTCTGAATATTTTTTACAAGGTATTAAGAACCGCCTTGCGAAGATCTTGCATCCTCCATACATACAACAAAGGATTGGCAATTGCATTTATTTGTGCGATTAATTCGCACACATTTAACATCTTAAACATTTCCAAAGATAACTCATCTTGACGAAAAAACTGAGCATCTTTTACTGCTAAAATACTAGAAACGATGTATGGTATATGAAAGAGTAGTACACAAAGGACCACAAGAAGCATTGTATTGAACGTTCCTCGATATTTCTCGATATTGAACGCCTGGTTTTCTGTAGGCGGTGTTTCATTTGAAGCAGTGTTGGGTGAAACTGATGAAGATAACTTTTTCAAGGAGTAAAACGCTATAGAATAACAAGCGATTACGGTTGTCACCATCAATGCCTGATAAGATGAGGCCAATATAATAAGAATATGAAGTGGGAGACTGACCAAAACTAAACCAGGAATGGTTATAATACCTGTAGCTATCCACCCAATTAGAAGAACCAATGCAGTACGCTTGAAAGTCACCACACTTCGATACATGTTCTTCAATCGAATGGCCAACAAACGATCGACACCGATAATTGCTATAGTCAAGAGAGACTCTGCCCCCATCCAGTATCCAAGTACTTTAAGAGCAAGCCAAACGCCACAGTAAACATCCTTCAAATTCATTAGAACTGTGACGTTTTCGACGACACTCAACGGCTGTACGATCGCGCCCGAGAGAAAGTCTGTGAGAGCAAGATTTGCTATCAGAATGTACGAAGGCTTGTGTAAAGCAGGAGTCTTCCAGATCGTGTAGAGGACAAGAGCGTTCAAAAACGTTGCTGAGACGGCTGTTGTCGCGAATATCACTGATAAAGATATTCGATAATCTGGTAGCTTAAGATCAAACAAGTCGTAGCTGCAGCTAGCGTTCATTTTGTACAGTTATACTCTATTGAAAACTGAAAAAGAGATCAGTTTGAACGGTCGGCATCGTAATCACTTAAAACGACTGAAAAGAGCACATGTTAAAATTTCAAAAATTCAATATGATTGTTTAACTTTCATCGCGCATCTAACACAGGAGATGACCAATTGTACATAGGGATAATATTGACCCAAAATATTGCTACTGTAATTACATAATTTGCCAACTGCCCTTGTTTAGCCATAGGCTAATTGAATTCCTTCTGTTTCTGTAATTTAATCTACAGTCAATTCTCGTTACAGCAGACAGCCTCAGGACCGTCACATATTGCAATAGCGAGAATTAATTACAGTCCTTTCTTTGTCATTATTTTGCCTGGGATTTTTCTTCAGTCCGTAATAGCGAGTTGTCTGTAATGTCGAGGTGTCGGCGGGGCGCCAAAGTAGTATGTATTAACAGCCAATGAAAAAAGCCCTGATAGATTGCTTAAATTTCTTTCGATATATAAGCTGTATTGATTTTAATACATCCTGCGTCGTGCTAAGCCACAAAAAGTAATTTAAAGATATTGCTTTTTCGAGCGAAAGACACCAGGAATAAAAAGCGGGATACCATTACCTAGAGATTCTTTATTTATTTATTTATTTATTTATTTATTCTTATATACAAGCGAGTCTCATGCTTATATTATTTAACGATACAGGTGTTAAATCCCTTTGAAAGGAATTTTTAGATTTATTATCGTTTACTCGTGCGCTTTGGAAAGGAAGGTGCAAGCTATTTAAGGCCCCGTCCACACGCATCCGTAAATTTTTGTATCCGCAATTTTTTTTATACTGATACGGGTTGCGTCCACACGTGTCCGCAAATTTTTGTGTCCGTATCCGCAAATTTTACGGAAGCGGATACGTGTGGACAGTGAAAACGATTCGAATACGCTGCATGTGGACGCAAACATTTTCGTATCCGTAAAGAAAAATTTGCGGATACAAAAATTTCCGGATACGTGAGGACGGGACTTAAGAAATTTTAAACTCCCTCAATTCAGAACAATTTCTGCCGTTCTACAGTCCCAAGAGGTCTATTCACTGTACTCATCACTTCTGTTCAACATTAGACTAATTGTTTCCCCAATATTTTCTCGTTTATTCTTTTCCTTGTAATTTAAAATGATCGTATATTTTGAGGCCATAAGCTAGATAACTGAGAGGTTTGAATTGTTACCCTCGTAAAATGAAGATTCAAATAAATAAAATCTAAATAAATTGTTCGCGCGCATCCTTTCCATACATGAATAGTCACAGTTCCCTGCGCCATCTTGAACGGTAGCCGTGCCTTTGCATCGAAGCGAGACGAATGGTGAGCTTGCAATGGTAGAGATTCTTTGCAATGGTAGAGACTTGCGAATAATCGTCTAAGGTGTTAAAATTAGGTCTCAATCATTGCAAGATCACCGCTCGTCTCGCTTCGATTCAAAGGCACGGCTACCTTTCAAGATGGCGCAGGGAGCTGTGAAGGAGACTATTTACACATGAGCTATAGCCATGAAAAAAAGTCGGAGACCCCGTTTTTGTTTTCAGCTTTCTTAAAGTACTTTATAATACTCAACTTTAGAGGAATTTTTTTTTTTAATCTGACGATGGGATCTTTTGTCCATGAACTTCCTTAAGTGCGTACAAGGCCAAGTTTATTTCTTTTAAACCTTGTGTCTGTTAAGGTGTTGGCAAACCAGGTACTGTACTGTTCTGCTCTTCCTTATCGTCTTGACCAGCCCCGACTCTCCGAGCATTCCCATGTGCAAGTCTGTTTGCGGCAGCTATGGTCATTTCCGTCGAGTCAATTGCCACTCTGTTGCCACGACAACCACAAAAGATCGCAAAGAATCCTCGACGGAATGTTCGGCTGGTGGCACAGTAAATCCAAGGGTTGGCGCACGAGTTAAGCATGCTCACGACTATTGTTGCGTGATGTAACGGTGTGTCAGGCTTGGTCACGCCAAACTTGATCATGACGAAAACAAGCTGATTCGGCAGCCAGCAAAGTCCGAGAACAAGAGACGTGACGAAGCACATGCGAAGCAGTTGTATCACGGGGGCTGATTGGCGTACATTAGCCGTTAAACCACGTTGCTTTCGGATGATAATGAAGAGATGAATAAAGGCAGCCATTGTTACGACCAAAGGTATATAGAAAGTGATGATGCTATGGGTTATAACGTAGCTGCGGTTGAAATATTCGCTACTGGTCAGCGATACCCACTTGCACATGCGCTTTGAAGCATTGGTTACCAGGACCTTTTCAAAGAGCGCTCTACCGTTTAGTATTAAACAAGCGAGGCATATGAAGACGACGTAGGACGACATTCTCTTTCGGGTAAAAATCGTTTTGTATTTGACGGGTTTGGCGACAGCATACCAGCGTTCAACTGCCAGGAACATGATCATTGCTATGGAAATCTTGCCTAGCGTGAACACGAAGTACTGTGAGGTAACCAGGCGACAGTAGAGCTCGCCTGCAAGGCCTGATGGCACAGGAATGTTCTCATCACCAATGATGAATGCGGGAGTGAATACTAAGACAATCCCTGTTGACAAAGTATTTAACAGAATAAAATATTTATGAAGAAAATCTTCTCGGACGGTCTTCAGTTGTTCAGGGTTCGTTGAAATTGAAATTTGGATGTTGTTTCTTTTGTTCGGTTTTTGTTTTCAATTTACTTTGTGTGTGTTAAGGTGGAGGGGTGTACATGGTGTTAAAACGACATCACCCCCCTCCCCCTCTCCCACCTTTATTAGGGACTTTAAGCTGCAGGACGGCAACGACGACGACGACGGCAACCATACAATAACACTAATTGCGCTATTCAATAGATACTCCGTTGGAATGTCGAAATACTGCAGTGCATTATTGCCATTTTATGCTTAAAGTAAGCCGTTAAATGTCCTATTATCAATTCTTGGGTTTGACGTGATGTCACCAAAAAAAGCTAAAATCCAAAGTATTGGCCTGCACTCCACAAAACGGTCAAATATTTTTTAATGCCGATATGAGAAAAGTCTTTCCAAAATTATTTTGTAGAGTGCAAACAATATATCCGTGAAATATTAGTAATACTAAGTTACACTATTTTATGCTAATTCTATTGTTTTGTTTTATTTAACTAGCACTATTTTGAACAATTTAGTAATTAGTGTTTCACGGATAAACTGTTTGAACTCTATTATCGATGTCTGATTTTAGATGTATTGGGTGAGTCAAAAACTATCGCGGATTTCCAAAGCATTCGAAATTGGGAAATTTGGTTGAAATAATACATTTTCTAACTTTTAGTAGATGATTGCTATGTTTATGAAGATGATTATTGTTATTGAAAAATTGATCGCGATAGAAACATGATTTTTTTATCCTTCGTGATTTGTCCGCCATGTTGTGTCCCTCAGTGGGAAACAAAGATGGCGGACCAATATTTTTTCAAAAAAATTATTTATGAATTAGATCTTCCTATCTAAAACCTCTTTTAACTAGGACGTGGGTTGAGACATACAGTTTTGGTTGCTCTCTCGGTCTATTGATGTTTTGTTTTATATTAGAACTGGAAAACTTTTGATGGCGTATATAGGTGAAAGCCAAGAATACCTACCGGTTGCCATGTCACAAATGGCAAGGCAAAAAATAACCACAGCCGATGCATGCCGTTTTAGTATTCTATTCTTCACGAGTACCACCACCACCAGAAAATTTCCAAACACTGCAAGGAATGCTATGATAGCAAAGGTAACCCGGAGTGCCATGGCCATACAGGATGTGTTGTTGTCCTGGTTGGTATTTGGTGGAGCACTAGTCGACGTGTTGTTGGAACTCATTTGCACCGTCGTGTTTGGATTCCATGCAGATACCGTATCTTAAATAGAAAAAAAAAAGATGGATTTAATGAGTGGCTCTAATATATCATGTCTTTCTTGTCATTCTATGAAAAATGATAACCTCTTCAATATTTATTCGCACACGTATAATCAATCAGAACCAAACCATAAGCAACTTACGCAAAATTCATAGTTGTGACATGCTTTTAATAAAAAATTTTCGTTTACTTATAAGGTATCTTATACTTTGTTTTTCCACTTACTTCTACGAAGCATAATCAAAACAAAACTGATAAAAAACAAAGCTATTCCAAAGGAAAGCTACGAGGCAAACATATTTGAAGAGTAAGCCGGTATCTTTATGAATTCAAAATGAAAATCATCTAAGGAAATAAATTTTCCAAAAAAGGTTGAGAAATAAACTGTTGCTTCTTGAAACGGAAAATTAAAACAGGTTCGTACTGCTCCTGGAATTCCCCTTGGAAAAATTCTGGAAAATTCCATAAATTTGATAATCTTCTAGTAGTATGATCCCTATTAGAAAACTGACATCTTTCACGGCCTCATTCTAACAAGAGCCATTCTTATTGCTCGGCACCACAGTTCGAATTTCTACATCAGTCCTTCAGCAACAGAAACCGACTTAAAGCTTAAAACCTAAATTAAAGACACCGTAAATAAAAAGAAGATAATAATTGAAAACGTAGATATAGCAAGCTAATTTCAATAACCTAGAAGTTAATCTAGATAATTTGCTGACTTATACATTGTCCAACTTTCGATTCCACCATTTTGTTATATTTTTAGCAGCAAAATGGCGGAATTCGAAATAGAAGTTTTTGAAAAAAAAGTTTCAAGTGCCTTTTAGCCCCAAGTATATTATTATTTTTACTCGATCAAAAAATAATAATATAATATCCAAGAATTTAAAAACGCAGTAAAATTGTTAAAATGTAGAAAAAATTACAAAAAAATATATGGAGTTTAAGTATTATTGTATCAGTTATTTATTTACTTTTATTATTATTTTTAGCTATGTTTTTTTCCCTTTATTTTAATGATTACCCAAATTTTATAAAGCGCTATGCTAGTATTTCCTTCCTCGCCCTATTTTTGACTCAACTTTAAAATTAGTAATTTCAAGCTTTATATATATATTTTTTTTCCAGAAATTATAATTCGAAGGAATAGAAACAAATCTCTTATAATCCGTCTTTCTAAGATATAGTAATAAAACTTCTTCTTCGAAACAGTTAAGCATTTAAATATTACTCTGTAAATAGATTTTAAAAATTGTTTAGCAAGATCGTTGACTATACCAACTGTTAAAAAAGAACTTATACTTGCCTCTATTCGCGATTCCTCGAAGTGTTTAGCTAGTACACGTTAAAATGTTTATTTTCTCTAAAACATCTGTTGCCTGTTGACAAGCTGCTGAAATGCTTGAGACCAGTTTATCGACGTTACCATACCAACCTCAATCTATATACTGAATGAATTTATAACTATCTTACTTGATATTTCTAGTTTAGATTTTTTTAAAACAATATATAAAAAGGTTGATGCAACCATATGATATGTGACTCGAGATATGAATAACAATGAAACAGCCGCCTCGTTAGTTGATCTAACAAGAGAAGCTAACGAGAAATGCTTTGTTAGCGTCAACCAAGATGGTGGCTATGACGTAACATGCAAGCAATGAAACTCGAAGCTCGATTTCTTTAAAAATTTTAAAATGGATGTCAAATGTTAATAATTATTTACGCCTTTTTTTCTTTCCTTTCATATCTGTTACTGCATTTATAGGTTCTGCTAATGAAGCAAAATTGAAATACTTCCGCCAATTAAGATTGACCAATAATGTTAATTTGTTTAATTTCTTTTCTAAGTTGCTTGAAAAGGACGTTTCTAACTCCAATAGTATTTCGCCAATTAAAGACCAAAATTTTTACTTGTTTAAATCATCCAGAATTTAAGTTTCTAATGTGGAATAGACTTCTACATGTCTCGATATTGCAGTTATATTTATAATTTCTTAACTACTACGGTTGTTTTGCGTATTCAAAAAGCTGTTTATTTCTTTAATAAACAATTACATGTTTGGGACTGACAAATAAAAGAAAAGAGAGGACAATTGGATGAATAATGAGAAAGCTAGGTGGAAGCTTGAAAAGAAGAAAGAGGAGGAAGATGACAAAGAAAAAGAGAAAGACTCTCTCGTTTGTCTGATCAGACTGTGAATAGTTAGTGCAATGGAACTGTTGTTCTGAAAATGAAAACTGAGGACGACTTTCTCATTCTTTACTTTTTTAATGCATACTGTAAATCATCCTCTGAGCCAATCGACTGATAATAAGATTTATTTGATAACGGTATTTTGAGCTCAATGCTTCATTTTAGAGAGTTTGAAACAGTTAGAAAGTTCAGGAGTTGATTGCCTGAAGAAAAACTCCAAGTGATCACGGTTCGCGTGTCCTCACGGTTATAAAACAAGAAATTAAAAAACAAGAAGAATGAGAATAAAGCAACAAGAATCTAGAGAGAGAGAGGGAAAGGATGGAAAGAAACAAAATAAGAAATAAAAAAAAGGCTTAAGAAAATTAGCAGTGGAAAACCGACAAGAAATGACAATGAGCAATACGAAAATAGATGAATAGGTCGTGGTAGGATGAATAAATGGACGACTAAAAGAATCTATGATTAATTGATTGCATGGATGAATGAATGAATGATTATTATATTGATTGATTGATCGATAAATATTGTATACGTGAGAAAGCCTCTTCTTAAAATATTTCTTGTCATTATATTATATTAAATAGACTGATTATACATAAATAAATGAATATCAGTAAGGGTGTTAAGGAAAATAACATCACAAGATAAAGAAAAAGGCAACTGAATATACATGTATGATATATCGTTAATGTAATAACACAAAAGTGGTATTGCATCAAGTTGCGAGTGTACACTTCGTAGATAAAAAAATACAATATTTATCATGCTGTTGAAAACTTCACACTTTGACCATTTTTCTATGAATACTAGCAATTTATTTTGCATCGTCTTTGAAAGATAATGAATTCACAGAAAATATTGGAAAATTCGAAATTTATTTACTTGTAAACTTGCTTTAGTTTCAAACTTTTGTTTTCTTCAATCAATTTTTTGTCTATTCAAAAAGAAAAATATAAGATATATTGAGCTGCAGTATTTATTAAAACTTTTTTTGTCGCGCTGTTTTGGTTAGAATTTTTTCTCTTAAATTAATAAAAAATATAAACACCTGCAACGCGTGAAGAATACTTATGCGCAGTCATTATCTTTTTATTTTGTTTGCTTTTACACTAATTTTCATTTTTTGAAATACTATTGTTGCCATCTATATATTTCAGTAGTATTTTTTGGGGAAAGCTTTCTGTGAGAGAAATTAAAGTGGTCCCAATACTGATCTGTGAAGAACGCCAGAAATCAAAAATATACTTTAAGGCTTTATAGCTTATTTTTTTAGCGAAATTAATAGTAACTGAATATTTAGCAAAATAATATAGATATTTATCATATACAGTAATTATCCATAAAATACCTATATTTCTCCTTTTCGAAAAACTGATATTTTCACATGTGAAAAAACATGTTATTTTCACATGTGAAAATATCGTTACCATGTGTATTTAAGCTATTAGTTTATAAATTAAAACTTTTTATAATAATAAAAAGCTTATTAAGTGGATCTTATGCATAATTATATAATAAACAGAATATTACATGGGCGCTTGAAGATACGAAATTTATCTTCTCGTATTGAAAATCTCTCAACGCTCGAAGATAAATTTCGTATCTCCGCGCACCCAATCTATATTTATTGCACTAAGCATACCTATAAATCCTGCTACCATTTACGAGTTTTTACTTTCTTGTGTGTTTGAAATATCAATTTGAGGGACGACAACAGTAACTTATAAGCATGATTTGGTTTAGGGAAATCCTCAGTGGATGTTGTCATTTGTATACGTACTATAAATCATGAACAAAAGCGGTCAACGGAAGGTATTGACATAAAACGTTTAGCTAGATTAGAGGGATAAATTAGTGACTCAAACCTCAAGCTTAGAAGCCAAATATCTATGTCAGGCATCCAACTGATCATGATATATAGGATATTGCCAAGAGAGCATAAATAAGAGAGGGAAACACACGCAGTTCAAATTTCGACTTACCCTTCTCCCGTGCTTCATCAATTTGCGCGCGCTCGTATTTCCATTTTGTTTTTAGCGATCAAAACAATGAAAAGAAGAGCGTTGGCTGGCAAGTTGACGACAAACGGGAGTAGGATAAGGCGAAATTTAAAGTGCAGCCGGTTACTAAAAAATTACATGGCGCGCACGTTAATATTAAGAAGCTTCTCTCCCTTATTTATGCTCTGTTGATATTATATGACCATGCACGCGGAGATAAGGGTTTTATCTTTGAAAAGGTAAAATCCGTACCTCCAATATATAATTATCGATAAATTACAATTTTGGTGGATTTTTTAATTTATTGCGATTCCTAAGAATTCTTATCAATAAATAGGAGGATATTACATGGGCGCGCGGAGATACGAATTTTATCTTCGAGTGTTCAATTGATATCTCACGAGTGAGCGCAGGGAACGAGTGAGATATCTAAATTGAACACGAGAAGATAAAATTCGTATCTCCAAGCGGCCATGTAATGTTCTGTTTATTATATAGATATCGATGAAACTTAAATAAAACAAAAGCTCAAAAATTCTTTATTAAATAGCAAGCCGATTCATCAGCGATATCTTCACGTGTGAAAGATATGGTATCTTCCACTGGTGAAAGATATCAAGTTTTCGAAACTAGAGAAAACCTGTTATTTCATCGATATCTATATAATAATGTTATTTTCACACGTGAAGATGATCATGAAATGATCCGTTCACATGTGAAAATATCACTTTTTAGTAAAAGAGATCAAAATGAATGTTTCATCGATGATTATATTTTAAATAGAATTAGTCACAAGGATTTCTAACATTA
The DNA here is from genome assembly GCA_011057435.1 of Actinia equina. NCBI lineage: Eukaryota > Metazoa > Cnidaria > Anthozoa > Actiniaria > Actiniidae > Actinia > Actinia equina. The sequence goes on along the minus strand of WHPX01000226.1, from coordinate 93,168 downwards.
ATATAAGAGCATGGGATAGCTGTTAGTTATATATTTGACGGAACTACTTTAGGATAGAAAACCAACGGGGTCCTTTTTATAGATTCCCTATTCTAATAGCATTTTGCACTTATCTTAAGTATAATGCTCAGAAGATTATTCATTGCTCGCGCACATAGTACGTTCCTACGCATAAGTTTATTGCTTATCGAGATCTTTTGATAGCTTTTGATTTAAAAAAATGTCAAAGAAACAGGTTTTCGCTCCGTTCAAACTCTCGTAGCTCTGAAACAAAGTTAGTGACCCCTCGTTTCTATTTAGTTTTTTGACTTTATAACACCTAATTTTATAACAGCAAAAATTTAGACAAACATTTGACAATGGAATCAATTCGAAATATTTTGCATAAAATCACTTTTTTTTTTTTCATATTTGGAACAGAACTTCACGTAACTTGAAAGCTAATTCAAGTCCAAACTGACCAGGCCAATAAATAACTTTTTTCTCCTCATTTTCAACATCAGAAGTACGATCAATCATTTTTAGTAAAATATAAGTTATTTTTTACACGGCTTTCAATGTTTGCAATCACGCATTTTTAACGCAAAAAGGATGAATTTCCACATAATCTCAAGACTAAACGAGTCGGTAACCCGCCTCATTTTTGATTTGTTCGTCGTACTTTTAGTATGATGTACTTTTATAAAAATTTTAAGAAAACCATTAAATTCCTAATTGAAAAATTGAAGAATCTTACTGTATTCGCTTTAAGTTAAACAGCTGCCTCTGGCTGTTTACGATTTAAAATATTAGTGTGGGACAGCTGAAATAAAATGCGTTTTTTAATCAATGAACGCATACGAACAATAGAACAGGATCTCGGCTGAATTCAGTTTAAGCATTTTTTTTCCTTTGGTTCCTCTAACCAAACCTAAAATCGTGGTAATCACAAGTCTTGTTATTTCATTATCTCGCAAATTCTTGCAAAGGGACTTTTTTTTGACAACATTTTATATTTTCTGGATTTAAATATTTAAATTACTTAACGTTGCTATCTTCCTTATTAGCAAAAGTAATTTGAAAATTTTGTTAGAAAGCTTTTTTGATACAGAATGTAACTTAATTGATTCAAAAAAAAAACAACAACAGAAAATGACGCGTCCCGAGCTCGTTTGTTAAATAATGAATTTGAAAATTATCTAATCTTATGTTATTAAGTTTTCGTCCGGGTGAGTGTAGTTTTGAGAAAGACTGTTGTTGGTTGTGAATGACAACAACCTGAGCGAAAGTTATCCTCAGAGTCCTGTGAGAAAACGAGAGAAAGAGTCTCTTTTACTGTCTCTCGTTTACTTACTTGACTCTGAAGATGACACCCGCTCAGGTTGTCGAAACGTCAGTCACCACCAACAACAGTCTTTCTCTAGAATACACTCACCTGGACCATTTCACTTCACAACAAACTGTCATTCACCACCAACAACAGTCTTTCTAGACTACACTCACCTGGACCATTACACTTCACAACAAACTGTCAGTCACCACCAACAACAGTCTTTCTCTAGACTACACTCACCTGGACCATTACACTTCACAACAAACTGTCAGTCACCATCAACAATAGTGTTTCTCAAGACTACACTCACCTGGACCATTACACTTCACAACAAACTGTCAGTCACCACCAACAACAGTCTTTCTCTAGACTACACTCACCTGGACCATTACACTTCACAACAAACTGTCAGTCACCATCAACAATAGTGTTTCTCAAGACTACACTCACCTGGACCATTACACTTCACAACAAACTGTCAGTCACCACCAACAACAGTCTTTCTCTAGACTACACTCACCTGGAACATTACACTTCACAACAAACTGTCAGTCACCACCAACAACAGTCTTTCTCTAGACTACACTCACCTGGACCATTACACTTCACAACAAACTGTCAGTCACCATCAACAATAGTCTTTCTCAAGACTACACTCACCTGGACCATTACACTTCACAACAAACTGTCATTCACCACCAACAACAGTCTTTCTCTAGACTACACTCACCTGGACAATCACACTTCACAACAAACTGTCAACCACCACCAACAACAGTCTTTCTCAAGACTACACTCACCTGGACAATCACACTTCCCAACAAATAATTCGTTCTGGCTGAGGGAACGAAATACCCCTTGTTCGCTTTTTAATTTCTATTACTGAGTTAAATATAGACAACAGACACCTGACCTTATTCTTCTGCATAAACTAAAACACGATAAAATAAACTCCTGTCTTAAGCAATATCTACAGCCTGTACCTAAACCTAATTTTGCCTCAAGAAACTACTACGAAAACAATTTCCAAGAACTTAATCTCTTCAAACAGGACTATTACCTTAACTCATTTCTAACTAGATCTATCAAATTATGGAACTTGCTACCAATACACTGTGAATGAGTGATGTGAGCCTTTCCAAATTTAATGAACTTGTGACTACCCGTTTTGCATGCTTCCAAAATGGAACATCACTTACGACCTTAAAATCTTTTCAATTTGAATTTTGATAAATTTTGACATTTTTTTATTATTGTTTTTTTCCTCGTCAATTTTAATGTTAATCATGCTTGTACTGTATGTAAATTGTATGGAGGGGGAATATCAATTGGGACGAAAGTTCTGTGTTCTTCGCCAGTCACAACATCTGTATGTCTCAAAATTTATAAAATGTTAATGTTTATATTGTGACAAATAAAATAAAATAAAATAAAATAAAAAAGTTACTTTCCGTTTAAATTTTTGGCAAAATATTACTTTTTACCTGTGTGGCTTTATGGAATTCAAAGAAAAATATAGGTCCTGTGCAAGAGTTGAGGCTTTTTGTCCGGTTGAAGTTCAAAACTTTTATCACTCGTTAAAAAAATTTGAAGGCAAAACTTGGGAAGCGTGGATCTTGAGCTCAAATGGCAAACGTACCGAAGAAGTCGGCTACCTTAATGGACTTCTTTCCCAAAAATATATATTATGTATATACCACGATGAACAACGAGTCCTCTATACACTTTTCATGAATTGACTGGCTCATTAAGACGATGTTTTTATTTTGTAGAAATGTATAGTTGTTGTGTGTGAAAGCCTGAAGAAGAGAGAGGCAGAGAGAGAGAACAAGATAAAAGGAGGAAGAAAGCAACGAAAAAGGAAGAAAGAAAAAGAAAATTAAAGAAAGTAGAAGAAAGTAATAATTTACATCATTATTCGTGCCTTTCCGAGCGCAAATTATTTCTTATATCTTGAGGGGAAAAACTTACAATTCCACTATGTTCTAATTAATATTTCATACATAAATAACTTCTTCCCAGTTTAACACGATGAATGTTTCTCCTTTTGTTCAAAGATTATTTAATGAATTGCGTTTCCGTGAGTAGGTAATTAAGGACTTACTTTTCCACACGGAAAGTGAGATTTCAAGTTACTAAAAAAATGTGTTATATTTTGAATTTATTTTTAGATTTCGAATATCACAATTTCTCTTTATGTCGTGAAAGAATTTAGCTAGAAAAATATACTTCTGTGACTAAACGATACTCAATCGGTTCACACAAGCCCGTTCATTTTCTCGTCTTTTTTGTCACTGACATTGTTTTTGAGAATGTCGGAAATAAACCTTTTTTTAAAATGTAATATCACCTTGCGAGCTTAAGAATGCGGTCTTACAAAGAGATATCCGAAATCTCCCAACTAATTTAAGATAAGATAAATAATTTTTTGACGTCATGAGGAAAATAGCTGCCGACTTATATATTTTACTAGTCGTTTCTAGCAACTCCCCCCCGCCAAAAAAGTTATATTTGTAAAATATAAAATATATATTTGTACTCAAAATTCTTCACAAAAAAGGGAGAAATTAAAGCTAACTCGAAATCTCACAGGAAATAAAGTTCAAAATGTGGAATAAAATTTTAGTAACATGAAAACTTTCTGTGTTGGGAATTTTTTTCTTAATTCTTTCGTTACGTCGGCACCATTGTTAACATCACCACAATGGCAGCCATGCTTTTGTCATTCATTAACTCCCTTGGGAATGCTAGCAATAGCTTTCCACGGAAACAAAATTCATGAAATAATTTTTGAACGAAAGGAGAAAACTCATGTTCAATTAGAACGTAAGTAGAAAATAGTAGAACTTGCTAGGGTTGCGCAAGGTATACAGAATAAGTTTGCTCTCGCGCGGAAACGCAGCAAAAGTGCTGTGTTCCTTTGTCCAGCGTAAACTCAACATTAGAATCAAAATTTTAGCTAATTCATAGTTTAATTTTACGCCTAAAAATATCAACTGTTTAGAATTCAGAAGGCTTCTTTTCTTTCCACTAAAACCACACACACATACAAAAAAGCTTCTCTTACGAATGACAGCAAACAATGGTCAGTGTTCATCGTCGATATCAATTTTCATCGTTTTTCCTAATATCGGGAACAGCCATTTGTTATTTGAAAAAAAAAGCCATGAAAGATTGTCATTTTTATGACTTGAATCATATTTAACTTGAATTTTAAAGCCCACGATTAAGAACTTCCAACACTGTGCAAAATTCTTCAAAATTAACCAATCGAAAATAGAAAAAAGATTACCAACTGTTACTAAAATGTTTCTCGAAATTTTATCAAAATGAGTTCAAATATTTCTTAGTAAGCTACCTTTTGTTTCCTTACCTTGAATTTCAAAATGTAGACAAAAGAACATCCTATTTCGCTCTCTTGTGTACACGAATATTACACTTTGTAAATCTCTCCAGGAAGTCCTTTGAATAGACTTCATTGCTTAATTAGGCCGCATCTATTCGACATTGAAATTTTCCTGGAGATCACTTATCAGTATTTTTAATTTGATAAGCTTGCGTACTGACTTAAACTAAAGATGTCATAGTGTTGCGATAGCAATGAGAATAAGTTTTGTAAGTCTAAAACATTTTATTGACACAATAAATGAATCCAATACTTTAAATAATTGCTAATTAAAGAAAAAAAAATTCAAGTTGGAAACTAAATCGTCGTGGATTTGATTTACGGTAAACCAAAGTTTATCGGTTTTGTAAGCTCGCTCTTTTACTAGACATCCCGAGGTTAAGGAAAAAACTGGATCAAGTTTGCATTGCAGTGCATCTTGGGGCTGTTTTAATGGCCGAAATATCCGCCATCTTGGAAATATGTCCACTAAAACAGTCCCACAATGCATTGCAATACCAACTCGACGCAGTCTTTCACTCAACCTCAGAATAGCTAGTGCTCGACACACACACTCTTGCCTGGCAATGTTAATCCCTGGGCTTGGTCAAATAATAAGCCTGAAGCGAGATGACGTTTTATCCCCGACTCTATACCATAATAGTTTTTAAAATTCTTTCATTTTAAAATTTTTGATTCCTTAGAGAATACAGGAACAATAGTCATGATTAAAGAACGAAAAGCAGTGTGAAAAGGATTATGGTCTAGAGACGGGGGTAAAACGTCATCTCGCTTCAGGCTTATCAAATCATAAAAATACGTGCTTAAAAACAAGTTTAATAAAGCAATAAGCAAGGTTGCTAGCTTAGATTGATTAATGCTGTTGGCTTCCTAAGCCGATGACTGAAGTCTGACGTGCTACCGATGTTTGCGTCAGACATCCCTTAACTATCTTTCATGATCTTTCAGTTTTTTCCGTCGGTACTAGCGAAAATCTTTTGATGGTTGAAGAGTTTTTTTGTCGTCTTGTTTGTTAGCAGATTATCGAAAATTGAATCTCCGCAGAATTGAAAAGTTTGAATAAGGCTAATTAAAAGTAGAAGCGAGTTAAAAGTAGAAGCGAGATGGAAGAAAATTGTATAAACAATGGCTATTTAGGATTTATCTTTGAAAACTGAAAGGCCTTGTATTATTCAAAAGGTCGGTAGTCACTTCCGAAGAAAAATTTGAATGAACGCAAATAACATCAGAAATAATAAAAATAAGGAAACAAATAAATAAAATAAAAAAATACTGAATAAACTGAATAATTTAAAAATTTAAAGTAATAATTATTTTTTGCTAAAAAATTTAACCATTTTATCTTTTTCATACTTCGATGTTCTTTTACTTTCTTTCTTTCCTTCTTTCTTTCTTTCTTTCTTTCTCTCTCTCCTCTTTCTTTCTTTCTTTCTTCATTTCTTCCTTCCTTTCTTTCTTTCCCTTTCTTTCTTCCTTCCTTCCTTCCTTCCTTCCTTCCTTCCTTCCTTCCTTTCTTTCTTTCTTTCTTTCTTTCTTTCTTTCTTTCTTTCTTTCTTTCTTTCTTTCTTTCTTTCTTTCTTTCTTTCTTTCTTTCTTTCTTTCTTTCTTTTTATCTTTCTTTCTTTTTTTTCTTTCTTCCTTCCTTCCTTCCTCTCTCTCTCTCTCTCTCTCTCTCTCTCTCTCTCTCTCTCTCTCTCTCTCTCTCTCTCTCTCTCCATTTATAGTAAACTTTCTTCTAATTTATCATTTGAATCCTTCAAAGTTTAATTCTTTGTTTGCTATTTCATGCTAACTCATGAACATTTCACGGCCGCCATGTTGGATGAATTTAACAAAAGATTCGTCATTAGTCTCTTTTGTCATATCATCCAACATGGCCGCCGTGTCTTTTGTAATTACATTCTCTTCGGAATGATTGAAAACCAGCAATATAGATGACTATAGTTGCTGAAAAAGAATCAATCTCAATAGACCTTGTGTGGATCGGTAATTATCAAGAACGTAACACATAAAAGAATATAATATAGCACGTAAATTCTCGACTTTCACATCCCCATAATGCCTTGCGTCTTTTGATGGTAACCAATCAAAAAACTGTCCCAATTTGAAAGGTTTCTTAATTGAATTTATACTATACCTGCTTTTATCTGTACAATACTGATTATCAGTTTATTCCAAGTTATTTTTGCGTGTACAGATCATGAAGAGTTTTGGTATACAGAAAATGTATTGATTTACAAAATATGTTTAATTACCTTAAACGTCTTCAAGCTTCTATCTTTTTCTGTTTTTTACTTCTTTATTTTATCTTTCGATACCAAACAAGGTATTTTCAGCATTGTCTGATCAGCCTTCAGCAAAATAAGCGGGTTTTTACTATCTGGTTACCCAGAAAGTCGAGAATGCAACACATTTTGAAATCAAAAAATGGTTTATTGTTATTAAAAATATTAATATACCTACATACACGTTACTGCTAAATAGCAATTTTAGCATATTATAAAATTTTCAATCATTTTCGAAACAAAAAACTTTGTAGCCGCGTTAACTTTGTTGGCTATACGAATTACAAACGGATAAACACTTACTTAAAATAAGCTTTTATTGTAAATTTTTAAAATTTCTTGTAGATAACTTGAAACATTACTATATAATTTGCAGCTATGACTTTTTTTCACAAATATTTCGTACTACATTTCAAGAGAATACATATTCAAATCCAACTCAAAACAAAATGGCGTCCTTCACGCCAATGTTTCGTCCAGGACTCTAGGCGCGCGGTCATGTTAGTTTGATTCTTTTTCAAGTCAGAGAATCATGCATTGCGCGCTTTCCGAGATCACCTGGAACTAATTAGTACAAAATAGCACTAATGAAACAATCGAAAACAAAAGAAATAGATGTGTTTAGTGATATGTAGTGTATTTCACGGATATAGAGCAGTTTTCATATGACTGTAAAAAGCTCAGTGCCGTAAGCGTGACGTGCCGTGACCGTGATACTTCCTAGATTTTTAATTGGCTGATTTTTTTCACGCGCAATATGATTGGTCTTAAAGTGACGTGATCTTGGCGTGACCGTGTCCGCTCCGTTTATGCCGTGTTCCGGATATTTGATTGGATGGAGAGTAAATTCTTGTGCAATGTGATTTGTCTGGCGTATCCCTTCCTGTGTCACGACCGTGTTCGAGCCGTGAACTTTTCACAGTCATACGAAAACTGCACTATTACATGCGCTCTATTACAATCCATCACGCACAAAAGACTAAAATATTTCAAAATTCATGAATTATCCAACGTAATTTATAATGAATGAAAATTCAACTGCGAATTCAAATGACTAAATCTCCCTGCCGAGTTTTCATCTCCCACGCGCATGCGCAAATCACTGCTTGATAATTTGATGACGTAATCAATAGCAGGAGGTCCACGTCCATCGTCCTTGAGCTTGACGTACTTTGTGCAGATAGCAACAGGAACGTTGATACCAGGCGGGATGTTAGCCTTCTCGTTTCCATGCCAAAAACATCCTGTCCATTGCGCAAATTGACATACCATAGACCTCAGCTTGTGTCGGTATACTTTGTTGCTAAGTAAAAAAATACAAGGGTTGACACACGAGTTAAACATGCAGAGAATGACCGTAAATTTGTGCCAGTCTGTGTTGAGTTTGACGACGTTGAATTTGTAGCATAAATAGTAGACTTGGTTTGGTAACCAGCAGATGATCATGACAACAGCGGTGACCGCCGCCATTACTGTGATCCGACGTAACGCTATTTGACTTCGATTGCTGACGATGCACGAAGCTGATTTCTTTATAAATATGTACAGATAGGTGTATGTCACAAACATTGTCAAAACCGGGCAAACAAATTTGATCACAAATTCCACAATTCCGATGAATTCCCGAGTCATTTCCGATGCCCATGACGAAAAGGTGCAGCTGGGTGGACCCGAATCGTTCAAGGGCTTCTCGTATTTGGTCTCAATGAGGTGCGTGCTATTGGCTGCGAAGGACAGACACCAGACTACAGATAAATATATCCGAACTTTAGAAGAATGGAACGTTTTTTTGTACTGCAGGGGTCGGAAGACTGCAAACCATCGTTCGATCCCTAGCAAGGTGACAGTGTAGAGGGAAACAATTCCTAATGTGAAGGCCATGAATTGGTTCTGGATAACGTAACAGAAGATAGTTGCACCTGGTCCTGGGGATGGTAGGATGTAATGTTCTCTAATGACATATGATGGTATCATGATAATTATTATTCCTGAAAGATTAAGGAGATGAAGAATAAATGAGAGTGGAAAGGCAGGGAGGAGGGAGGGATTGAATGGAGGGACGGAGACTCGTAGGGACGAAGGGAAATAAAATAAAATAAATAATAAATAATAAACAAATAAATATCTTTATTTTAAGTGTCTAGTCTCTAGTGCTTTCGCACTAATTGGGGACTCTTTTCACTCACATACACTACCACTACATTTGATATTCTATGAACAACAACGCTTAACTCACATGTTGATTTTTACGGAGGAATGAATGACGGAAGAAATAAAGCCGGAGGGTGGAGGGAAGGAAGGGTGGAGGGAAGGAAAGAAGGAAGGATGAATGGTTCGATAACAAAATCCAGTTTCATCCAGGATTATTGCCATGTCGAACATCTTAAATACATGGCCCATGTTTGTCGCATGGAGAGTGACGCCCTCCAGAAACAGGTCCTTGATAAAAGGACCACCTCAAGAGTTTAGAAGATATTTGAGGATCTCCTCCAGATAGATCCAATGCAATCCAGAAAATGATGATGGACAAAACCAAGTTCAAACATCTGCTCAGAGGACGTTTCCTGGAGCAGTTGTGACCTAAGGCCAAGGAAGGTGCGAGAGGGAAAACCTGATGATGATGATGATGGAGGGAAGGAAGGAAAGAAGGAAGGAAGGAAGGAAGGAAGGAAGGAAGGAAGGAAGGAAGGAAGGAAGGAAGGAAGGAAGGAAGGAAGGAAGCATTACACCCAAGCTAAAGGGTCTATTAATAGCTGTACCCGTGTGTGAATATAAATTACAACCCACTTCACATACATATTTAACCACGGATTCATGTAAAAACTGGCACGTCATCCATGATATATACTTTGGTCACCGTTACCTGTGAGCATATCTGTGAACGCTAAACTAAGTACCATGGTATTGTAGGCATTCTTGAGCAGCGCTCTGTTGGTGATGATCAGAACCACGAAGACAAGGTTCCCAGTGAATGAAAGACAAGCAATTCCTCCAAGGAATACAGACTGCGAGAGATCTCGATTGTACATGTCTTCAATCTACGTCTGAAAAAAAATGTACTGATTGGGCGGTATATTGATGGTTTTCAACCATTCCTAAGAGAATTAGATAACTAAAGACACGGCGGCCATGCTGGAGGATATAACAAAAGAGTTAATTGACAATTCTTTTGTTAATTTCCTCCACATGGCCGCCGTGAAATCATCAGTTGATAGATAATGGAATATAGGTTTTTGCATAAGCACCTGATGGCAGCCATGACAGGAGGCACGAAATAGAGTCTTTTCCCCTGGGAAAGTGAATTCGTTCTCATGTAAATCAGGATAAACTAAATTCAATTGTTCTTGTTAATATTTTCCTCTCTCACACGACCATGATTCTTTTGCATTAAAACAAAATATTTCATGTGGCGTTCTAATGACAGAGCAATGATTTGATAATTGATAATAGAGCTGTTAAGTGTGACATATTAGCTAAGCCCTTTGAAGTAACGGTCACGTGTCTGTACTGGAGGGCAAAATTTATGTTTTTATTTTAAATTGGTGATTCTTTTTAGGTACTTGTAAAGAACTGGATGAAACGATGTGTAACCAGTGTGTTACGAAATGCAGTTTTATTACGATCTCTAGAAACAGGTTGTAGAAATTTTGTTTGCTCACCAGTGTATTTTACCCATGTTCATTTATTGCTCTCAGTGATTTATTCAGCACGTGATTACTGGGTTGCGATAAAGCAAACTACATATTTTTCATATGACGTTCTAATGGTTTGATAATAGAGCTGTTAAGTGTGACGTAATTCGAACGAATAACGACTTCCTGCTGATCCAAATTAATAATCACTTCTACAGACATTTTTCTGTATTTTTTTCTTCGTAGCAGGATTTTCTTGTCATATCAGATCTAAATGTTGAAGATAGAGAATAAATCATGGGAATAAGTTATTGCAAAATCTTAGCGAACCCTTTTGCGTGATTGGACCCGGAAATACGTCACAACTTAAAAGCCCTATACTACCGGCATATTAGTTACGAAACTAAAACCTGTCAGTTGACACTTTCTAAAAGTCCATTTTTTAATATATTTGTTTACTCTATTATCGTATAATTTGCAAAAAACGCCGATAATTAATATAAACGAGGTGTGAACTGAATTTCTACTAGCCAAAATTTTTTGTCCAAAATAGCGATGGTAAAAAATGCATTCTATTGTAAAATACATATAATAGAAATAATTTCAAATAGAAGCTTAGCAAAGTCTGGCAACGTCTTTTCGTTCCGAATTAAACCCGTTCAAAACCTTCTTCACCTGTTGTATATTAGTAGCGTTACTTCTCTAAAAGCAACATGTAATTTAAATAAGGTTTATCTTAATACGATTGCTTAAATTCTATAACTAATCTTCCACATGATCATTGATTAAAAAATGCTATTGATTAAAAAACTGGTTATTGAATACTAATAATCCTAGCATATAAGATTAGGTGAAAACTTAGGGTGTTCCTTATTATTGTCGCTTCGTGTGGTATAATTCATTTTATTACTTTCGTTTCCGATTTGTGCTAGCGTCTTTGATTTCTTTATAATCCAAACGAGATCTCATTACGAATGCGTTTATATTAAGTTATGAATTTGTTTGTAACCGAAAAGAGATTCGGAAGATGGAGAAGGATCGCGATCAAGAATACGATCAAGTGAATAAAGAAAGACAGGTAGAAAGAGAAAGAGAGAGAGAAGAAAACAAAGAATGAAAGAAAGAAAACAAATGAAAACTTGAAGAATTGATTGTATTATTTATTAAAACGAAATGAATAACATGACTAGGAAAAATATATACCAGTGAATATGCGAAAAAGGAGAAAAACTAAAAGAAATCAAGAGAGAAAAAGAAAGGAAAAAGGAGGAAAAAGGAGCGATATAAAGTCAGGGGAAATACGGTCGATAAATATGTATAGTTATCGAGAGTTTATAAGCCGCTATCATTTGATTTCATACTTACAAACTTTAATCCAGTTACCAAAAACACCAAACAGCAGTTGTCACGGAATCTCTTCAAACCGTTAGTTCACCGTTAGTTATTAAAACGGATCGGATGTGTATCGTTTTTCCAACAGCTAAAATATAGTGTTAAAACACTCTAGTCTTGAACTTTCCTGCAACCTTTAAGTTAGAAATCCCGGTAAACTCACCGGTAAAGCGTAACACATGTACAGTTCTGAGGCTGAACTGTTGAAAATAATATTTTTTGAGGAAGCACGATTCTACATACACTTTTTGACAGGTTGTTTACTGACTTTCATAAGATTAAATAATAACTTCCTCGATCTAAATTATAAGACCATCTTCACTTTCAGCTGTTTTCTCTTGAAACTCCTCCTATTGGTTGGTTTCAAGTCATGTGCTTTCGCATCATTTTTATTACCATATTTGGACATGTTTATTTTCGATAAATCTGTTCTAAGATTTCATTTTCTGATTAATTTTTCGATGATTTCTTTAATGATCGCTAATTAATAATTCGAAAGTTGAAACCGGAAAAAACGTCTGCTTAGAAAGAAAACATGCATTTTTTTCCTCTAGAAAAAAAGATAAATTTATAAGGTTCAATTATAAGTCTTAAACCCATTCACACCTAAACGTATTTAGTTAAGCTGTGTTTTCATTAGGAGATAAAAAAGAGAAACTAGAAACCTACAATATAATGAAACTTTCTAGAATATTGTCACAGCAAGACAAAGGATAGTTTACATGCATTATTTCACCAAATATTGTGCAGTGTTCGTAGATAGTTTCCAAACCTGTTTAGTTAAACCACTTTAAAACATGTTTAAGTTTGTTGTGAATGGAGTATTAAAATGTAGCGTTGAGAGTTTAAGACTTCAAGCAAAGCGACTCACTCATTCGACATTTTCAGCTAATGGTTTTATCATATATTCGAGGTAATTCCTAATGAATAAAAAGGTTTTTAAAAAGTCGATAATTAAAGTTAGTATGGCGGTAGATATTATTGTGCTCTCAGATTTCTCAAGTTTCTAGGTAATTTGGGGGAAACTTAACTTTGATAAAAAGTTTTGGCATGAAGTTTCTTAATTTCAATCATTTTGGTTCAAACCTTCATTATCAGATAAAGAAAACCATTTAATAGTGGCTGCCAAAGTAACCAGGATATTAAAAGTAAAACAGAAGTCTTGTATCTTGTAAGCAAAGTTTGTTATAAAATAAATTAAAATAATTGGTTTGAGCGCGTACGTGCATGGATTCTAAAAATAAATATGATTAATATATCTTTTTTGAAAACATTCTTGATGTGGATAAATTAAATATGATTAATGAGATGATTTAAAAAATAAGAATTACTTAAATTTATATTATATTAGTTGTTATGGTGAAGCAAGCACAAATTAAAGACCCATGATGCACCGCGGTCACAGATGAATTTCGTGGTCCATGAAATTCAAAGATTCATATATTGAATAATAACTTCATATTAAATCCTTTTTGACATAGCACTAAGACACAATAATGATTCTTTTACATTCTTTTACGGCTTTAGGAACTATTTAAGAGTTTATTCAAAATGTTGGAATTGTTTTTTCAGTGGTGACACGATTCAAAATGTAAACAAATTGTGATGCATCACGGTAAGTGGCAATGGGTCTTCAAGTTTAGGAATATATACACCTAATTGAAAAAAACGTTGTCGGGTGCAAAAAAAGGTTATATCATGAAAGCTAAGACCGAAGGGGAGCATGGGAAGACAAACAGTTATGCTAATTTCATGCGTATTGCAGATTTCCCTTCCTGTGCACATTTTATGCATCATGGCTTTGGCAAGTTGTTAATCTAGGTCGACCGACTTTGCTCTACTGTGCATTTTTACATGTCTATATGCAAATATAATACACACTATGATTTCGGAGTTCCCAAAATCCTTTTCGGTCTTAGCTTCGATGATATGACCTTCTCGAACCCGACTACGCTTTTTCAATTGATGTATTTTTTTTTTCAATAACTATTGACAAAATATTCTGATAAACAGATGAGTTTGAAATCAACGGAGATTTATGATGCTGCTATTTCTGTTGATAATGATGTTAATGACTAGGGGTAACCTCAGGTTAGGAAGTGCGGGCGTAGAACATTGGTGGAAGATATTCTTACTTCATTTGAGAGGCTTGAGTAGCTATTCATATATGGAGAGGCAGATGCAAGTGAGTATTTAGCTAGTGATTTGGTTTGCCTTAAGGAAGGTTATCCCTGGGGATCGAATTCCCTCACGTATACGCGTAAAATCTGTTTGAGGACTGGCCTAATCTTGTAAGTCTGCATTCCTCGCATTCTTTGCATTCCAGTTGGAAGTCGAAAACTCAGAAAAGCTGTCTAGTCTCTCGTATTCCGCGGGCCCAGGCCGCTTGGCGTTTTCTCGTCAATATTATGCTTGCGTGCTCCTCTTGTCGCCCGCAATAACGATGATGACAATGGTGATAATGATATGACATGTGATGCTGCTGATGAGGATGGTAATGATGATGATGATGATGATGTTCTTGGCTATATTGCTGTCGAAGGTGGTGGTGATAATGATGCTTTCAATAATTATCTGACGTCGTTTATTTTAATTTAATAACCGCTGGTATCAATCAAGAAAGTGGTATGTACAACTTTCTCCATAATCACGATGTTTTGGTAAGTGTTTTCTTAATACAGATATGACTCAGTTGCTTCATCTTCTTTCACTAGGTATTAGTTCTTCATTCACCATCTACAAACATCATAATTGCAGTCATCTAAATAAGTCACAAGAATTAAAGCCTTTGTCAACGAGGTTAGTCAAAGATGAAGCTCTTCTGCCACTAATTAATTCTGACATAAGGGTTGCTTCACTGGCTTCATTTGACTACGTCTTCCATCTTCCCTCTAATTCACCCACGGACATCATCACTTCAGTCATCACAATAAACAAGACATCAAGTGTTTATCAAAGAAGGTCAAACATGTAGTTCTTCTCTGCCACTAATTAATGATGACCTGACTGTTGCTTCAACCTCATTCACTACGTCTTCTATCTTCCCTCACCACCCACGGACATCATCACTGCAGTCATCAAAGTAAACAAGAACTCAAGTGTTTGTCAAAGAACGTTCCTCTGTTGTTGCCGGAAACTTTCATTTTCACAGAGTTTTATTTTCACGTTAACAACAGTTTTAAACAATTTAAATTCATGATTTTATGCGCATTGACTGGCCAATAAGTCGTTTAATTAAATGAACAGGAATTACTGTAGTATAATTTGTTTCTTTTAGTAAAAAACAGCCTGGGCAATTTTAGTCTTAGCCTACGGCATGGATTCATGAAATATTCAAACTGAAATGAACTTTAACCAAGTCTGAATTCGCTAGGCCTGGCATTAATTATGATCCCTCAAAAAGCAAGCGTGCTCAGTGCTTTGTAAAGATTATTTGATACGTTCGTGTACACTGTGTACTTGGTTTAACATGCAAGAGAGCTCCATTTCTCCGCCGGAGATCGATCGACTAGCAACATAAAAATTATGTATGCGGTGAACTGTACGAAGATTTACTAAACATTACATAATTATTTAAGATTAAAAGGACATGAGATAAACTGATACAATTTCTTACCGAAATTACGACACACAGTTGTGAATCAGATCACGTCCAGTGAAAGGACCTCATGAAATGGACTGATCGCATCCAGTGAAAGGACCTCGTGAATTAAATCACATCCAGTGAAAGGACCTCATGAATTAGATCACATCCAGTGAAAGGACCTCATGAATCAGATCACATCCAGAAAGGACATCATGAATTGGATCACATCCAGTGAAAGGACCTCATGAATCAGATCACATCCAGAAAGGACATCATGAATTAGATCACATCCAGTGAAAGGGCCTCATGAATTAGATCACATCCAGTGAAATTAAGGACCTCATGAATTAGATCACATCCAGTGAAAGGACCTCGAGAATTAGATCACATCCAGTAAAAGGACCTCGTGAATTAGATCACATCCAGTAAAAGGACCTCATGAATTAGATCACATCTAGTGAAAGGACCTCATGAATTAGATCACATCCAGTGAAAGGACCTCGTGAATTAGATCACATCTAGTGAAAGGACCTCATGAATTAGATCACATCCAGTAAAAGGACCTCATGAATTAGATCACATCCAGTGAAAGGACCTCGTGAATTAGATCACATCTAGTGAAAGGACCTCATGAATTAGATCACATCCAGTAAAAGGACCTCGTGAATTAGATCACATCCAGTGAAAGGACCTCATGAATTAGATCACATCTAGTGAAAGGACCTCATGAATTAAATCACATCCAGTGAAAGGACCTCATGAACTAGATCACATCCAGTAAAAGGACCTCATGAATTAGATCACATCCAGTAAAAGGACCTCGTGAATTAGATCACATCCAGTAAAAGGACCTTATTAATTAGATAGGAGGTATAAGTACATACGAACGGAGGGACGGATGGACGGAAGTAACTTTTTCTTGCCGTGAAAAATCAATTTGATGGGTTAACAATTTTCCGTAAGTATGGTGCTCTGCTTTAACTTTTATTTTAAATAGCATGAAATTAATTTAGTGCACAGAGTATAAGTCGACTGAGAGTATCCAAGTTTAATAAAAGCTCAATTGTCAGTGAACTGCTCCCGGACAGCTTTTAAACCATAAAAGCACAGCTCGACTTCTTCAGATGAATATCGCTTAAGTGTTAATGCAAAATGTTAATAAAAACGTAGACATATTTTCTGATGAAAAGAAAAGAACCCTCATTTGAATCTGAATCTGAATCTACTTTTTGGAAAGTAATAAACTCTAACTCCATTATTTTTGTGTGTGTTTGTACGGCCCTTACACAGTGAGTACCAATAGTGTAATTGTTTTAAGAGTTGTATTACTTCATGTTTTTTCTTTCATTGATTAATTTTTTTATATATTTGCTGATGTATATTAAACTGGATAAAATCACTGATCTTGTAGACTCTTTGACACATAAATTCTCACAAATTTGTCATGTAGTTGGAGTGAAGTAATTGGTGAGGAAGCCTTTTTCAGCAGAGAATTTTTCGAAATATTATTGTAGGAGTAGTGTTTGTAGTCTAGATGGTTTTGCTTTGCTAATATGAATCTTGATATTGAGCACTTATTGGCCGTGTGGGAGGGCCGTACAGGGAAATATTTGGCTGGAGATTATGCTTCACGGACTGAGGACAGCGATCAGTTGATAGTAATGCCTGTTCTACTTCATATGTGATTATTTATGGCGATTAACAGGTATAAGACAAGTAATGAAATACTTTATGATCATTTCCATCGGTGTAATTTGGGCTTCCTGTGTTATGCCGATTCATTTTGTGCAACTGTTGCGTGACTGAAACAAAATGGCGGTCATATTTTGTAGAACGTTTTCCTCGTTTTCTCTTTGAAAAGCCACGATGTTCTCTCAGACTTAGATCAGCTTTTCCTTGAGGTCTCTTCTACTTTATATGTGATTCTGTTTGGCGATTAACAGGTATAAAGTTATGAAAATATGCTTTGTTTATTACTTCAAAGTTACGCGTGACAGAGTTACGTACACAACCCGATGACAATAGAGTCTACTACTTCGTAGTAGGCACTAAAAACTATCCAAACATTTGAAGCCACACGTCACAATCGTGTTTGCATAGCCTAATGCAAACATGGCTATCAGCCAATCAGAGCATGTGTTCTATCTAATTTATTTTATAAAGAACGATATTAACTACTTTAAGATTTAGGAGGTAACCAATAGAAAACCGTCATATAGCCGCTTGATTTATCAGTGAAATACTGACTAGCAGCTCATTCTGAGTTAATATCAACATTCAGAGTGTGAAGAGGTTTAGTGTTACTGACAGTGTATTAACGCACGAAGAAAAATGCTCAAAATTCAATTTTAAACTTCTCTTTCTCTGGTTCCTTGTGAATTACGAAGTGTGATGAAATAGTTTCCTACGCTTCCCATCTTCCACCCAGGTGTCATTATGAGATTTTGATTGCAATCGACCAGCATCACGACTAGCGAAGGTACAAGACACAGCTAGGGTTGGCTACATTTTTGAGAGGATTTGATAAAAGACATTGTTAATCAGGTAAAAAACCTATTTTGAGATGATACGGACAAGCTTTTGGGATATTTCAAAATATCTATGAATGTCCATGAATTTTGTATCTAAGGACTATGGCTAGAGGCATCAGAAAAAAAAAAAAAAAAACATACATCAATTTTTGTACACTTTACTTTTATTAGGATTTTTGTAATTCAATATTTATTACAAAAATTGAATTGTAATTTGTTAAAAAGCGAAAGTAGAACAGAAAATAAAGAACTTGGCAAATAAAGGGAAAATTGTTAAAATTAAAAGTCAATAGACTAAAGTTTCTTAATCCTTTGCAAGTATTTGTATTTTTACCCAAAGTGGTTATAAACGTCATGATATAGATTCAGTTTCATTTGCACATCCATATCTCTCATGCGTTTCACCTTTAGAGCGGTTAAGTTGTGACGTATTTCCGGGTCCAACTGCTGACAAATACATCTAAAATAAAGCGAAAATTGTTCTCAGGGATTTAAACTCCAAGAACTTTGGACAAAAATGCAGCGATGAAGAAAAAGAAAGAAAAATCTTTATAGAACTGCTTCTTGTTTGGACCCAGTTTTCGTTTTTTCACACGACTAAAAGTTCTCTCTTTTTTTTTTAAAAAAAAAAAAAGATACCCTCAATTCTTACGAAACTGTCGCTTTTATTCTATCTTTTATTCTATCTGGGTGCTGAATTTTAGTGTTATTATTATTTTCTTAATTTTTTTCTTTGAAAGCTGTTCAAAATTATTTCTATATATAAAATGTCCAATATGTTTTACATTCGACAAATTTCTCGGGGTTCTTATTGGCTAATAAGCCATATGTCCAGTAAGACTTCCATATAAGGCAATCTTTAAGTTCTGTATCTAGATCAAATAAAAGAGACCTGGTAGGAGTTGTCCACTTCAGGTCGAGTCCTCCACACAGGTGACCCTACAGGCTTGGGTGCACTACTGTTCAGAGCATGAATGTCACCATTGATTGGTCGAAACGTTGACATGGGCTTTGCTGATTGGCTGTATCTCTGAGATATCTGAGTGTGTGTGGAGGTACCATCTTTCTTGATAAGAACACTTTCGGAGTGGTATGAGAGCTTAGATGGTATTGTATTATATCCCACATCGTTCATCTCAGCTCCGTCGCTTCTACGATGTTCCGAATACTGTTCCCTTCGACTGAAGCTGTTCCTTGTCTGTAAGGGCCGCGTATCAAGATCTGTACTTGATAACCTTGGTCTCTGGTTCTACAACAGTTGACGTTGAACTTCTGTTCATAATAGGAGTATCATTAACTGCTGACACTGACATCATCGACATCTCACTCTCACTGTAGTTTGGACTATCAGGTCGAGTTGGTAGCCCTCGAATTGAGGATATTCTAACAGGAGAATCAGGCGAAGGTGGCCGAGCTAATGGTACTGTGATGATCTTGTCTTTCTCTTTATTTTTCCGTGCACGTGCAGAAGCAGTCTGGTATGTACCTCGTTTTAATGCAAAACCGGGAGGTAACTGAGGTATTTCCTCTTTCTTAGGTGGAGGAGCAATGTCCAGTCCAATTTTCTTTAGTTTAAACATTGATGACTGCAATACCTTAACCATTTCATCATCATCATATGGGTAAACATGCATCTGTTCTTGTAAGAATTGGACAACCTCTTCAAGATCCATCTTCATAAAGATTTCTGTAATGAAAAATAAAATCCTTTATCTTAAGGGACACCAACTAATTGAGGAAGAAATGTTTGTTAAATCATAGGATTCTCTCACATATACAATGAAACACAATAATCTCCAGAGCACTATACAAGGTGTTGTCCTGTTTGATTCTCAGACTTGCATGATGTGAGAAGATCCTGTTGGGTTTCTCTTTTGTTGGAGGGTAGTAGATATTTGTTCTCATGCACAATTGAAGAAAAAATCCAAACAAAAAACCAGTAAAATATTTCTTTGTGCCTTTGTTTTCTTATGTAATTTCCCTAAGGTTATCCTGTCGCTTATCAAACTGAAAATACTAAATCATGCTTCGTGTGGTGAAAGTTGACAACCTACTTTCGTGCATCTTCATGATATTGTAAGCCATGGCTGTCAAGATCCGGTCTCCTTCCAGTATAAAAATATCATACACTCGAAGCGTCAGTGAAAAAGGGAGCTGGAAAACAGGAAACATAGAAACGTTAGAGTTGGAAGTTATTTATTTCGAAATTATGTTGAACATCTTTACTCACTCTGTCCAGGAAACACTGCATAAACCATTTCGATGTATATAGCGTTGTACGGCAGCCTTCTCTTTCCTAAAAACGAAACAAAAAACAATGAACTTGCAGTTGAAGATACAGAATCCCATTTACAGATGTAATTACAATGGCAGCACTTACACCTCAGTTATTTTAAGACCATGAATGTTTGGTCTGGCTTGTGCTCAAACCCATGACTTTTGGCTTCAAAGTCTAATGCTCAACCAACTTATTACATGTAGCTAACTGGGAGGGGTGATTATAAAAAAGGTAGGGGTAAATACTAATGATCTTAAAATAACCTCTCTCTTACCAAATGCTTAAATAATCTTGGAGACAGTTTTTTAAGTATTTTGTCATGGTGTTCCTGAAATCGCAGCAGTTTTGGAAAACCAGGAATAAAAAATCCTATGGACAAAACATTTTTATCTTGAGTAAGCTTTATTCTGCTGTAAGATGCATGATCTTACCATGCATGCTGTGTTTCCTTCCTGTTAGCAAAACTGACAAAGCCCAGAACGCATCCTGAAATAGATAACTCATACGATTGAACACAAGCACATCCTATATTAATAATAAATGTAATTAATATAATGTGGCTGATATAGATCTATGTAATTCTTACATCAATGATATGTTCTGTTGAAAATCAATAAGCACAAGTATACCTTATCAATATTATCATTATCAACACCTGTCTTATCAATCATCATTATCAGTAGCAGCATCATGTATAATAATCATCACCACCACAATTAACATAATCATCCTAATCGCCACAATTATCACCATCATCATCATCATTATTAATGCATTATAATAATCACTATCATCATCACCATCATCAACACCAGTATTTTGCATAATAAATTAAAATAAAATAATAATAATAATAATAATAATAAAGCAATACATTTTTCATGGCAAAGTAGTGTTATGAAAATACCTCTTCATTCAAATACATCAATAACAAGGCTGCAATACCACTCATTCCCTGACAGTAACCAACTTCCTGTAATTAATAAATTTTAAAATATGACAATTATACAATTACATTTAGGTTAGGGGAATACTGTATGGGTGACATAGCAGCTGTTCTCTCTCACATGCCTCTCCCTTCTGGGGTCAGTTTGATTCTGCATCATGGGAGCAGAACTTCTATGTCTTCCCCATTATTTGTGTTAACTGATCCATTATCATGGCATGGAATCAGGGTAACTTACCACATTATACATAGAATAAGCAGCAAGTACATGAAATAAAGATTGCTGTCTGAGAAGACAAAAGAATAAAAAATATTACATAATACACTAGATATGTAGCATAACAGCCACGACAGCCTTACTTCACATGTAAAATATTTTATCGTACACCAAGGGCGCTAGGGCAAAAATTGGTGTTTTTTTAGCCGTTAGACTCCGTTATATTGGTGTTTTTTAGCCGTTAGAAACAGTTTAAACTGTTACTCATCTGTTCTGTTATGTGCTGGCTTGATTTATTGAGTTTTCCCGTCTATATACGCCAAAAATACTGCTGTGACCAACGGTCCAATCGTACGTAACGAACCACTGTATCCTATACCTGCCTCGTGACCGCTTACGTAAGCGTACGCGTCGATTAATAAGTTAATAAGTTAATCCAATACGTACGATTGGACCGTTGGTCGCAGCAGTATTTTTGGCGTATATAGACGGGAAAACTGAAAAAGTCAAGCCAGTACATAACAAAACAGATAAGTAACAGTTTAAACATTTTCTAACGGTTCCACCATTCCTTCCCCTCAGGCACTGCAAACTATGGGTTAAAATAGTATTACTCTCTATCCTATTAATCCTATTGACTTACTTAATTCCAAATCTTTCTCTAAACATGATATGATCTCGATATGTTCTGTGTACTTCCAGATCTATGTGTCTAATGTCTGGCGACTGTAATCTTGCAATTCTTTTCATTGACTGTGAAAGAAAAATTAAAATTATCAGCCAATAAATGATTTAAGCATCGTGCTACATCAGAAGTTCCAATAAGGAAATACATTTAAACTTGTACAGTATGTATATGAACAGAAGTAAATAAAAAAAAACGATTATTGATCATAACATAGCCAATTGCTATCAACACATACCTCGTAAGTTTCACTTCTATTTGGGATCTTATCGACTCCGAGTAACTTTTTCCACGTCTCTCCACGTAATGAATTAGGAATACCTTCATATATTCTCTTTCTAAACTATGATACAGAAATGTATACATTTTAATGTAAACCCAGCGATTCAAAACAAAGTTGAGTAAATATTTAATTAAAGCACTGATATTTTGAATCGATTTTATTATCTTATACCTTCTCTCCTCTACTATACTGGTCCCAGTGTTTGGTCATTTTAACCCATTTTATTATCCTAAGTCTCTCATGAGCGATCATCTGTTCAAAAATAAAAAAATCTGGTTATTATTTAAATTACAGTGAATTAAACACTACAATCATGCTGCCAGTCAGACACATAATATGACAGACAGGGCAACAGTCAGTCAGTCAAACTGACAGCAGGACAGGCAGGCCAACAGAAAGACAGACAGACAGTCAGCCAAACAGATGGTATGGCAGACAGCATACAATATACTAACCTTTGGATCTTGTGCCTCATCTGGTAAAGGGTTTTTGCTGTGAACGCAAATAATATCAATATTATATATATATATATATATACACTTGATTGCAGAAAGGTTGTAGTATACATTTATACAAATACCTAATTTATTCAGTATATTTGATGATATGCAAAACAGAAAACTCGCCTTATTTATTATTTGTCTCATCCAATGAACGTCAAAATATATTATTCTCGTGTTTTACATCCTACGGATTACAAATCAATTGGTTTTGAGGGTTAAAAAAGTAAAATTGCAATATGCATCTCATTAGGTATTTGTATAAATGCATAAGTATATACTACAACGTTTCTGCAATCGAGTGTATATATATAGATATATGGAGAATCCTTTGCTATAGATATGTAGAGGACAGGAGCAAAATCCCATACTGAAAAATACTGACAACGCAATGACTGTTTTTACACAATAACTCGTGCTATTGTGAACACTCATCAATATGAACACCAAGTGACTGTCCTGAGGCTGTCTGCTGCAACAAGAGACTGCATTACATCCAAATGGGAAAAAAAGATTGAAATTGTGTTAAATGTCCCAGGGAACCAATCAGATTGCTCCATTTGTGTAAGGAATGGCTTGCTATATAGGTATAGAAATATAGATAAGTTATAGTGCTTGGGAACGAGGTTATTCCGGGCAAAAGCCCTTGGAATTAAATTCGGAAAAATTAATTTCCGACCTCGCTGGGAATCGAACCCACGACCTTCGGAATTGTACTACCGATGCTCTACCAGCTGAGCTAGAGGTCAGACTGAGAGCAGGCCGGGGTGATATAGGTAGTAAAGTACACTTACTGCAGGAACCCATATCGGTTTGTAACTTTATACACAAAAAAGTTAGCATCTTCCCAGTCATCTACTTCAGCACCGTCATCATAGCCCTTAGACAAAAACAAACAATAAAATTCTGGTTACTAGGTTTTTAATACTTTACGAGAAAGATTTATGCAGCTCTATTACTCAATTT
This sequence comes from Actinia equina, assembly GCA_011057435.1. Lineage (NCBI taxonomy): Eukaryota > Metazoa > Cnidaria > Anthozoa > Actiniaria > Actiniidae > Actinia > Actinia equina. The sequence continues at coordinate 69,149 of WHPX01000226.1, read as the reverse complement.
ACCCAGATATTCGGTTGATTGCCATTACTCTCAAACCCAGCAAGTACCAGAAAAACGGCATGGAATAATGGGGATGTGAGATATCCAAGGAATTATTGTGATTCTCCTAAAAGTTTGATTGGGAGAGAACTGCCAATATAAACTCGTATTGTTGGCTCAGAAAATTTTACTGAGTGATAGTGGTGTTCAAGATAACAAGGCTGCACTGTTACTGATTTTATAAGAAGCACAATCCTTGATTGCACATTACTCACTCGATCATATCTTGCAATGATGGCAGCTCTGGCTTTGTTGCTGTCGTCATCTTCTGATGAAATACCTTGTTAGAGGAATATTAAATAAAATAACCTAAACTGTAGCAATGTTTTTTTACTAGTGGGCCTGGTTGTACAAGTGGTGGATAGTGCTATCCAACGAATCAACCCTTATCCAGTGGATAAGTTGATACTGTTATCCAATAGATTTATCCTTTGTACGACTAGGCCCCAGTGAATAAGAAAAGAAATGTCAACATCATGTAAAAAAGTTTGGGACTGCACTAATGTTTGAGATGTTAGCTCTTGTTGTCGCTGCACCAAGACTGTGGAACAAATTACCGCTAGAATTACGAAAGTCTCCATCTGTGTCTGTTTTTAAAAATTCGCTGAAGACACATTTGTTTAAGTTAGCTTTTAATTTATAATTTTACAATTAGTACAATTTTTATCGTTTTGTTTCACATAATTTTATATCTTAATTTTTAATTAGCTTAGTTAATTATTTATTATTTTTTATTAGTGAGCGCTCTGAGCAATTAGTGGATTTAGCGCTATATAAATAAATATTATTATTATTATTATTATTATTATCATTATTATTATTATTATTATTATTATTATTATTGTTATTATTATTATCAGAGTAAAAGAGAAAATTATTTACCAAAGCAATGAAGTTTGAAATAGAACTAAGATAAGGTGAATTGAAATGATAAAGAGAATGGTTTATAATCTCTTGTCATCATATTTTACTATGGGTTGAGCAGGAGTTATTTATGCATAGAATGACAATACCCTACACTGTATATTGCATATTTTTGTACAAATCATTGGAAATATGGATTTATAATATTCAAAATAAAAATCAATTATTGTAGATTAATAAATCCCCTAGAATAGCTAATATGAATGAATAAACAGCAGAACAGTAGACATATCGAATATATAGGGAGGGGTCTAAGGTCAAAATAAATAACTAGTAAGATAGGATCTGTAAATACTGACATATCAGTCAATTTCAAATTACATTATACAAGGAAATCTAGCATCTAAAATATACATCAATATTCAAATATATTTTGAAGTATGTAAATTTTTATGAAGTTGCCGCCGAACTTTGGGACTTCGTCGTGAACTTCGGAATGAACTTTTGAACGAAGTTGCGAAGTTGAGCGGTAAGTTCAGTTACGTTATTTTGGGCTAAGTAAGAAGATTTCTTTAATGGCATCGAATCCCTTTGTACATTAGGGAAAAGCAATACTAAATAAGGTTCGAGAGGAAATAGTTGAGAGACGGTTGAACGGTACTTCTCAAAATCAAATTGCAAGAGAATTGAAAGTAGCAAAAAGCACTATTTGAAGCATTATTGATAACTTTGTAGAACGCGGACATTGCAACAAGAATGCTGGAGCTAGGGAATTAACAAAACGCGAACCACACGCACCGATGATGTCGTCGCTTACACAGAATTCTGTAAACAGAAGAAACCGAGTACAACGGCAAGAGAAATACAACAAAAGCTGGTCGATAACCAAGTTTGGTTGGCCCAAAATTTGCCCTCCGGACCGTTTCTTCAATTTCCCGATCCCTTCGGGAAGATCTTGGTTGTCAGTTCCTTGAAACGACTTACGGTTGTACCAAGAGAATCGTTAACTGACGACTGTCATCAAAAATTGATGCAATATTTGGCTGCAATTGTGTCAGTAGATCCAACGCAAATGCATTTCTTTGACGAAACATCTGTAATAAAAACAACGGGAAAACGAAAATATGGTCATGCGCCAGTTTGTCAACCTGCCATCGAAGTACAGCGTTATGCTTCCAACGGCCACATATACTGTCAATTTACTCCACAGTGTATTTGGAGTCGATCATATGAATATTGTTCGGGGACCTTCTAACGGCTTAGAACTGCTACCTTTTTTTGCCGAAGCTGTAGAGGAGCTAGATATATCTGGTAATCCTGTACTGAAGATGATTTTGTTATCATTGTGGTTTTCACCACGCAAGGTCGTTGAACCAGTGTTAAGAAATATGCTTGCGCGAAACGGATGCAATTTACTCTTTCTACTTCCATACCACTCAGTGTACAATACATGTGAATATTGCTTCAGAGTATTGAAAGGGTGGCTCCGTAAGAATACAGAATTGGCGGAAAATCACACTCAAGTTGCAATTTGTGATGGTTTGAGCTAGATCACTCCATGGATGTCAAAAAACTTTTTCAAATATTGTGATTGTCTTTAGATTATTTGTAATATTGATTTATATTTTTGGTAGAATGCTCGCACTTAAACACTAGAAAACAAAGGATTTGCATATTCATCATGGCGAACACACGCTCGAAGTCAACCTCCGGTAAAACCGATGTGAATACTGAAAACGAAAATCAATTAAATCAAATAGTTCCTTGTTGGTTGTTGTTACATTCATGATAGTTAGTTTTGCAATTAATATAATATGTTCCGAGCTTTCGGCCTACTCGGCCATCCTCAGGGAAATGAAAAACGTTACAATTGACAAAGAAAATGAAAATGAAAATGCCAGCCACAATGGCGGATTTGATCACGTGACCTCTTAGTGGAAGTCGTCTATCAGACGACTTGCACTAAGAGGTCACGTGATCAAATCCGCTATTGTGGCTGGCATTTTACAGAATTTTAGCAATGCGAGAATGTAAAAAAAAGATGGCGGACTCGGGTTTTTTTCTTTTTTTTTTTTTGGTGACAAAAGGTAAGTTAGCGCACTAAATAACTAAAGTAGATTTTTGCTATAAACTAGCTAAGAAAAGAAAAAATATGGTATTTTTTGCGATAGGATGTGAAGACCTACGAAGTGTTTAGTCTTGTTTTGCCAGCTTCATGCCCTCAAAACAACGACCTCTTGTCGAAACGTTTCAAGTAAATTTCAACTTCATTCTTGAAAACTGCATTTTTCTTGCTAGAAATATACTTTTAATAGATATTTTAAGTAAAATTTTGCTATTGATTTGCCAGGAAGAGGAAAAATATCGGCCATCACTCAAAATTCCTCGGAGTTTCTTGAAAAGTTTGGCTCTATTGTTTCTGATGCTACCATAAACAATAAGCATTGCCATGCACCTACTCAAGAATTTCTTGATTGTCTTTATAGTCACTTTATCCTCTTATAACCAAAACTACTCGATTAAAAACTCCCTCTGCTACTTCAATCGATAATATCTTTACTGATTTTATGCCTCCTAGTGACCGGAAACATTTTGTTGAATTTAGAGGGCACCGGTCTATAGAACAAAACATTGTATGTGGAGATCCCCAAGGATCAATCCTTGGACCTCTCTTCATTTATTTATTTATTTATTTTTCTATTTTATTCTTTGAGTTAGGTGAACCCTGTCCCAAGGAAACTTGATGAATTGTTTGCGTAGCAATTGGAATACTCTGTTGGAAATGCCATGGCATGTAATGTTGGTACATTGAGTGGGGAACTGAACTGGGTGATTTGGAAACTGATAAGGATTGTTATTTAACACTGGGTTATTTAGCTTGCTTTCCATTACATATCCTGGAAATGGATAGTAATAATTCAACATGTATGGATAACTGCTACTGCCACTATCAGTTGGCGCTACTCCTATAGGTGAATCTGGAGTACTAAATTTAGGTCGATGACTCTTTCTTTTGTTTCTTTTCGCCTTTTGTTTCTTGTGCTTTTAGTCCTCTTTCGATCTTCCAGGCTGCTGTCGGACGAAGTCGATAAGTCAGAAACAGATTTCCCAGAATCAGAGTCTCGTCATGATCCTGAAAAGAAAGACTTTTTTTGCATTTCTTTATCAGCAACTTTAACTGTTCCTCGTCGTTTGTTGTTTCAACAACAACTTTATGTACCATTCTTACAGGATTTACAGCATTTGTTTATATACATATATATACAATATAGATAATTTAATAAATCTAAATAGTATAAAAACACAGTTATTTAAAGTATATATACCAAGGCAGATAAATGAAAAGACGGTACAGGTTGTCGGTAATAACCACAAGGCTAAGTATAAACAGACTGCCCGTTCTATGTTATTAAGGAAAGATAATTTTAAGTTAGATGGCACAAAGTATAGTGTTTGTTGTCAATATAATATTTTTGGCACTAAATTAAGTATTAAATAAGCAGAGAAAAAAAATAAATAAATAAATAAACAAATAATAATAATAATAAATTATGAGAATGTTCAATGATTAAAATTTATTTAAGATATTCTCGATTATTGCTTTTTTAAATGAGGTCCTGGAGAGAGCCTTAGTATTTTCATCAAGAGAATTCCAGATTTTACTCCCTGAAATCGAATATCAAAGATTGCATAATTTGTTCTTGTTTTCGGTAAGGAATAGCTTGACTTTGAAGTTAATCTAGTATTATATTTATGAATGTCTTTAATTTTAGTGAAGAAATTATTGAAAACAGGTGGCAAGATAGAATGATGAAACTTATACATAAAGACTGATATATAGAGGAATGTGATATCATTTAGTTTGATGATATCTAACCTTTTAAATAGGGGACTGGATTTTTCATCAAAACTAGAGAATGTTATAACCCGCATTACTTTCTTTTGTAATTTGAATAACGGATCAAGAGTTGTGGGGTAGGTGCTACCCCATACAAGTATACCATATATTAGAAATGGGTATGTCAAGCTATGATATAGTTTTATCCTTGTTTTTTAGATCAATAAAATATGTGATTTTAGATTAGATACCACAGTTTCTTTTGATCTTTTTCAAAGTATATCAAAATACCAAGATATTTGATATACTTTTGTTGTTTAAGTTCCTTTTGGTCAATAGTCAGTACTAGATAAAATGGGATTTTCCTTTGAGTAGGGTGAAAGAGTACATAGTTTGACTTTTCTATGTTTAGTGTGAGTTTATTAGCATATAGCCATGCATAAATGTTGTCAAGCTCAGCATTGATATTAGTTTGTAGAGAAGTTAAGTTTTGATGTTTATAAAATAAGATTGCATCATCTGCAAAAAGATGGAAGTCTAAGATTTTAGAACAGAGATGAAAATCATTAATGTATATAAGAAATAAAAGGGGACCTAGTACGGAGCCTTATGGTACTCCGAGTGAGATTGTTGAGATTGTGGTCAGAACAAACTTCCCCTATAGCTACAAACTGCTTCCTATCTTTCAAATAATCAATCAACCAATCACGAATAGGCCCACGAAAGCCATAACGATTTAGTTTTTCAAGTAAAATTTGGTGGTCAACTGTGTCAAAGGCTTTGCTCATGTCCAAAAAAATTCCACAAGAGAATTCCTTATTATCAATTGCCTTTTGCATATCTATGATGCTCAGAATTGCATAATCAGTAGAGTAATTGGATCGAAAGCCAAATTGTTTATCATAGAGAATATTTCTCTCTTCAATATAACTCAACATTCTTTTATCAAGGGCGGATCCAGGGTTTTTTGAAGGGGGGGTATCAGGGGTAAATTTTGTGGGCAAAGGAATCCCAGTCGCATTTTTACCACAGGAAGCCCATGTGACCTCAGGAATGACAAGGGGGTCGCGACCCCCCCGACCCTCCCCCTGGATCCGCCCTTGTTTATATACAACTTTTTCTAGGATTTTATCAAAGATAGAGAGGAGAGAAATAGAACGATAGCTGTTAAGATCTGTATGAGATCCTTCCTTAAAAATAGGTATTACCTTAGCAACCTTCAGCAGGCGCTTAGGTACAATACCAAAAGCAAGAGATGAGTTGAAAATTATTTCTAAAGGCTTTGAGATATATGGCTGGAGCATTTTCAGTATCTTCACAGGGACATTAAAGGGTCCTACTGATTTGTCTACTTTAAGACTAGATATTTCTTTAGCTATCTCTTCAGCATCAGTTGGAAAGAGAAAGAAGCTGTCATAATAAGTAGGTAAATCTAGAGCAGAAATACTAGAAGGTGGTATTTTATCAGCCAATCGCTTGCCAATGTTGACAAAGTAATTGTTGAATGCATCAAAAATTGATTTTGGATCAGTTAAATCATTATCATTAATGCAAATTTTGCTAATTTGTTGGTAAGATTTATTGGATTTGGTGTTAACTATTTCTTTGATTCCTTTCAAGACTTGTTTGCTGTTAGATGCATTTGCATTGAAAAAATCATTATGATACTGTCTCTTGCTAATTCTGGTCAGATGATTAGTTTTATTTCTATAAAGTTTAGATTTAGTTTGATAGACAGCAGATTTAGTTTTGATAATTTTTTTGCATAATTTGTTTTTTTTTTTGTTGTATGGAAGTCATAATACCTTTTGTAATCCAAGGTTTACTTTGAAGTTTTGATTTCTTTTTTGAAACTTTTTTTAAGGGAATATGTTTATCTATTATGCACAAAAGTTTATCATGAAATATATTAAACATGTGATCAGGGTCACTGTGTTTAGTTAATGTTTCCTCCCAGTTAATTAGATTAAATTCATCTATTAGGTTTTGTTTATTAAGATGAGAAAAATCTCCTCTATAGATTCTTTCATTATTTAAGTTATTATTGGGTTTTTAATTATCATAAAGAATGGAAGGTAATCACTAAGGTCGAATATGAAACTTCCACTTGATGTTAAATAATCTAAAGTATTTATAAAAATATTATCTATTAGTGTTGCTGGTTGTAGTATAAGTGGGAGAAAAAAAGAAGAGCCCATTGTATTAAGAAAATCATTTGTTTCTATGTGAGATTCTGCTTTAAGCAAGTCTAAATTAAAGTCTCCCATAAGGGTGAATTACACCTACTTGCAAGAAGGTTGTCATACAAGAATAGAACATTTGTAATTTAATAAATTAGTGATTTAGTAAATTTACCGATTAGGAATAAATTATCACTGACGTCAGACTCGAATTCATCAGTAAGAAAAAGATAATTTTGGTCGACATGATGTAACCGCATGCGGATGAAGATGTAATTTTAAAGTTAAATCGAAAATAAATAAATAAAAAATAAGATCAGTATTTGTTTTTGTACGCTTCTGCTCGTGTAACATTGTGGCTATCATGCAGTAAATACATAGGTTGACATAATAACAATGCTAAAACAATTTCACTTTAGACTGGGAAAGCTAACGTAACTACTACGAATTCTACCGCTGCCTGGTGTTTCCGATATGTTACTAGTTAGTCTGACGTCAGTGAAAATTTATTCCTTAACGGTAAATTTACTAAATCACTAATTTCTATATCTTCATGTATTTCATAAGTGCTACGGGGTTGTTATTTCCATTGAAGCCACAAAAAAGTGATTAAAAGTCGAATATCTTCGTTTTTATATGTTCACACTCTTCGATTTTCCTCCATTTTGTTTTTTCTCCCAACGCATGCGCAGTGCGTTTTCACCAGTGTCATCTCAGTCTAGTTTCTGAATGCAACGGTTCACATTGAAATCTCAACATAGATGGCAGAAAAAAAAATTTTTTTTTCATGTTTTACATTCTTTTTTTACAACTTTGATCTTCATAACTTATTTCCTGACTTGTGGTACACAAGGATAAGAACATGATATGCTGTGTCTTACGCTTTGTGCTGCAGGTGAGTGAAAAATAGCGCGCCAAATATTTGTTTTCATTCAAACTACACTTTCGACTTTTGAAGAAAACTCGACTTTTAGAAGTTATTTCATGACAAAGATAGTTGTAAAATCATATAAATTCTCTTATTAACTATTTGTTTTACAAAGTAGAGTAATAAAATTAATTCTAGTGTTAAAAGTATTACAATCAAAACTGTGGTCAACTTACAAAAAATCGTTTTTGCGAAAACTCGAAAATGTGCTCGGCAATTTTCCAGAAACCGTTGCTAGGGAGACCACTAGTACTGTTAGGTAGTGAGAATTTCAAACAAACCAGGCTTGTTTATCGCTTTTTTCCTCATTTTAAGATTTAAGAATAGGAGGATCGCGATACAAAACTTATTGCGAGTTTGAGTCGACAATACGGGTTTATATTGGCGGCGTTGTAGGAAAATATATTCCGTATTGGCCGTAGTCGCTATTTTCTCCCAACTAGCCGCCAAATAAACCCGTAGTGTAGACTCAACATCGCAGTAGGTTATAGAAAATTAAGCTTAATATTTCGTGATGAATATTAAAGATGAATAATTAACAATATCATTACGTGAAAAATCTTATGAATCCGGAATGATATTACGGGAATTACGAGGACGTATACTCAGGTTACTATATTCTTAGAAGGATAAAACCAAAAATATGTCAATGAAAGGAAATAGAGGATATTACATGGACGTGCGGAGATACGAAATTTATCTTCGAGTGTTGAAAAGATCTCTCACAAGTGAGCGCAGCGAAAAAAAAAACGCTAATGATTGTTTTATTTCTCTTATTGTTCATTCGAATCATGCAAATGTTTGTCGAACCACGCTATAGAATATAACGTTGACCCTCATGATTGTCCAAGCGCGTTATAGATTGTCAATGATTATGCTAATAGCACTAATGAATTTTCACTTTTAGGTAAATGATTGTCCATAAATGCAATTGTCTGTCATTTGGTGTTATTGAAGTTGAATTTCGCGCACAAGAAAATACATTCCGCGCATATGAATGTACAAACGCGCTATTGATTGTCCATTGATGCCTATGAATGTACACGCATATTCAATTGTCGTTATTGAAAGTTGATCCGCGCTAATGATGTTACTTGTGGTGTTGATGAAAGTACATTACACGTTATTGATACAACTATTGGCACAAATGAATGTACATTTTCTGTTAATGAACGGCAAAAGGTGTAATGAAATGTATCGATCACAAATAGAAGAAAGGATCGCCCATCATCGACTCTTATTTCTGCACTATTTATTCGTCCGATGAAAGATTTATACCTGGCCTTATCTTCGAAAACAAGTGGTTTGATGTATGCAAAGAAATAAGAGTAAATAAGATTTATTTTGTTTAAGGAAAAACAAGGTTATCTTTTTATTTATTTGATGGCGATCTTAATTTTGACCAAATATTATACGTATTTTTGTCTGTAGTCCCATGAGGTGTGGCAGTGAAATTACGGCAACGGAGAATAACACATTTGATATCTTATTTCAACGCGAAGATACATCCATACTCACTCATTTTGATTTGAATCTGTAGATACTACGTTGAAGTATTAGTAATGGTCTTTCTTTTTATCCTGGGCTTAAACAAAAGTCTTTTCTCGTTAATATTTTCACAGTGTTAGGTAGCTTCCGTCCGTAAACAGTCTCGCGATTCACTAAACAGTTTCTATATTTTTGAGACGTATTTTGGTATTGACGTCTCAAATCAAATGTTTTGATTGGCTATTACGCGCGTGTTTTGACAGCTCATTGTTTTTGACAGCCATTAAGAAACAAGCTGGTGTTGAATAAATAAATATATTTTTCTTTCAAGAACTACCAAGAAAACTTGAAATAGATGTAAAATGTATATGTTTCCGAAACCAACTTGGACTGAAGACGACTTGGAGCAAGTTTAAGGTTTATAATATGAATATTTTTAGCTCATTTGCTCAGTTATTGTGAACCGTTTTTGAAATTCACTCGCTTTAGCAGCAGTAAGGGGGACTTGCGAAGGGGGTACCGTATGGTCTGGGTATTACCCGTGTTAAGTAGCATACGGCGGCATCGGGTATTCCCCGTGTTGCCCCTAATTGCGAGCTGCTGCTGAAATCTATGATATATATATGCACGAATGTAAGAAGTTTAGTCCAGATTTTTGTATAGAATGTCTTAAACCCAGATTCATACCTACTAAACCAAATAAGTATATTTGTTGTGGTAAGAAAATTGCGAATAGAAGAGGATACGTCAGCACAGTGTTACGAGTGTGGTAAAAATATCACAAACGCCGTACCAAATGCTACCAGAGAGCAATATTACGCCAATGGAGGTCGTAAGAAGACCCCATATAAGAGAATAAAATACTTTAGGGACTGGATGAGTCACATCCAAGGTCATTGCCCGGTATATCTTGACAATGAAGTAATGGAAGCGCTTAACTTAAGAGAACCAACCCCGCGAAGCATAAGGAAGACATTGAAAAAATTAAAGCTAGGGAAATATTACAAAGGTATTCCCTACCTTTTGTCTGAAATTACCGGCAACTCTATTCCCGAGGTTTCTGAAGATACTATGAGAAGGGCTGAGTGGATGTTTTGTCGGTTGGATAAGGATATTCCTTATAACCCTGACGTAATCTACGAGATATTCCGCGAAATCGACCCCAACCACCCCCTGTTAGGATGGATTCCCAGGCGATGACGTAATCCTACTTAAGTTTTTTCACGTCTTTGTAAACAATGCAGGCTGTGTAATATTTTGTGTAAGCGCCTCAGGCTGTGTAATATTTTTGTGAAGCTAATCTGCATATGAACCAGACAGCCGGCGTTCGATATGCAAATAAAATCCTGTCTTGCTTTTTTCGAAGCAAATATTTATTGAGCGAGCTTTCTTTGGAGCTCTTCTTTTGCTTCTTGGTAGATCTTTTTGCGAGATTCCTCGGAAAGATCTTTTACGACTGTTTTTTTATTTCTTATGTCCGCCTTTAGCTTTTCGTACTTTTCCTCTTCGGCCAGAATAATCGAGAATTCTACGTCGTCTATTTTCCCGTCACGCAAAGCCTTTGAGACAAGGTCGGTAATAGTATTTACTTTAGCCCTAGACAGAGCTATTGTCGTGTCGTGTTTTGATATTTTCGTGGATAGCTTTTTCATAATGCCCGTAGCAACAGCAGAAACAATACCGCAGGCTGCCCCAACGCCGGCTAAGGGAACCCCCACGACAACACCGGGTCCAGTAAGCGAAGTAGCAACGCCGGAGCCGGTTAACGCCACAGACATGGATCCTAAGGTTATTGCAATCTTATGTAGCGCGCTACGAGCCCTGGCGTACTTTTTTCTAACTTTTTCGTAGTGTTTTGCTTGCCCTTCCAAGTAAGCCAATATTAAATTTGCTTTATTCAGACGAAAGTTTTCAGCGTTTAGTTCGTTAGGTTCCGTAGAAAGATCTGGGTACAACTTAGGTGCCGATGGTATAACATCCATTATATATACTAATGTACGACGCTTTTGGGAATGATATCGAGGAGCAGCCACATCACGATAATCGAGACTACTGGAATTGGAGAGCATTTAGGAAGATGTTTCCACATGCAGACTCCAGCAAGTTCGAGCGTAGACCCGACGGTATTTATTACCAAGGCTCTAGGATGTACAGCAATGCGGATCTAAGTCCCAAGTCTAAGCACGTTCCTAAGATACCTGATCGTGTCGAACATACTACGAAGCCTAACTTTCCTGCGAATTTGATGGAGACTGCCCTTAGTTACCCATTCTATGACAACAAAGATGGTGCAAATGACTTTGCTAAGATGGTAACCTCTTTAGGAATTCCTGTAGGTCCTACGACCTTTAAGACAAAAGTCAGAGACATCTTCAGAGAAACCGCGTTAAAACATACCTCAGGGAAAGAATCCAGAGAATGGTTATCAGGCCCCAACATGCGGTATTGGCCGCAGCAGTTGAACTTTGCTGTTTGGGCTACTACTTAAGGATGTAGTATTGCAGTGGATATGTTTCATATACCATTTTTGAGATTCCACGTTGCGTTTACCATACGCAGAATACTAAAGGAGCTGGGTGTTCCTTTACCGGGTGATAGCATATTTAACGCAAAGGATAACAAATATGACAAAGTCGCATGGGAACGACTAAAGAATGAGTTTAAGCTTACCACCCCCGACTTTCGCAACAAAGAGGATGCCGCCCATGGTTTAGGAGAAACTTACACCTATGCTTCGTATGTTGGTGCCAGCATAGAAACTCCAGGTATGGGATATCCTAGCTCTTACGAATTCTCAGACTTAGGAGGCAGTGGAACGAAAGGAAACCTAATTTACTTCGTTCAGAGCAAAGATAAGTGTCCTTGGGCGCCTTTCTTTGTTGCAAAGGGGTTGGGGTTAAAGAATCTAGCAAGGATTAACCGCAGCATCGAAGCCTTTGTCTACTGTATCCTAGGAGCGCAGGTTAGCACTCGCAGCCCCATCGTAGATGCTAGTGGTGCGTCGCAGGAAACACAACAAGTATTCCTTATCCAGCATGGAAGCCTTTGTCTACTGTATCCTAGGAGCGCAGGTTAGCACTATACTAACAAGTATTCCTTATTCCAGCATGGAAGCCTTTGTCTACTGTATCCTAGGAGCGCAGGTTAGCACTCGCAGCCCCATCGTAGATGCTAGTGGTGCGTCGCAGGAAACACAACAAGTATTCCTTATCCTCTTCGAAAGCGCTGTTATCGAGAATGAGATCTCTAAATCAGTTCAAAGATATCAATTAGCGGTGCAGCAATCTAAAGTGCGGTTAGATTACGCCCTATCCCCTGGTTGTTGGTTAATGCCAAGTAATTTGGTTATCAACGCTAATTCCGTTGTGGGTTATAACAACAAGCTTCAACGAGCAACCGAAGACATGAAGTTTGGGGTGAATGACGTGAACTCTGACATAATCAAAGGCATTCCTCACTTCGTAGAGAAGCCAAAGAAGGTACACGAAACGAAGCCGCCCGCACTCAAGAAACCACCAAAGCATATTCCCGCGATACCAACCATACCCGAGGAATATGACCATAACTTACTAAAAGCCGGCCTAGCCACCGCAAGCATTGGTCTGAGTTATTATATATGGCGATGAACAACCCCTACGTAGCTGGAGTAGATTGCGTTTATACGACTTACACAGGTGAGAAAAAATACAACCAGGCATCTTGGGTGGACGTTACCGGGATGTCCGTAGACTTGAACTACTCGGGAAAGAAGTTGATAATATGTAGCATTTGCATCGGAGCAGTTAGTCACGCCAACGTTGGCTTTAGGTTCCTGGATGACAATGGCATACTGCAGCCCATACGTGCGAAGACAAACAACAGAGAGCCTGTACATTTTTCCGTAGAGCCGAACCCCAGCAGCTCTGAAAATCTATCGGTTTGGACTTTTCATCTGGTTGCCGATTGCCACGCAAGGTGAAGCTATAAATGAGAGTAGACGACAGCGGAAGTGTTACGGTTAACAGCATAGCAGATCAAAGAGATTACGCTTATAATCACAAGAGTATTAGTACTTTTACGGTGATGAACTTTTAGATATATGGACAACCCACACATGGTGGAAGGTTGGTTTCTTCATGATTTGAGGGATAGTCATTACCAACGCGACGAATGGCATGACACCGAGGTATGGGTGGAGGTTGGAGGCTTGGGATTGATTATGTGTACCATTTGCGTTAGCACGCGGAATGACTGTAATATTGGGTTTAGGATCGCTGATGAAACTAATACCCCATTACCACCTTATAGGAAAAGAGATAATACTAGGCATCCAACTCACTTTTCATTTGAACCCTCAACACGCAGTAGGGAAAACTTAATGACGGCAACGTTTCATATGATAGCTCAGTAATTGTCAACATGCGAAGCTTCAAGTTCGCCCAAGTGATACCCGCTCCTCGCAATTTGGTGTTGTTTTCATAAATTCGGATTATTCGGGAAGTGCACCAACGAATGCTACTTGGAATCATAGGACTATTAGCACTATGACTGCGATACCTTTAGTTCCAAGTTACCAAGGCGGGGCTAATACTATCTTTACTTATCCCAAGTCAAGGACGCCTCGGAGGCCTGACGACGATAAGCCCCCAGTAATACACAAGGATAAGATCAACCCTTCATCTTTTTCAGGAGGACCATCCCAATAGCTACGACCAAGATCCAAATGTTATTCCCCACGAACTTTAATAGTTCTCCGCCGGCCCTAAGTGCCAAGGAAACGACAGAACCCAACAGCCCAGGAAGGCCGGTATTTTCGACATATACCGTGACTGAAATCGACAAGTTTTTGTTGTTTCTGGTCGCTATATATTTTCTCATTCGTTTCTATTTTCATCCGGAATTAAAGGCCGAAAATGCATTTCCTTTAAAAAAAAAACCTTTTATTAGCAGTTTACATTATTTTAGCAGTTACAACATTCGTTTAAGTAGATTCGGATTTCGGTATATGTCGAAAATACCCAATGTTCACGGCCTCCGTACGAACACAAAATACAATAACCCAAACTGATTTTTGGATATGTTCTAGAAGAACATTTAAATAGTTCATGACGTGAGACTCATTGAGAAAAAAAGTTGCGCACTTGATTAATTTTTTTTTGGCGTAGCAAGGGTCAAATCTATGTGTGAATACCACTCAATTCTAAATATCATCTGACCGCTTTCAATAAATAGCTTAAACCATTATTTTATACCCAATCAAGTCTCAAACATCTCTTCTATCAATTTATAAACATATAGTTTTCATATCTTTTTCCTATTCTGTATGCGTTAGTTGTTTTTGGACCGGTTTGATTCAACTGAAAATTTGCATACTTTTGAGATGGCCGCTGGGCCAACAGTTTTTCTCGAATTTCTCAGATCTTTAGCGGTTTTTTGAAAAACTAACTACACCACGTTTGTTTACTCGGTAATACCTTCCAACGAACCAAAAATGAGCAAAATCGAAATTTTAACCGTGACCGGCCGATGCTCGATATTAGTGGACCTTCGCTCTTAAGTCAGGCAATGAAAATCTAAGCATGTTTTGAAAACATTTCATTTTTGCCCCAAAAGGTCCATGAATTAGCGAAATACTTTGTTAAGTGATAGAAAAGGATTCAACTTCGACTGACATTATTTAAATCAATTTTCAAAACAGCGCAAATAAAGGGTAAAAAACGAGATGCGTAAAATGGATGCGCAGTAGCAAGGGTCCGGAACTACCTTAATTAGATAATAAAAGAAAAAAAAAAAGAAAAAACAAAAACTAGTGCCTTCATGCCATACCCCCGAGACCTCCTCTGGGGCGTCGTATGGACATCGGACGTGACGGCGATTAAGTCCCTCTGCCCTTGGGTGTACGGATTACGCAGGACTGTGTTCTAGCCGAAGCATCAGGGGAGAGACTAGCCGGCCCCCAGAACAGTTAGCTCAGTTGGTAAGAGCGTCGGTCTGTTGTGCGGGAGGTCGTGGTTCAAGCCTAGGCCTGACCAACACTCAGGATCTTAAAATAACTGAGGAGAAGGTGCTGCCTTTGTAATTATATCTGCAAACGGTTAGACCTTCAAGTCTTCTCGGACAAGGACTTTAAACCCAACCCTTCCTAACCTACAGTAATGGGGGACATAAAAGAACCACTGAGGACGTAAAAAGAAACCCTGGCATTGACCACCCTCAGTGCCTCCACTTCATACTAAATATCTCTCATGCTTGTAAGTTGCATAAAAATCAATCTGTCATCATTCACAATTCCATGTAAAGGGCCTTTGATTGTTCTTCGATTGCACGTTACGTCATCGCGGCCATGTTGGTGCCATTCAACAAAATATTTATCATTAGCATCCATTGTTAACGGCACCACAATGCCCGCCATGTTCTTGTCTTTTAACTCTCTTGGGAATGCTTGCAACCCATCAATATCAACATAGAAAAGGGCGCTATAAAAATCATAATCATCATCATCATCATATCGGCTAATCCCTTGCACAACCTGCCACGCACTGGCACGTCGATTTGGAGTGAAAACATAATCTAGTCTTTCTGATTCTTTGTTTTCATGGCTATTGTCATGCTAATTTCCTGAAATCACGGCCAAGTGGAAAA
Source organism: Actinia equina (assembly GCA_011057435.1). NCBI lineage: Eukaryota > Metazoa > Cnidaria > Anthozoa > Actiniaria > Actiniidae > Actinia > Actinia equina. The sequence goes on along the minus strand of WHPX01000226.1, from coordinate 53,191 downwards.
AACTTGGGCTTTCAAGACACTGAGTCAAGCAAGTTTGAGTGTGATTAGTACTTGAATGGGTGGCCTGAAATCATAGCTACCGAGTCTGCTATTGAAATAATTTTCAATTAAGATACCCGAATAGATATAGTCGACCTTATAAATGTCTTTTTCACTTATAATCAAACTCTAGCCATTCACCTTAAAAGATACAAAAAATAAAATAAAATAATATATATATATATATTAAAAAAAATAATGAATAAAGAATCCTTGGTACGAGCTACATTATTTGGGTCCCTTTCATGGGCTCCCTGTGTCAACCCAGTCCACTTTAATTTATTCAACATGGATCAACAAGCAGCAGCTCATTCTCTTTCAAACAAAAAACCTAACCAGACACTAAATATTAACCCATCAATAAACACAGAGATGGACGAAAAAACCCCATTACTATCTGTACAAGGACCACAACACAACAACAGCCAAGAACCAAGGTATTTATTCTCGTATTACGACGAACGGACAAAATGGTGGATACTTTTTCACCCAAGACTTTATTTAATAGAACATCAATATATACATGACACTTGATAACAATCATCACGAGATTTGGATTGACTTAACGTCACAGATCTTCTCCTTGTTCTGTAATTTCTATTTATCTTCTTAATTCTATAACCCTTTCAAATTTTTCATGGCAGATAAAAAGATAATAATCTGAAATTAAGGTTACTTTTGGTTATTTTGAAAATTTTAGCTAAAACTTCTTGCTTAATAATTCTTTATTAACCACATAATTTTTTATAAGTAACTCTAAGCTTATATCCTTTAGCTACTTAGCGTGTTGTATTATAGTTCCTTGAAGCTGCGTAATAGTGCACTAGTCATAACTTTAAACTCCATATTGTAACTTAAAGCAGAGTTTTTTATTTCGAAACAGCAAACGACAAACAGCACAGCAAGCTAAACCAAGCATAAAATGAAATCTTAACAATTCTCTAGAGTTTTGAGTCACTTAAGTTTTTCTTTTATCCTAATGTATCCTTTGGGAAGGACAATAAAATACATGCTAATAGAATATTCAACTCTGTCCATTTAAAAAATAAATAGAGGATATTACATGGGCGCGCGGAGATACGAAATTTATCTTCGAGTGTTGAAAAGATCTCTCACAAGTGAGCGCAGCGAACGAGTGAGAGATTTTCAACACTCGAAGATAAATTGCGTATCTCCAAGCGCCCATGTAATATTCTGTTTATTATATAATTATCAATGAAGTATGTTTTGGCTTTTTCAGGCAATTCTTTCCGTGTATTTTTGAATAGCCATCGCAATGGTGTTATTTTCACACGTGAAAATAACATGTTATTTTCACGTGTGAAGATATCAATTTTTCGAAATAGAGAAAAATAGATATTTCATTGGTAATTATATAATAAAGATAAATATTTTTATAAATGTCATGAGAAGTTCCCTTGCTTCAACATTATCACTGCATTGCTGTGAGGAATAAGTATTACACTTGCATATATTACACAAACTGAAATGATAAGACCTTCCAGTAAATTCAATGTTCTATACAAGGTTTAGTTCATGGTTCGAGTTTTATGCCGAGGAAAGGATTCCAAGAACCTGGGGTAAAAAAAACTTATTGCTAGAGAGTAAAAGTGTTTGCATTTGTAGAAAAATTGTGTTAAAATTATTTAAAAAAGAGCTCTCTGGAATGAAACAGTACATGGATTGACACTGACTTTTTATTTTCATTTATGTGTTGTGTTGAATCCAAGGTTTTCACTATTCTTGTGGTGTCAACCACTTGACTCGAAACCCCTCCAGATATGAATAAATGACAATGAAACAGCCACTATGTTGGTTGATCTACAACAAGAGAAGCTAAATAAATGAGAAATGCTTTGTTATCATCAACCAACATTGCCATTATGACCCCTTGCAGTGCTTTGGAATGCAGCTCAGTCTGGGGGATAAGACAATAGGTTCAATAAGCCAAATAAAAAATTGTAATTCAAAAATCATTTCCAGTGTGCATGCGATTTTCCCCCAAATTTTTCACCTTCTTTCGTTTTAGTTCTAACAAAAGAAGGATTAAACGAAAGAAGGCGAGAAATTCGGGATAAAATTGCATGCACACTGGAAACAATTCTTAAACTATGATTTGGCTTATTCTCAGGAGATTGGAATTCTTTTGTTTTGTCCCCCAGATGGAGCTGCTTTGACTTCACATGCAGGGGGTCTATGACATAACATGCACACCAATGAATTAACCACTAGGCTAATTAATAGCTCAGAATTAGACTGACCAATCATTATTGACGTAAAATATAAATATATTATGTTCCCTTCCATTTTAGCAATAAGAAAGAATCAAGTACCTCGAGTCAACAAAGTATAAATTCCTCTAGATCATTAGGACGCCAACCTTTCACTCACAATTCCATGCAAAACTTGCATGGGAGGCCTGAAGATGTTCACCGATCAGCGACATATCATCGTTATAAATATATATCAAAATTGTCTGGACACAGTAATCTTATGGTTAGTAGGGATAATATTTGCTATATGATTATATATCAAGATTGTCTGGACACAGTAATCTTATGGTTAGAAGGGATAATATTTGCTATATAATTATATATCAAGATTGTCTGGACCACAGTAATCTTATGGTTACATGTAGTAGGGATAATATTAGTCTCCCTCGCATCTGTTTTTAGTGTCGGTCGTCACGCAATGCTCCCTCCCCGTGAGTGACTACCCACATAAAAAACGGATGCGAGGGAGACTAGGATAATATTTGCTATATAAATTTATATCAAGATTATCTGGACACAGTAATCTTATGGTTAGTAGGGATAATATTTGCTAAGGTTAGATGCTGGTATAATAGTCTTTTGTTTTATTCTGTAATTGATTGTGAAGTTTTGGATAATAACCCTTAAAGGGCATTAGAATCTCCCAGTGGGGGGGGGAGGAAAGGGTCTGAGAAGGGTATATTGTGTGGTACCAGAAAATAACCATACTTTCCCCATGGAGGGGGATTGGAATTTGCAAGCGGTAGGGAGGGTCTGAGGAGGGTATATCATGTAGTTCCAGAAAATATCCATACATGTACCTCCCTGTTAGAAGGGGATTGGAATTTCCAAGGGGTGGGGTGGGGTCTGAGGAGGGTATATTGTGTGGTTCCAGAAAACGTCCATAGGGGAATTGATATGGTTGTATCACATATTTCAAATGTTTTATATAATTTCTCTCTAATTTCTCAGATTATACCCGACCATATGCTGCCGATTGAGCTTTTCTTATTAATTCCTGGTAAACGAGAGTCTAAACAGAGTAGTCTCATAACAATGTGAGTTCTTAGGATCCTGTAAATAGTCTGGACAACAAGTTCTTATTTGCAGTCAGTGCATTTTCAGTTGAATACTGATGTTTCTAATTTCTTTATTTTCTGGATAGATTTTCAATATGGAACACAATGATGGGAACATCAATATTAAGCATGCCATGGGCTCTCAGCCAGGTAGGAGAATAATAGTATTATAAATAAATATGAGATAACAATAGAAGCTATGGAGGGAGGGAGGGAGGGAGGGAGGGAGGGAGGGAGGGAGGAAGGAAGGAAGGAAAGAAAGAAAGAAAGGACGAAGGAAGGAAAGAAACGAGGAAAGAAGGAAGGAAAGAAAGAAAGAAAGAAAGAGAAAAAGAAAATTCTGGAAAGAAAGAAGAGGAAGTAAATAAATGAAATATAATAAGGAAGGGAAGGAAAAACAGCAAGTGAATGAATAAAAAGAAAACAATGAAGGAAAGTATGGAAGGAAGGAAGGAAAGAAAGAGGGGAATTTGAAAGGGGAATAAATGAATAAGAAAAAAAGGAGGAAAGAAAAGGAAGAAAGACAATTTTAAAGTAAAAAAAACAAAGAGAAAATATAGAAGAATAAGATGTTTAACAAACAATTTGAAATTTAAAATATCTGACATTTTGTGGAAGCTTGGTTGATTTGTTTTGATGTATGATGCATGCCAAAAACTATAGAAATAAAATAAAGTATTATTATATTTAAAAAATTATAGATAACTCATGAAAAACTGAATATTGACATGCAATTAGGGCTTAGCCCTGGGACTCTATCCCTCCTATTGCGGCAAACGGATTTAGATAAAATATAAATAAATAAAAGAATTATTCTTTTCAGGCAGGATTTGGTCTTGGGGTTGGTATAATGTTGGTGGTCGCAGCACTCTGTCTCTACACCTCATATCTGATCCTCAAAGCATCCGAACCATATGGTAAGAATACCAAGAGCATATGATCCCTGTACTATCAGTGCTTATATAGGGCTAAGGAGACTATGGCCAGATATGAAAACTAAGAAAAAATAGAAAATTTCATGAAGAAAACTGAGAAACATAATGCTACTTATGATCTATGAAGAAAGGAAGCAGCAAAAGGAGGGAGGGAGGAACGAGCAAACTTAAGATGCAAGGAAAGAAGCAGAGAAGGGAGGAAGCAAAGAAGGATGGAGGGAAACGAGGAAGGAAGGAGGGGGGAAGGAAGGAGGGATGTAGGAAAAGAGGGAGGGAGGGAACGAAGGAGGGAGGGAGGGAACGAAGGAGGGAGGGAAGGAGGGATGTAGGGAAGGAGGGAGGGAGGGAAGGAGGGAGGGTAGGAAGGAGGGAGGGAGGGAAGGAAGGAGTGAATGATTGATGCAGGGGATGAAATATTACTTTTTGATATAAATTTGATCCAAGGTTTTTCTTTACATCATTTCATTTAACAGTTCAGCGAGGCGAAATGGTGGAGTTTGCTGATATCTGTAAAAAGCACTTTGGTCGCTATGGAGAGTTGGGTGCAACAGTATTTTCCATAGCTGCTATTGGTGGAGCTGCCATTGTCTTCTGGGTTTTGATGTCAACCTTCTTATTCAACAGTGGAAAATTTATACACGGTATGCAAGATAAGCAAAGGAGAGCAGAGCAGAGCACCGGGAAGGAGAGGAGAGGGAAAAAAATAGAAGAGAAAAGATTGGAAGAGAGAAAGGGATGGAAAGGAAAAGAAAAGAAAAGAATGGAAACAAAAAAGAAAAAAAAGAAATTGAAATTTTTTTCTCCACAGATCATTCAATACACGCTTATTCGAGGAACACATCAAACGTTACTGACGGTAAGCTTTCTAAATAAGATAAATTCAATGCTTTCGTCTGGGTTGCCTGTGCCTTTATCGGATGAAACGTTGCGTCACCGTATAAACGCTGTGTAACACAAGCCTTTACTGCCGCAATCATCCTGTAACCATTAATATTAAAGTAACGCATTCCTCCGAGATCTTTATCCGTTATTTGGTTACAGGATCATTGCGGGGGCGCTGTTACCCAATGGTTGTTTCAGGGTTCATTCTGTGAGCTAGCCATTACCTGACTTAGATCAACTGAAAATTTTTTTCAGGGCTCGACCTGTAAGTAAGCCGTGCCTTGACTTAGATCAGCCCAGAGGTTGTTTATTCAGGGTTCCATCTGTGGATTAGGTATACCCTTGCTTAAGTCATCCCAGATGTTTCAGGGTTCATAAATCTTAAGTTTTGCTTTTATTAGTTCCAGTGTTGTGTCCAAGAGGCCCTAATTCCACACCAACATCTTCAGACCAGACGGGGTTTTATAAGTACTGGGACATGCAAAAGACCATCCCATTCTTCTTGATCGTTCTCCTACTTCCGCTGTGTAGCATCAAGTCTCCTACGTTTTTCACTAAGTTCAATTCACTTGGTAAGCTAGTATATGATTGGTTGTAACATGTACGACAACAGGGTTCGTGCTACTCCTTGAAATCCTTGAAAAGCCCTGGAAATGAAAACACATTTACAAGTGCACTTAAAAAACCCTTGAAAAAGCACAGTTGCTGGATACTTCTGGAATACTCTTCGAAATTGTAACGTATTTCGATTGTAGCTTCAATAACGCCAAGGCGTTGGTAACTCGTGCGCTGAGCTTCAAAACTTTTAAAGTAATTTTTGAAATGAAGTCATTCAAGTAATGTGTTTTTGTCTCTATAAATCGTTAAGAAAAAATTCAGAAACAAAATGGTCCATGAAAATCGTTATTTTGGACCTTGAAAATCCCTTTAAAATCCTTGAATTTTGAGTTTGAGATGTAGCGTGAACCCTGGAAAATGTACGTATATCTCTTTGTATAATACTGCGAGCAAGGCTCGTGCTATTCCTTAACCTCCTTGAAAGGTTTTATAATTACGGAAAACAATTTTCTAAGCTCATGCATATAAAGCTATGGGAGATGAGGCGGTAAGCCGTGTGGGATGGGCTCGGAAATCATATAAGAACATGCGTAATAGGTTAATTACGAGCCTTGTATGAAATGACTGAAGAAGAGGGACTTTCACAGCTTCAAGTCGCGTAAAAAATGAGCCAGCTCAACTAGAAACCGTGGAGACTAGATAGGCCCAATGCAGGCCGAAGCAGCTGTCCAGGGTTTCTAGTTGAGCTGGCTCATTTTTTACGCGACTTGAAGTTGTGAAAGGCCCTCTTCTTCAGTCGTTTCATATAAGGCTCGTAATTTACCTATTACGCATGTTCTCATATGAATCTAAGCTATTCGTTTTTGCAGTTGTTTAAAACTGTTGGTAGATGTCAGTGTACGAAAATAATGAATGAGAAAAGTTGGATTGTTTTTGCTTGGGTTGGTCTTTGCTTGCTTCCAGGTGATTTGAATTCACTTCTCTCAGCCAGAGCGAGTTAGCCAATCAGCGAACAGTTTGTTCGTAGCTCAATATTCCCCAGTTCTAGGTTTTCGGTTCGATAAACGACAGCTTTTACTCGATAATAAAGAAACTAAAACTCAATCATCAAATATCTGCTAGAAATAGCATAATTTATCGTGGATGGAGAATATTTCGTGTTGACAAAAGATAATAAATAAATGCTTGGAAATGTTCGCTGTGACAATGCATTGCGCGCCTAGATTCCAAAGCACCTGGCCTGCTGGTCTGTTAACTATTTTTATGGTGTTTTTTCAAGGTACGCTGGCCGTGATGTACATTATTATATTTGTGGCCGTCAAAGCAAGTATCTGGGGGATACATATGGACTTCTCAGGACACGATAAAATACCAGGTAAAAATAATTTTGCGATATGGGTTTTCTTTTATTTTTACACCTAATTGTCTTCGTTATAAAAACTAAAAAATAACTCTGTTTATAGAGGATGGCACTTGACAGTAATTCAACTGATAAACTCGTCTTTTAACGTCTCTAGTTAATTATGGACGAGACCGTCGTTACGTGGTCATCCGAGCCACTTGAAAGTCTAACCATTTGTAGATGTAATATGAAGTTTGTATGATAGCGTCATTTTACTCCCACTACCTTAATGCTTTCTTGAATTTTATGTACTTATTGGCTGAGTGTGAGGGCCGTACGGGAAAATATTTGACTCGAGGTGATGCAGTACTGCGCTCGGTCCTGATTCTTACGGCCCTGCTCACGCCATTTTCCCGAAGGTTTTTTTAAGAGCGCACGCCCGGGCAGATACGGGTCATATGATAATCTTTCTTATTTAAATTTGTTCCCTCATGAGAAAAGTAAAACAATTGGTGATAATTAACAAAACAAAAGAAAGCGTACAAGGGAGTCTGGTAGTAGAGGTCCGTGACGCCATCGTGCAAACGTCCTATTACAAAGGCAGCATCTTCTCCTCGGTTATTTTAAGACCCTGAATGTTGGTACTGTCGAGACCTCTCGAACAATAGACCGACGCTCTTACCAACTGAACTAACCGAGCTCTTTTTTCCCCCAGAATTCAAGCTCCAGTTTCCAGCTCTTGTTGGAACTCTAACCTTGGCGTATTTCATTCATAATTGTGTGTTATCAATTATGCGAACCCAAAAAAATCCAGAAAATAATGTAAGTGACGCGAGTAAAAAACGTATGCGCATGCTCTGAAACCGTATGCAAATTAGTCAAAACATATGTAAATTTGACTTTCAAACATGCCTGATAAATTGGGCTTCACAAAATGTTAAAACTTAGTGTCCATGCTTGAAACTTAAGGCTGATTCTTTCATATTGTGTTTGTTAATACAGTATCTTGGTCTGACAAAAGTATACTCTCGAACTTTTTTGTATACTCGGAGAAAACAAACATTTTTTTCTCACTCAAACTCTTCAAAATTCTTAGAAAACGTGATAAAATACACGCATGCGCAAACGTTTTTCTCTAGTGTCAATGTAAGTAATAAAGAGGAACAAGTGACTCAGCTATTGGCCTTCCTAAAGTAGTACGGAAAACTGGTAACGAGTAGGGCGCGCGCTGAATCATGGGGCTGGTTTAGGGGACGCCATTTTTTTCAATATGACGGAAACCTTAGCAATTGTTCTTGCAAAAAAGACGGAAAACCAAAGTAATTATGACTTGATTCAAAAACTAAAATCTGTTTAATGAAAAATACATTTTTTTAGCATTCAGCGCGCGTCCTAATCGTTACCACTTTCCGCGAATTTTCGGAAATGGCCAATGTTGTACTGCGCAGGCGCATAAAATGATAAGCCACAAAGCTCTGCTCTTTTAGATGATTGCAAAGTGATTTTAAAGGAATTTTCCAGCAATTTTGTTATAGGATAATTTGCCTATTGCCCTTGGCTCCTGTCCTTCATGTTCAACTCCTGGATATGAAATCAATTTTAAATTCATTTAAGTCTAAAATAATTGTAACTGAAATTTCTAGCACGAGCCCCCTTAAAACTCGCCTCTCACTTCTGCTCTCCAGGATCGACTTCCAGTCGCCCCTCGTGAGATGAATTGTTTGGTTCTCTTTCTGACTCCAAGGGTATCCGGCTCTTGTCTCCTCAAATCAACCCTAACTAATTCAAACTGGTTAGAGCTGTGCTCCGGGGTCATACATTCATGGACTGTATTGCGGCTGCAAGAGGAGGCTTTTCATGCTTTTAGTTCGTCTCGTCTGCTGTTCTTGCGGTTGTGATTAGCGATTAACTCAGTCAAAACCTTCCATTTCTTTCGAATTCCACGTGAACCCATTTTAATGGTGCATATTTGGAATAGTTAAGCCACACAAGACACTGATTCTTGGTTCTTAATTTACTTGCAGTCACGTGACCTGAGCATCGCGTATTTCCTGGTCGCGTTTACATATATCTTTGTCGGAGCTGTATTTTACGCTGCTTTTCCATTAGAAAAGTCTTGTATTTCACAGGTAAGGAATTGTATAGTGTTTCTTTGCTCCATTTATCCTTTTCCAAAAAAAAAAAAGCAGTGCCACGGCGTACACAGAGACGTTCTAGCACGTTCTTGCTAGCCCTGCAAACCCCAGCTCGACATCAGGCGTTTTCCTTCAAACTTTGGACATTTATCAAGGTGTCATAACAAAGTTGTTGCTGGAAGAGTGGCCATATTAAATTTCATTGATGCCGAGTGTTTCTCGGTGTTTGCGGGCGTTTTTCGGGGCCTGATTCCTAGCGGTTACAGGTTGGCGGAAAGCGGTGAACATGATGCTAATGGTTGATTCCTATTTTTTCTTTCTTTTTTTTTTGTCATCCAGGTGTTTCTAGACAACATGCAGCCAGATGATGGCATGGCATTCGGTGCTCGTATTGGTTTATTCTTTCAGTTAATTACCGTCTTTCCTCTGCTCACCTACATCGTCAGGGTTCAATTTATGCTTTATTTCTTTGGTAAATCATATCCTGGGTAAGATGTCAAAACTAATCTCGAGACAATCATAACTTTTCTAGACTTTAATCTCAGGGACGGATCTAGGGGAGGGGTATTGGAATGCGCACCCATCTCTTCCCCCTTCCCCAGACGAGCTGTAGAACAACTACACTCACACACCCATGATGAAGGGTAATAGAAGTAGTGCCGATGAACACAACAGTTAGAGGCGGCGTATTAGCAGCGTACGCCATGCGTGCTTCATTATAAAATCCTGGGTCGAGTGACAATCTCGTACCCAGAGACTGCGTTTTTTCTGACCTGGGGCGAAGAACGAGGGCTCTAGCATAATCCATTTTTGGCGCATGCGCAATTTTCCGGAAGTGAAGTATATTCAATGAAAATAATGCTTTCAAAAAGAGTTCTGTCTTTAATTCCGATCAAAATGAAAATTAGAAATCGGGAACATACATATATATATATTGTTTTTGTTTTGGCAAGTCTTTGAATGCAAGCGCGCTTATACCGGAAGTCCAAGAAATTCTGGTCTCAAAAAATGAAATGTGCCAGAGCCATCGTTCTTCGCCGCTGGCCAGAAGAAACGCAGGCTCTGGGTACGAGATTGGGTCGAGTGATTGAATACCACAGTTCCCTTGGATAGAACTATGTTCATGTGTTAATTGGATTATTCATCTTCTATTCTTTACCCCTAGACGGTGGCATGTGTTGGCACTTAACATATTGATCATCAGTGCTTGTGTGGCATTCGCCTGTTTATATCCTCACGTTGGTACAATTATAAGGTGAGGCAGACACCATTATCATCATCATCAACACCACCAACATCATCATCACCACCATTAATACGACCATTATCATCATCATCATCGTCATCATCAACATCATCAACACCAACATCACTCTCATCATCGTCGTCGTCGTCATCATCATCATCGTCATCATCATCACCACCATCATTATCACCACCATTATCATCAGGCATTATCGTCTTCATAAGCACCACCCTCATCGTCATCGTTATTACCCTCAAGATTACCACTAGCGTCATCATCATCACCATTATCCCCATGGAAGGTCCGTTGCATCCATTTTAGAAACATTTTGACCAAGTAATGATAACATCAATACCCAAATTCTCATCCAGTACATATTTTTCAGATACGTTGGTTCTATCAGTGGTTTGGCCTACATTTTCACCTTACCTTGTCTGGTACATTTGGTTGATAAGAAAAACCAAGGCAAGCTATCTTGGCCAAGAATATTGATTCATTCCTTCATAATGTTGTTGGGGGTATTGAATTTAATATCTCAGTTCCTTGTAACTGAGTGAATAATTTAATATTTTTCTCCCTTCCCTCTCCTCCCCCTAAACAAAAATGTGGGTCCGTTTACCTTGAAGGATTACCAAGCCTCACATGAGGAATGAGGCAGAAAGTAATTGCAATGAAACTAGTAAGATGGTTAACGTCAAATGACGTGGCCTTGTGTTTACCAATCACGGCTCCTTCCACTTTGATGGGTTACCAAGCCTCACATTAAAATGAGGTAGAAAGAAATTGCAATGAACCTAGTAAGATGGGTGACGTCAAATTACCTGGCCTTGTGTTGACCAATCATGGTCATCCCACTTTGAAGGGTTACCAAGCCTTACATCAAAAAGGAGCCAACAAGAAATTGGGATAAACCTATTACATTGGGGTGACGTGAAATGGCGTGACCTTGTTTTGACCAATCCCCGCCTCACCAGTTTTAACAATCAAAATTATCACAAGTTCCTGCATACACTTCGTAAGCGTTGTCAGTGAGAGATATTTGGATGACCTCAACCACTTAATAAGCTATTCGTTACTCGAAAATATTAATTCTCTTTTGTTTGGCATTCGAGTCTTTACATTTTAGGCCCAATTTTATAATGTTAAATTGATAGTAAGAGATTTCAGTTTGCTCAACATGAAAATGCCCGAAAAAAGGATATATGTCGATAAATGAAAATAATACAAAACAATTTATTGTCAGAGGATGTTTCAGGGTATCGATAAAATTTAGATTAATTAAAAAAAATTTTTTTAAAAAAAAAATCATCAAAACCCTATAAACGCCAAGAATTTAACACAAACCACTATGTTTATAACAATCACTTGGTTTAAAGCAGGGAGTCAATCAATCTGTGATTCATATTTTAAAGAGATGAATCATATTTAATAAAAGACGTTAATTTAGTCTCCCTCGCATCCGTTTTTAGTGTCGGTCGTCACGCGAAGCGTTGCGTGACGACCGACACTAAAAACGGATGCGAGGGAGACTATTGTTAATTAGGTAAAACCTATTTTGAGATGATAAGACAAGCTTTTGGGATACCTCAAAATATCTATGAATGTCCATGAATTGTGTATCTAAGGAATGGCTAGAGGCATCAGAACACCAACATCAATTTGTGCATTTTAGTTTTATTAGCAATTTTGTAATTTAATATTTATTGCAAAAATTGAATTTTAAACTGTTAAAAAGCGAAAGTAGAACAAAATAAAGAAATGAGCAAATAAAGGGAAAGATTATTACACAATTTCTGCTTGTTAGACCCAAAGGAAAAATTGTTAAAATAAAAAGTCAATAGACTAAAATTTCTTAAGCCTTTGCAAAGTATTTGCGTTTTTACCCAAAGTGATTATAAACGTCATGTCATAGATTCAGTTTCATTAGCACATCCATATCTCTCATGCGTTTGACCTATAGAGAGGTTAAGTTGTGACGTATTTCCGGGTCCAACTGCTGACAAAAATCTTTAAAATAAAGCGAAAATTGTTCCCAGTGATTTAAACTCCATCTGAAGAAGAAAAAAACTTTGGAAAAAAAAAAAAAAAAAAAGAAAAATGCAGCGATGAAGAAAAAGAAAGAAAAATCTTTACAGAACTACTTCTTGTTTGGACCCAGTTTTCGTTTTCCCACACGACTGACGTCATACTTTGAAGCTCTATATAAAGATTTGTACATGATTAAGGATGTGGCAAAGGCATCAAATTGTTTATCATGCATTCAAATTTAGCATCACTAAATGAGGTCATAAAACAGCAAGCACAGGGTTCTGTGTCGACGGTATTTTGCAGCTCAAGCATTATTTTTTAAGACTAAAGCTCGATTTCTCGGAAATAATGTTCAATTTGCCAGCCTAAATTTAGAAATGCATTTCTTATTGTGAAGTGGACTTGTTTGGGATCAAACAGTTATGGCCAGAGGTTGTGCTAAGATATATAATAAATATTTGAAAGCTAGGTGTCGTGGCCCATTCTTGAAAGGAACTCTAGCTCTTGTGTGAGCGAATGGTGTCAGAGTGCACCATTCTTCTACTTTTGTACGATAACGAATATCTTTATCTTGGTGTCCATTTGATTTCCTCTAATTTCTTATAAACTGAAACTGATCTACAAGATAGTGTGATAAAACAGTTTAAGAATCTTGCATTGTTTCCTCTCTTTGTCATAAATGGGATTTTCTCTCCGATCCATCCATTTCCGGATTAACGAAGGTGCAAGGCACAGGCAGGGCTGGATACATTTTTGAGATGATTTTCTGAACTCAGAGCACAAGGATCATGCATAGGATGACATTGGTGAAGCTTAAGATATGCGTCCAATATAAACTGGTAATTATTTGAGGCACTGTTCCTAAACGCTGGACCACAGCTCCAAAACTCAAAACTGTCTGGAGCAATAGTCGTGCATGTTGGTGTAATGGCCTTGACAACTCTACACGTCAGACTTCCTGCCACCCAGTCCACAAGACGTCCGGTTCCTTCTACACAGGTTACCCAGTTGGTGATATTGCACTTGAGAAGAAACTCGCGACCAATCCTCTTCCACCAGTCGAATTCCATGGCAGAGTAGGAAGAGTCATTAAGCGGGGTTGTTGTTGATATTGGTGACCATTCATTAGCTGGTGACATATTGATAGGCCAATTCGGTACTGGAGTAATTACATTGTCGTCTGTATTGAAGTTATCGAAGTCAGAGAATGTATAGCTGTAGACAAGGGTCCAGCCTCCTCCATCGGTGGTCATGTCACAGAACACTTGGAATGGCTCAGAGGATGTCTCATTGAACTTCATCCAGTAAACGCCTGACTTAGCCTGGCTGTCACTCTGCTTCAGGGTTTTGCAAGTTGTAATGGGATTATCAGGTCCCGACCCTGGCTCTTTATGCTCTCGTATCTCCATGTAGATGGTGTTTTGTTGGCTAACAATCTTCTCTGGGTGTCTAGTCTTGGTAGAGTACTTCAGCTCACATGTCTTGTTCGTCAGGTTCATGTTGATGCTTGCACAATGTATGTTGTCCTCACACTTTCTATAACATTCAAAGATTGTTTCCACCTTGGACGATTCAAGAGTGAATCCTTGCAAGTACACATCTTTTTCTGAGTATTGTTTGGTCGGCCACATCGTAGCGTAGGTGACTTTGTGCTTGAGAAGGAACAGTATAAAGACAAACACCACCGTTGATTTCATTATGTTGGCGGCTCTGCGCCTGTTAAAAATTAACAGCGGTAAAAAACTTCAACAACAAGAATTATTCATTTAACTCTGGGTTTTGGTTTTTTTGTTGTTTTTTTTCAAGTACGTTAAAACGCAAATTATTCCTTTATTGTTAGCTTCATGAATTGCAATTATTTCTTCACTATTGTTGGCAAAGAAAACTTTCTTTTTTTTATTCTTCTCCTCCTTCTTCTCCTTCTTCTCCTTTTTCTCCTTCTTCTCCTTCTTCTCCTTCTTCCACTTCTTCTACTTCTTGTTCCCCTTTCTCGTGCATTTTAGATAATTAGTTAGCTTTACCAACTTATAATTCACTCAACAAAATTACTCGATTGTGATTGGACAAGAGGAGTACAATTAAATCCCCAATTGGTCTCTGCATACAGTCCCAACTAAGTTGCTCAATTTTGTTGCGTGTATCCAGTACACAAAAAAATCGCACGATCTTCTCGTACAATTCGGAATTTATAGATACTCGTGATGTTTTGAAAGTTCTCAAATTAAACTCGCCTAAAGGCTCGTCCAATTTTGAAAATTTTCCAAACCTCACTCGTACCTTTAGATTCCGAAATGTGGAGTAAAATGTCTGCAAATTCACTATACCGTGTATGGCTCTTCAATAAAATCGTATAATGTATATGTATATGTATATTTATATCCATTGTCTACAACAGTTTATTAAAACAACTTTTATCAGTATTTTATAAATATAGTGTAAGTTACGCGTTCGGAGAATATTAATCAATGTTTCTTCATTAGTTTCGGTTTTATGATTTTTTTTATATACAAGGCTTGATTTTCGCTATTTTTCTTCCAAAATTGTACAAACGCATGTCATTCCGGAGCGATTGTCTCAAAAACAAGCTCGGGACTAACCACTTTTCTTTGCATTTTTGAAATCAGCATTAATTTTTAGGTCAAAAAAGTTTTTTTTTTTCAGTTCTCTGTTTATTATTTACCAAAGTAGCCGGCCACCTTAAATCGCTCTTTGAATTTTATTTTTATTTTATTTAGAACCATCACTCTCCATAAAGGGGGCTCTTCCGTGAGCTCTAGTCTAGAATTTTTACCTCCGTCATTTCAAAATTTACTAAATCAGGTCACAGCTGAAAATGTCATCCATGAACTCCCGTATAAAAGCTGTGCCGCTTCTCGAACTCGCAGTCATTTTGGTCGCAGCAAAAACCGTCTAACGAAAGCGTTTTTCAAATGATAAAAAAATTTTCTAGAGGGTCATTGAAATAGTTTATGAATGTTTATTTTATCATGCTCGTAATGGTTTTGGAATGGTTTCTCCTTAAAAGGAGGGTTTGAAATTCAGTGATAAAAACTGGTAGCAAAACAAGTGTTTTACCTAAGATAATGAGATCGAGAAAGAAGGGGAAAAAGATTTCAAAGAAAAGACGCGTAGGCAAGGTCAGCACATAAAACATGGACAGGGACAAGAATGAGAGACATGAGAAAAACTTTGACACCGAGGAACGGGAAGATTGTGCGAACGTTTGACGAAATGACCCGAACAATTTATTTCCTAAATACAGCTAAATATTGTTTTTCCTTTTCAACTTTTGGAAACTATTTAAATTACAAGGAAAAGAAGAAATATGTGAGGAAAAATAAAGAAGAGATATTTAAGTTCATTAATATTTAAGATGTACCTTTAAAGACTGTAAAAAAGGAGATTATCGATGGATGGCATCTTCAGTCTTCAACAGCAAATCATTCAGTGAATTGAGATGATGAGTGTAGCTCTAGTTTATACTTATGAATATATCCCACCTACTGATTAAAATAGATAGGAAGAAACCCAATAGGATTTTTTAAAACCATGATTAAGGTTATTTATTGGAAAACTCTGCGTATGCTATTTATATGATATCAATATTATTGGAACGAATCTGATACGTCAATGAACCGCCAATTAGTGACTGACAAGGTGACTTCGAAAAGGTTGAAAAAAACTAAACTCAAAAATTTATTTATGAAAAGTTTGGAGAGGTACCTTCAAATCAGTTGGGATTTTCTTGAAGCATTAGGATTTAGCCTCAACTTAATTGATATTCCCAAAAGGGGTTCCATTTCTGTATGTAATTAGGGCATGACATTTTATAGTTTACGAGTAACTGCAAAATAATATTAATATTTATTAAGTTATAAGATGCCGTTGTGACTGTAAACCTCGTTAAATTTTGATATAAAAGAAGAATATATACCAATGTGTTAACATCTAGTAAACCAGAAAAATGGTTCGGTAAAAATGGTCCTCTGAAAATTTGAATATTAAGCCTATAAATGAAATCGTTTATTATTTTTTCAAAATTTTAGAAATTTCTTTAACAAACATTTGCTTTACAACTTTGAACAAAAAGCCGAAGAATCACCTGTTGGTTGACGTCAGTATCATTACTTGGGTAATAACACATGAAACAACACAACTTGGTTATTTTTTGTTAATAATTGCTTTAAAAAGTGCGATGTTTATTAGAATTTCGAGACATCGAATAGGTAATGACATTGTGAGGTTGCGGGTCGGGTATTTTTATTCGGTTTTGAGGTAATTTGAAAAACTGGTAACACACGAAACACTAGTTTATTAAGTGCGATATTTTTTATGGCCTGTACATTAGATCGTTATTTCTTAAACTCTTTAGATCTTGGTCTGGAAATTAGCAGACTCACTAGAATTTTGATGAAGATCACTTTTTAAAAAAAAAATTTAGACAGGTTTCGACAGAGTCTTCTGTCATCGTCAGTTTAACCAATTGACATCAGATTTTTATGTGTCTGTCCTCTTATTGACAATAAATTGCGTCATCACATTGTCAAAGTAGTGTGGATCCGCATACTACTTTGACAATGTGATGGCGAAATTTATTGTCAATAAGAGGACAGACACATAAAAATCTGATGTCAATTTGTTTTTTACAATAACAAAAACGATAAAAACTTCTCATTTTTAGCGATCAAAACAACCAACGGAAAGAGCGCGCGCTCGTTGACGTCAGCTTTATCTGTCTGTCCCTTTTATTGATGATAAAAAATAACCAATCAGCGCGCGAGAAATTTGTAAGTTATTGTAAAATACAGAATGAATAAATAATAAGCTATATATATTTACCTTAAGGTGGCTGGACCCCCTCAAGCTTGACCGCTACCTTCCACGTTTGGAACGCTACTAGTGCATAAACGTGTTTTATCCGACTGCAAATCTTTTTTGCACATAAGTCACACAAAGATTGAATTAATGTTTGATGCAATTTTTAATGAGATGATTATGATGAAATATTTGTTTTCGTTTAGAAAACAATTTTAGCTTTGCAGAGCGTTCAACACTAAAATGCTTCGTATCACATAATTATATACTAGATGCCTCCATTTGCAGGGATTTTTGAAAAAATATATCTAGCTAATTGTGAGATATTTGAGATTATTTAAATATAGTGCAAAGTCTACTTCAAAACATTATATTATATGATATTTCGGAGTTATTTGCTCACAAAAATCATTGCTCATTTAGTTTTACTCTGTATCTTTTTTTAAGCGCTCCAAACGTGGAAGGTAGCGGTCAAGCGTGAAGGGGTCCAGCCTCCTTAAGATCTTGAAGTTAAAACCGGCTTCAAGTATATTAACTTTGCGCTCAATGACCTAATTTAGCCTATCATAAGTTTAAAGAAACAGTCAACTATGACTTTCAAAAGGATATATTCATCAAAGTAAAGAAAATTACATTAGAAATTCGGACAATAACCCTCTAACTTTCAAACTAAAAAGCTAAAAAGTTATTATTTATTATCATTATTATTTCTTGGCCATTATTGTTCTCCAGTTTCCAAAATCGTCTTAATTACCATACACCTCATTAGAAGTTCGTTCAATTCTTACCGAGAAAATATTTATTGTATCATAAAATCAGTCCCCATATAGCTATAAGCAATAGAAAACTTTTTCTGTGTTTGCATAGCCTGATAGCAACACGAGGGGAGGTTGGTAGAATTCGAGACGGAGTCGAGGGCTAGGGTTTGAATAACTTTCGAGAAATCTATTAACCCCCGAGCGTTGCTATCAGCCTATCCAAACACAGACAAAAGGTCTATAGCTTTTTTAAAATGAACACAATTGTTTTTGTGTTAAGTAAAGTAAAATTTCTTATTTTATTAGCGTATATTCCTGTCTTTGTAATCCACGTCGAAGTGCAAACTGTAATCTGAATTTACTTACCAAGTTTTGCAAGGATTTTCCTCCGTTTTTCATCAATGCTTCAGAGATTTATGACTTTTAATGCGTTATTTGTTACCACGTTTTATTTCATCTCAAAGTTAAGCTTAAGAACTACAAAATAAGTAAAAAAGAAACGTTTTGACAATTTTTGAGAACCATCCAAACCTCTGACGTCACAACCATTTTTGCATAGCCTAATGCAAACATTGCTATCAGCCAATCAGAACGTGTGTATACTATCTAATTTATTTCATAAAGAACATTATTATATGACCGTGAATCTTAGAGCCTGGACACTAGCAAATCGAGCAATCTGATTGGATAGATCGCATCGCGGACTGTTCTAGATTCTCCGGTATTAACTGGTCCGATCGCATAATAATCTTACGGCTGCGCTCGGTCTGTACATTCCGACCTCGGTCAAGATTATCCCGTACAGACCGGCCAAGCTCGGTTAATAAGATCTAAATATCAAGTATTTAAGATTTAGGAGGTAACCAATAGAAAACAGTCATATAGCCGCTTGGTTTATCAGTGAAATACTGACTAGCAGCTCATTCTGAGTTAATATCAACATTCAGAGTGCGAAGAGGTTTAGTAACGCACGAAAAAATGCTCAAAATTCACTTTTAATCTTCAAACTTTCTATTTTTTCTGGTTGTTTTTACTTGTTTCTTATTAGCCATTCTGAGTATAAGGAAAAAACTGAGTCGAGTTGGCATTGAAGTGCATTATGGGGCTGTTTTAAGAGACATTTTCAAGATAGCCATGGCAACAGAGAAATTTCACATATGAAATTACAAATTATGCGTGACATTTCACCTTTCAATTTGGAAGTAATTTGTCCTCTTTATATGGTATTATGTAAAGAAATTTACACGCGAGTAGGATTTTGAAGTAGTTGGAGCGTGGTGTCTGAGCTCACTAGCGTTCTATATATTTCATATATTTCTGGCCACAAACCACAAAAAGCTCAACAAGGCCCACAGATCGGCCTATAAACCTTTAAGCAAAAAGGCAGTTGCATATTGATTTTGTCATGTTCGTCATGTGAAAGCAATCTTTGTTTTCAGCAGGGTACAGGTAAAAAATATTTTGGCAGAGAAAATATTTAGGCGTTTATTTGTTTGTTTGGTGTTTGTGTGTTCTCTGTAAAAAACTGCCATAAGGTATTCCAGAAATTCCCATTGCATTCTTGAACTTGTCGTAAGCGTTCAGGAGTCCCAGACTTTTTTCCCATAACCGTATAATTTGTAAAAGCTTTAGGGAAAACTTTCACTGCAATTGGTGACGTATGTAAAACCAAAGCGATTTCTTTCGATTGAAAGTGTCCTTATGGTACCTGGTTCCTCTTGAATTAGAAAGTACAATAAACTAGTTTTATACGCTTCCCATGTTCCATCCATGTGACATATAATTCATGGTATTTTGATTCCAATCGACCAGCATCACGACTAGCGAAGGTACAAGGCACATCCAGGGCTGGTTACATTTTTGAGATGATTTGCTGAATTCTGAGCACAAGGATCATGCATAGGATAACATTGGTGAAGCTTTAATTGTGCATCAAGTACAAACTGGTAACTATTTGAGGCACTATTCTTAAACGCTGGACCACAGCCCCAAAATTCAAAACTATCTGGAGCAATAGTCGTGCATGTTGGTGTAATGGCCTTGACAACTCTACACGTCAGACTTCCTGTCACCCAGTCCACAAGACGTCCGGTTCCTTCTACACAGGCTACCCAGTTAGTGATATTGCACTTGAGAAGAATTTCGCGACCAATCTTCTTCCACATTCCAAAATCCATGGCAGAGTAGGAAGACTCATTGAGCGGGGTTGTCGTTGATATTGGTGACCATTCATTGGCTGGTGACATATAGAGAGGCCAATTCGGTACTGGAGTAATTACATTGTCGTCTGTATTGAAGTTATCGAAGTCAGAGAATGTATAGCTGTAGACAAGGGTCCAGCCTCCTCCATCGGTGGTCATGTCACAGTACACTTGGAATGGCGCAGAGGATGTCTCATTGAACTTCATCCAGTAAACACCTGACTTTAACTGGTTGTCACTCTGCTTCAAGGTTTTGCAGGATGTGATAGGATTATCAGGTCCCGACCCTGGCTCTTTATGCTCTCGTATCTCCATGTAGATGGTGTTTTGTTGACTAACAATCTTCTCTGGGTGTCTAGTCTTGGTAGAGTACTTCAGCTCACATGTCTTGTTCGTCAGGTTCATGTTGATGCTTGCACAATGTATGTTGTCCTCACACTTTCTGTAACATTCCAAGATTGTTTTTACCTTGGACGATTCAAGAGTGAATCCTTGTAAGTACACGTTCAGTTCTGAGTATTCTTGAGTCGGCCACATCGTAGCGTAGGTGACTTTGTGCTTGAGAAGGAACAGTACAAAGACCAACACTAGCGTTGCCTTCATCGTGTTAGCGACTGTGAACCTATTAAAAATTCATCAAGGAAATTTCAATATACGATTTACTCACACAACTTTTTTAAGTTTTCTATTTTCGCGAAAGATAAAGTAAATGTTTGATCAAATCTTTGTTTGGTTTTCGTGAAAACTCATTTTTGGAAGACATTGTCAACATCAGCAACTCTTTTTTTTTTCACAACGATATAATTTAATAAGAAAGTTAATTTTAAAGTTCGTCAAATAAAGAAACATTTCTGTATTTCGAAGTAAAGATGATCGGTGCATTTTTTAAATTGAAGATTGCTTTGTCTTCCAGTACAGCATATTTTCAAAAAATCGTTTGGAATCAATCCCCGCCTCAAAAGTTCTTGCTAAGGTTTTGAAAAATGACGTTTATTTTTCCCGAATACAAAAAAATTAACTTAGAATTCAATTGCGAACCTTTACAAAAACTAGGTTTAAATGCAATTATTTGTTGAAAAACTTTCCCCCTCTTACTAAAGCAGTCTCCATAAAAGAAACTAGTTCATCAACGTATGAGGGAAAAATAAAATCGAGAAGGTAAGTATCCAAGAGCCAGAACATGACTAACTTTTTCGTCCAAAAACGTTTAAATTTTTTCACACACTAAAACACTGCAGTCTCCATAAAAGAACCTGATTCGCTAACGTATGTGGGCTAAAATAAGATATCAAAATTTTTACTCCAAGAACCACAACTAGATTCACTGATTCCAATCAACATACCTTATTGGATTTGATTTTACTGTAAGGTTGGTCTGTAAGAAAGACACTGAAGATATGTCTGAATTTGTGGTTGAACGATGGTTAAATATAGAATACTCTAGTACAATTCCGACAGATGTATAGATTTAATATTTCATTAACTACCAAAGAATAATAACGTTTAAATTCAGATGATTTCATTAACGCTCAAAGGTTATTAGTTACGTACATTCGCATAATATGTCATAGTGATTGGCTAACACCCAAGAGAGCTCGCTAAATAACTTACTTGTGTAATTGCAAGTGTAAGTCACTCACCATGTGGCATTAACCAATCAATATGTGAGAATTATTGCGCTTTACATGTCTTGACATGTTTTCTTAAAGTTTGTATTCACATTTTTTGTCCGTGGAGTAGGGGCCTTGAAATCAGACAAGAGTTCGATTCTGATAATTTTTACAAAAAATGCTGAATTGAATTATGGCAGAAGTTAGTTAATATCTTAGAGATATCTCGCGCTCCTGCAAACCCTTATTACGCAACGTTTCCAAAGAAACAAATCATACATTTTTAAAAAGCATCTTTTTTTTATTTGATGAAACAATTGTGACTGTTTAAACAGAAGCCAGGCGCGATCCGTAAACATATAATAATGGTCATCGAGTTAGCACTCGATTTCACAATAACTGTACAAAATAAGCGCAAAAAAGGCTACAAAGTTGTTTGAGAACGTTTGTTATATATATTTTTTCCTTTGGTGCAAAGTAGTTCAGTTTGAAAGTTTGAGTACGCTATATATTGTATCGACTTAGTTCTCAGCGTACAGAGTGAAAAAAAAAATCAAAATTTTGGAAATCTTTATTTGTTTCGCTGATTATATTTGTTATTATTATCAGTTATTTGTTTCAGTTTTTCGAACAGTAATTTTAAGTGTTATTTCTTACTTCGTTGTGTCCTTGAAGTACATTGAAAGCGTTAAATTCTTTGAAAAATAAAAACGAAAAAATATTAAAATATCATTTCATTACAGGAGAAAAGAAGTCGGATAAACAAGGCGGGAAAAATAACGTTTTCCTGGTAATGAAAATTAGAAACCCAACAGCTGAATTCGTTTAAGCTGCAGGATACATTTGGAGAACCTTCTGTATTTCGTCATTCAATATTCGTATATAAAAAGAGTATTATTTTTTTAAATTTAGTAATCAAAATATGTGGAATTGAATGATGATTTTGATTCGGTGAAATAAAAGTTTATTTTTACTATTCTTCAAAAGCAAGCCGAACTCCATCCCTCCCAAGCAAGCCAGTTTAATCGTACTGAATACTGTTATGAGAGAGAAAATGAATGTTTTACAGACGAAGGAAGACATCAGTTTTCTAATTACCATTACTTATCGTATGAAAACAAGATAACGATTAATTAGCTATATAAAAGTATCGATATAAGATTTCAGCACGGCTGCCATCACGCACAAGTTTAGATAATGGTATGCATTGAATTCACAAGTAAACATCTTAGCTCCTCCCATGCATGTGTACCTCTGGTTACGCGCTACACACTTTTTACCCCTTTGCTCAGTTATTTTAGCACTATTCTTTTAAATCTTATGATAGAAATATTCCTTGTAGCCTTTTCTATACATTTACAATATATTCGTATGTTAACTTTAGTTTAAGCTATGTTTAATTTCAAGATTTTCACTTGTATTATCTTAGAATATCGCACTTAGGAATTTACTTATTCTTTAGCCAATCATTATTCGACGATATTGATTCGAGACTGACACCTGTCATAGAATTATTACAAATACAGCTCATGTAAACAGTTCAACACAAAGCAGATTAAAGATCGATCTCGAAGCTCATACCGAGAGTGGTCGTCCCATAACAATACTATGGTTATCTTCCATTTCGTACTTGTTGACTCATACATGATATCATCACATACACATTTGCAATGTCTTCCATTGTCAGACTCTCCCCCCTCCCCTTGTTTCTACTTTTACTCCCACCTGCCTGTTATTTTTTCAAAACCGCCAGCCCAGCCACGTCCCTAACACACCACACAGACACACACGCTTTCAATAGTGTTCTGTGTTTCTTGCTTTGTTGACGAAGCAAAAAATAGAATGATATAAGTAAACGTCACTTATTCGATCCTATGATAAAAATCAACATGTGAGTTGAGGATTGTGTGCATAGAATATTGAATGTATTGGTAGCGTGTGTGAGTGAAAAGTGTCCCCAATTAATGCGAAATTGCTAGAACAAATAGACACTTAAACAAAGATATAATTACGCCTTACTTAAAAACATCCTTTTGTTTTCTTTTCTTTCGCAAGAAAGTTAGCGAATATTCTAGTTTGGAATTCCACATTGCTCAAGGTCCAATGTAGTCTCCTCGGCATTCGTTCTAGTAGAGTCGGTTCGAAATTAGCTAGGGAAGCGTTTCGTACCGACACTAAGAACGGCTGCTGAAGAGACTACATTGGACCTTGAGCAATAAATAATTCGAAACTAGAATATTCACTAACTTTCTTGTCCAATGACGGTCAAAATGAAATTCAAAGTGTTTGTATTGTTGAAGTTGTCTATTCTTTACTGTTTTAAATTGTGAATCTTTTGACACTAGGTTTTGTTAGTCCGGAGTGGAATCCACTTTTTCACTAACTGTATGATTAACTTATATCTCAAAAAGAAAAGAAAAAAAAAAAAAAATACCGCGCGAAATACGAACGAAGAAAACTGAATAAAGTCTTATCGTTACAATTGTTAGCAGTTTATTTCCGCTACTCGGTTCGTCTCCGCCGCGCGAGCATCGATAAAACAGGGTCCAGCTCGGACTAGGGTTTTCTGCGCCCGCGATATTCCCTACCATTAAAATGTTGTGATTATACTACGAAATATTGTGTTGACTTTTCTTCAAGTATTTTCTTTCAACTTTTGTTCCTAATTTGGAAAAGATTTCGTAGGACTGTGAAGGCTGTCACCGTCGCACACGATAATGATTTCATTACTTCTTTCGAACCAATCAGAGCGCGCGAGATCATTGCTCGGCCAATGAAAATGTTCGGTCACGCCATCGTGAAGACACGTTAGATGAACTTATCATCAAGGCATTGTTTTGTTGTACGTAAATTTGATGTTTCAATAATAATAATAATAATAATAATAATAATAATAATAATAATAATAATAAAAGGATAGACACAACGCTGCTTTGAAAGTGTTTTTCTTTGAGATGCTAAGAGATCTCAAACTGGCTGATAGTACACCCCCATGGTTTTCTGATGTCAAACCCAAACCACTCTACAAATCAACTGACGCTGAAGCATACTGGGATGTACCTGTATATGCTGACCACATGTATGTACGATGTAACCGTGTGGACGCGCGTTTCATCGACCACAATAACAAGAAAGTACTCATGGTGGAAATGAGCTGTCCGTGGGTTAACAACCGAGAAAAGAAAGACAAAGAGAAGACGAAGAAGTATGGAGCACTTAGACTTGAGCTCACAAAACAACACACAGGATACACGATCTTGCAAGTGAACCTCATTTTGGACGCTCTTGGAGGATGGTCTAAAGAGATGGAGCCTGAGATGAAGAATATCTTTGGAGCAAGATACAAAGATGTATTACTTAGAATTCAGAAAGCGGTATTAAGCTGCACAGTGAACATTGCAAGAACATTTAAATTAATCACATCTTAAGGACATTTCAAACATTCTAAGTATTTAAACTGCATCTTGAGAACATTAATAATTGGTTTTAAGTGATTGTTTACATCATTAGTCCTGTCATGCTGGTAGGTTACGAAATTACGCCCTATCTAGCTTACCTAATTAGCATCCAAACGTGTTTACTGCTGATAATATAATAATTCGATTTGAAAAACTTGAGCATATAAACTACTTTTTTTCTCTTTCTTCTTTTTTGCTCTTTTACTCCGACGAAGGACTAGCGTCCGAAACGTCAGTAAGGTTTTTCAATTTTTCACAGTGTATAATTTACCTTTTCATCATTACTGTTTCATTAGAAACACCGACGCAGCTCACGATAGTTTTTAGCTAGTTATCTCTACTTTTTCTAAATAGTTTATCCCTAAAATCGTTGCATTGCGACCCGCTATTTCAACTATGGTTAATTTTAGTTTTGGGACAGGGCTTATGCAAGTAAGACCTTAAACACTAACGCCAGTTCACCATGCTTTGCCCATCACACATGCATTCAAACAGTAAATTCAAATTTAAAAAAAAAATCTATAATGGCTCGAGAATATTCCAATCAGGAGTTGCAATATGAAGAGTTATTTTCCAGTTAAGAGAAGATTGGAAAATAGGAGATATATATTGCTCAATATATTGCTGCAGAGATCAATCAATCACTTGAAGATAAGCGAAGACCAGAAAAGTTGATAAACTTGAGGTGAGTCTTGTGTTAAACTTTAAATTTTTTCTATCATTCCTTAGCCGGTAAATAAAATGTAATCAAGGGCACTAGGACACCGAATGTGGTTGGATTTCTATAGTTTTTTTTTTTTTTCCTTTCGATTATTTGAATTAAACTAACGTTATACTTGTTTACTTTTCTTGCGTCCGTGTTCCTTCGTCCGCTGTTGTAATGCAGACGTTTTCTTCCAAAGGTCAAACGGTTTGAATATCCTATGAGCGTTACTTCTTTACCGGCCGTTCCGTACTTGACTCTGTTTGTACTATACCAACAACAACGCGACCGCGCGATGCTTCTTACGTCAGTAATATTCAACCGTCCAGAGTAAATATGGTTAATCAAATCCACCTTAAGTTCCATATAGAGCCCCGGGGGCTAGTCCTAGTGCCCTTGATGTAATGTATAGGAATACTTGTTCTCAAAAGTCGTCATGGGGTACCTGTGTTTTTTATTACTTGTTCTAAAAAGTCGTCATGGGGTACCTGTGTTTTGTCTTCCCAAACCCTCCTCTCCCGCACCTGTTTTGAAAAAAAACTAATTGACTTTGAAAGGTAATTTAAAGGAACTTTTTGTGGAAAAATACTATTAATCAAAGTCATCATGGGATACCTTTGTTTTGTCTTCCCCAACCCTCCTCTCCCATAGTTTTTTTTTTTTTTTTTCAGGGGTATCCCCTAATTGACTCGGTTCATGGCTTCGTTTCTTGAGCAGTCATTTTAGCTTGCTTGTTTCGTTTCTTTTTTGCTTTTTTTGGGTGAAATCGCTACCCAAAAGAACTTTGATTTCCCTACAAATATGGAAACTTTACTTCTAAATCATCCAATGGGGTGATGCAGTAATTTAGAAGTTTCAAGGCAGTCGATTTGTTAGCACTTTCACCTTGGAAATACTTCCTTCTTCACGATCTGTTGACTTCAGGCGACGGATTTAAGATGCTAGATTCTTCCTTAAGGTATGGGCAGCTTAGATATTATAAACATCTTATTTTATGCAGACAAGTTACAATTCCAGATCTATTAGAGAGGTTTAACCAATATGGTAAAGAAATCCATTGGCGAAATCAACAAGCTTTGTGATCATCTTTGACAACTGAAGGAAGCTTGTTGATTTCACCGGTTAAAATGAAGCGAACTCGGCCGAGTCGTAAGCTATACTTTGGAATTTGTATACGTTTTAATTTTTCCCCGCTGCCATTCATAAAAAAAATCAGTCTGCACCTATCATATCTTTGACAAGCGGCAGTAAAAAACTGTTAAATCGCAGTTTACGAGTTCGCGTTACATTGAAATTTGCTATATTATGGTCTCCACTTGAAACATTGTCTCTTCCTTTAATCTTAATGTATGTGGATCAAAAGTAATTACGTCGATAATATGTCGTTAAGACGTAAATAAGAGTGGTTATTTTCGATTTTATTCCAGAAATAAAGCATTGACATACGTCGACTAATAAGGGAAATTTCCCTCATTATGATGCATCGACCCCCACAGGTAACCCAACCAGTATTTCATGCTTTTCATATTATAGAAGGTCAAAAGTGCTTTGGCTTTGGATATATAATAGTACTAATGCCAATAAATAAATGAATATATGTAAGAAACCTTAATAAAAGCATTAATGAATCTGTGTCCATTGATGCATAGATCTAATAATAATATATTTCAACCATTCTTATCCAATAAAGAAGAAATGGAAGATATATAAATTAGATAAAAAAGCATTAATACACTTATTTCAACAAAGTAAGTCACCTGAAAAGCTACAAAGCTGAGACCTGCAAGGATTATGGATAGATACATTTTACATGTTTCAACTGCTTTAATAACTATTGAGGGATTTTAGATCTTTTACCAGTTACAGTCTCATCTCTTCTGAGCATCCTAAAGCTGCAAATCGTATTAAAAGCTTTACTTGTTTGATATTAAAACATTCCCATGATCCTCAGTATGATCTCATCTTTCTAGGTTTTTTGGTGACTAACTTTATTAAAACAAGTGTTTACACCTATTTCAATAAAGTTAGTCACCTAAAAAGCTATAAAGCTGAGGCCGACAAGGATTATGGGTAGATTCATTTTACACGTTCAACAGCTTGATAATTGTTCATGGACTTGCGAATCTTTTACCGGTTACAGTCTCACCTCTTCTGAGCATCATCGAGCTGCAGTTTGTATCAAAAAAGCTTTGTATATATATGCTTCCTTGATATGAAAAGTTTCCCATGATGCTCAGTAATCTCAGCTTTCTAGGTTTTTGGTGACTAACTTTATTGAAATAAGTGTATATAAATCAATATGATTTATTAATATTTGATTCACCAGTATTATATATATATTAGATGCTTTTTGGGTACAAGTAGAGCATATCTTTTTTTTGTTTTTTGTTTTTTGTTTTTTTTTTTGTTTGTTTGTTTGGGTTTTTTTGTTTTTGTTCTTGTTTTTTTGTTTTTTTTTTTGTTTTTTTTTGTTAACTATATTGCATCAGGATATATACATAGTCATTTTTTTTGCATTTATACATCTCATCGGATATTATTATTGTTTTATTAATATATACTGTTTCTGCGTTGTGAATTAAGTATTCTATCCCATGACTTCTTATAACAACTAATTAATATCCAGAATTTAAAAACCCTTTGATAGGTTAAAACAATTCACATAGTCATTTTAGAAAATAAGTGATTTTCAATAGGCCCTTTGCAGTTAACGGTCACGTGTCTGTACTGGAATGCAAAACTTTTGTTTTTATATTTTAAAAATTGGTGATTCTTTTAGCTACTTGTAAAGAACTGAATGAAAAGATGTGTATCTAGTGTGTTACGAAATGTAGTTTTATTACGATCTCTCGAAACAGGTTGTAGAAAGTTTGTTTGCTCTCCAGTATATTTAACCCATGGGAATCAAAATGTTCATTCATTTGCTCTCAGTCAATTAATCAGCACGTGATTGCTTAGCTGCAAAGGGCCTATTAGTAGCCACCGCCTTTATAGCGAATGTAACAAGTATCACGTGACATTTCTTGTGATACAAATATTTGAAATTACATGAAATTGACTGTTTATTTCATTTTATTTTATTCATTTATTATTATTACTGTGTTTATTTTCAAGGAACGCAGCAATTCAGAGGGTGATGAAGATCTTGATGAAGAAATATGGTTTACTGTTCCAGAGGAAATGGTTGGATATGCAATTGGTAAAAACGGCCAAACGAAAAACAGGATTATGGAACAAACGAATACCTACATAAAAACTAAAAGACATGAGGACGACCAAACATACTTCATTATACGAGGAACAAGAGAAAACCAGTATTCAGCAAAACTATTCATCAAGCAAACTGTTGTAAGTAATACTAAATTATAATCATTAATACATGTTGACTGGGACCAAGAGAAACAGTGTGTTTTGTGGTCCCAGATCCGACTCTTGAGTCCACAATGTTTTGAGGGCTAAATGACGAAAATCGTGGTAAATAAGAGAACATACCACGAAAAACTGTAGTGGAAATTCGTCAGTAAATTCGTAATTGAAAAATAATTGTATGACCAGACAAGTGTAATTATCATTGCTGGCTTTCACTTGACTGAAATGTTCATCAGCTATATCGCTAGTTTTCAATAGAATCTTTCTGGCTGACAGCACATGGTGGTCAGTGTCTGACCCCCATGTGGAGCAGAAATTGAGATTCAAAAAACTTTTTACAGCTAAGTGAAAGCCAGCAATGATATATATGGTTTTAACTTGTCCAATTTCAGAATACTGGTATTCTTAGAAATCGTGGCTTAGAGACTTTAAGATTCCCAGTTATTGATTCCAAAAGTGGTAAATTTGCACTAAAACTTGTTGAAAAGAGAGATGATCGTCGTACCAAGAAAAGATTATTCGAACTTGTTTTAAAAAACTCGTCTGGCGATATGGTGAGTTTGTAAAGGAAATAACACAGCCTCGAGTACAATCGGAATTCATAGGAAAGAGTGATGTTTTGAAAGTCTTCAAAATTGGAGGAACCTTTAGGCAAGTCTAATTTGAGAAAGTTCAAAATATCACGAGTATCTATAAATTCCGAATTGTACGAGATTGTGCGACTTTTGTGGCAGTTGGGAGGACAGCGACGTTTCGCTTGGATA
This sequence comes from Actinia equina, assembly GCA_011057435.1. Classification (NCBI taxonomy): domain Eukaryota; kingdom Metazoa; phylum Cnidaria; class Anthozoa; order Actiniaria; family Actiniidae; genus Actinia; species Actinia equina. The sequence goes on along the minus strand of WHPX01000226.1, from coordinate 23,017 downwards.
TATACCGACCATTCGAAAGCACTCCGTCAAGCCCACCACCCGGACCAATAACAGCCCCGGCGCGATCTTCAGGGGAGCCAAGACTGACGGTATATAAATAGACCTTCTTCCAGTCTATGCCATTGCCTGATGAAGACTAGCAGTAGCAGTCGACGTAAAGTCACGGTCCTCTCAATTGCCACAATCGTGAGACAAATGAAGAAGTATAATCTTTGATTTATATCCAGGATGAATAATCTTTTCGATTGTAATGCTGTCATAGGTGCTGCTGTTGTTGTTGTTGTTGCTGCTATTCGGTTACTTTTGCTGATGTTGTTGCAGTTTTTGTTACTGCTGCTGCTATATGGCTTTGCTTTTGCTGTTGCTGTTGCTTCTGCTGTTGTTGATCTTGTTGTTGTTGCTAGTGCTGTAAGTGTTCGTTGCTAGTGTTGCTGCTAGCGCAGTTGCTGTTGATGTCGCTGTTGTTGCTGCTGCCATTGCTGACAAAGCTAAATGTTAATATGTTATTTTTAGGGGGGGAATGCAGACTACAGCTTCCTCTCAGATCAAATATCCCAGATTTTACGACAAAATAAGGAAACAAATCGTGCCAGTAAGATCTGGTGTCACTTTGGTCACATTTACTTAACAAACATTCAGCCAGGTAGGTCATGATACACCTACGATCGGGGAAAGGGGGGATAACACTGCTCCAATTCAATAGGCCTTTTGCAACAACATGTCACGTGACCCTACCCTCCTTTAAAAGAGACGTTGTGTCAAAATGAACCAAAATGGAAAGAACACCCCGACATTAGTAAGAAGACAAAGTTTCAGCGTATAACATGTAACACAGGAGAAATAACATTTTTAAACATATTAAATCGTATCGAATATTTTATACGGATTTGTATGGGGAAATATGCTGCATGGCAAGCTATGAATTCCAGCACATTTTTCTATACAAAACCTTAAGAAATATTCGATTCTATATTCAATGTCATTTCTCCTATATTCAGTATTAGAAGCTGAAACTTCGCCTTTTTACTAATATCAAGGTGTACTTTCCATTTCTGGTATTCATTGTGACAGGTCACGTGACCTGTTGTTGCAAAAGGCTGATGCTCAAGGGAATATAACGTGGTCTGAAATACAAAAAAGAAAAAACAGTTTTCTCAAACCGGATAGGTGTAATCGACCTAAGAAAAGCTATCAAAAATGGCCTATTCCAGGTCTCATTGATCGAATTTACTTATTTTAGACGAAGAAGTCAAGGTGTATAACCCTGAAGAATTGAAGAACCATTTGATGCCCAGAAGGTTCTGTTCGCAAGAAGTTGCTTCAGAAGTTACAAAATGGCAGCAAAAGTTCTTCGGTTACATACAAAACCAAGACGAGGAGACATCTTTCAGTCAACTAGAGAGATGGCTGTCCTCACAATCCAAAACGAGTCCTTACTTAGCCTTTCATCGTTATGAGTTTACATATCTTACTCCGTCCTGTAGAGAAATACGAATTAAGGTATACGTAAAAGAAATTCCAAATACATATGAACTGTCATATAATCTTTAAAGCTAGCAAGCGCCCTTTACCAATTTTCTTAAACATGCTTCAGTGATCTGTTTTATTAACCTTCATTTACATGAATTCTGTGAGATTTTTAGAGAAAAAACGAGGGACCTTTTGTTTAGGATCGTCGGTTGTTGTGAAAAATTTGAAGGCTCAATAAAAGAAGATGAGAGTTAAAAAATTAAAAGTTGCTCAGCCTTACCCTCAAGAGAAAATGAACTAAGAAAAGGAATCTCTGCTATTTATGCTTGTAATCATCGTTGGCACCGTTTGATGCTATTTTTAGAATCTAATTTGCCATCGGTTTTTTTTTATTTTATTTATTTTCTTATTTTTTTATTTTTATTTTTTTGTGAAAAATACAAAGTAACATGAGCAATCAGGGTAAAGTGCGCGCAGCATGCGCGTGCAGAAAAACAAACATTCAAATGAATGGTTTTAAAAATAGCATCAAAGGGTGCTCATAATGGGGCGCGGGAGCCGGGTAGCCCTGAGTAAACTGATGAGTATAGCATGAAGAAAAACAGCAGTATATTACGATTTCGATAAACTGACCTATATGTAGTTCGAAGTTGTCCTCGATGTAAGGAGTGAAGTGAAAGAGTAGAGAATAGCATAGGGTATATATGGTTTAATTCCCTTTATATTCCACCGTATATCACGTGATGGCAGCCATGACGGGAGGCAGGAACGATTGAATCTGGTCAAATCTGATTTACATGAGAAGGAATTCAGTTTCCCGGGGGAGAAAGACTCTATTAATGTGCCTCCTGTCATGGCTGCCATCATGTGATGGTGAAAAGCGCTAGCCCGCTTTACAGTTTTTTCTACCAGTCATTACTAAAGCTAGCAATCCTTTTAATTGATATGACATTATACAATAAAACTTATATTATATATCTTTTTTCTTAGGTTTTCGTTGATGTTAAACAACATGATTCTCAGTTGTCCTTTGAAAATGCCCCAAGTCCTGTGGAAGTTAAAAATGTTCTGAAGTGCTCGGATTCCTTTCCTTATTTTTATATCTGCGAGTCTACTGCGAAACGAGCTGTGGTGGACATTATCGAGCCATTGGGACCGGATTTTCGTTTAACTACTGAAGCAAGTAAGTCAAAATCAATTAGGGGCTACCCAAAAGCCCTCCGAAGTCAACCGACTAAAGAAGCACGCGCCGCACCGAAATCTGCCTTTATTCAATTGACTGACCGACTGACTGATCCTGCGACTGTCTGACTGACTGTTAGACTGATGAATCGTTTTTTGTGTATGTGTATTCTAATAGATCTTACTTCATGCCCAGAAGATGAGGAACTGCGCGAGGAGGTTGACATTTTATACAATTACGTCAATGAAAACGTGATTATTACTCCAGATGGTAAAGTGGACCTCCCTCAAAATGACGTACCAGAAGACTTTGATCTGCATTACTCACGCATGTCTGAACGAAAAATATATACCGTAACATCAGACGATGATGAGCAGTTTGACGTAATAATCTGCTATGAGAGTCCTCGAGACATTAAAAAAGGCGATTACAAAGAAACACCAAACGTGGTAAGTTTATCTGTTTGTTGTTGTTGTTGTTTTTGTTTTGTTTTGTTTTGTTTTTTGTTTTGTTTTGTTTTTTTGTTTTTGTTTTTTCATTTCGTAAAGTTTGAATGGTACTATTTAAAATCTCTTCTCTTTTATCTTCCTCTTCTTCAGTTTCTCTTCTACCTCAGATATTTCTTCTCCTACTCCTCATTCCTGTTGTCGTTCTCTTTGTCCTCGTCAACGCCCAATTCAGTTTTGAACAGTGGCTTCTTTGATGAATGGACTTTTCAAGAATTACACAGTGCCTGACTTAATGTTTTAAGTTTTTTTGTTTGCCCATTTTTGTTGTAGGTTGATATCCACCTCTTTTATCATGAATGGGAAAACCAATTCAAAAGCAATTCGTGGGATCCACAGGAGATCGTCGACAAGATTCCACGATTTATGGCTTGTGCCAGAAGTCTCTCAAGGTATGACTCCCAACCAATGACATTTCATTTTCATAGACAGAGTGTTTGCTGAGTTGTTGGGTACCTTTGTCGAAATGAAGATTCCTTATTTATGGGTTTCGTGGAATGACGGGGTGAGGGATTTTTTTATAGTGTGCTCGCTCGTACTGATGGGAGATCCGAGCAACGCACCTGCCTTCATGCGGCTTAGAACTATATCCTAGTATATACATTATGTTGAACATGTATTCTTGGGTACGCATGGAAAGGTATGTTATATATAGAATAAACGCATCCGTTATCCACATCTGTTAGCCATATCCCTCAAAGCACATACATTTAATATCTTATTTTGATTATTATATCATAATGTTATTGGGTTGTTTTATCTTAGGGCCCTAATGGTTAAAAATACAAGTAAGTGTTTTAGCTAGTAATTGCCACTTTTATTGTTGATATTTAATTGTTTGTTTTAGGTTGTTGCTGTTGTTGTTTTTGCTTTTTTCATTGGGGGTGGGGAATTTACCGTTAAAATAATTACTTTAATAGTTGTTAAAATCAAAAATCAAAAAGTTAAGGTAAGATGAAAGTAATACATGACCAGTGTCTTTTCATCTTCCATCTGTCTACTGCAGCACCACCTGAGATTCTTGCACGGGGTCCAAGAGCGCAGAGAGCTTATCAAATGGCACTGGACAGTGGCAAAACCAAAAACCTTCGTGTTCCAGTAATGCTGGTTGGTCAGTCGCGTGCAGGGAAAACGAGTCTTTTAAGATCTCTCAAGCGTAAGTCAGTCCTTTACTTACGCCTTTCACAAAGTGATACCAAAATGATATATTGTCATAGATTCCTGGTCCTGGTCCTGGTCCTGGTCCTGGTCCTGGTCCTGGTCCTGGTCCTGGTCCTGGTCCTGGTCCTGGTCCTGGTCCTGGTCCTGGTCCTGGTCCTGGTCCTGGTCCTGGTCCTGGTCCTGGTCCTGGTCCTGAACCTGGTCAAAGCTCTCGGACATTTCATTATTGGTTCTACTTTAAAAGTACATACAGATAAGAACCACAAAAAACTATATTTTTGATTACAAACTTGTCTCAACCTCATGCTAAATTGAAAAAAAAAATCAAAAATCAAATTAGGCATATTTTCATATTGTAATCAAAATTATTCTCATTTGTTCATTTGTTGGATTTATTTGATTTTCTGAAGGTGAGGAGTTCGATCCTAACGAAGACAGCACTGAAGGTGTCAAACTACATCGCTCTATTTCCAAGGCAGAAGAAGAAGTTTGGAAAGAAGACGAAACAACAGAAAACTCGTTCACTGATTGCGCTGCCAAAGTTATAGCCGAGAACTTGACAGCATCAACAAGTGACGAAGAATCATCGACCCAAGAGGAAGATGATGAGAATCTGAGCTTACCAACTAATGAGGAAAATTTACATCAAAACGTAGATATTCTTACCGTCGAGGGAAGGCCGTCCGGCGATTTAGGTGAGGATACAAAAGAACAAAATAGAGAGAGCCCTCTTCAATTTGAAGCTATTGAAATAACGAGTCAAGAAGAACAAGAAGCGCCTGAAAATGCCTCTGAAAACCAAATGCCTCAAGAAGTCGTAGAAAAGGCAACCTACATGCTACAGAACTTAAAGACTATGGATGATGATGAGTGCATTCATTTGATGACAATGGATTTCGCTGGGCAACCCGTCTATCAGGCTATTCATCCAGTGTTCCTTTCTCCAAAGGGAATCTATATATTGGTGCACAGTTTGAAAAATGATGTTCACGATCTAGCACAACCTGTGGTAAAACGTGGTTCTTTGCAACCGCGTAAAATCGATGATAATTGTCCAATGACCAACATGGATCATTTGGAGTTTTGGTTATCTTTTGTGGCATCAAATGCAACTACAAAAGACTATAAGCCTCAAAAAGAACCACCGATTCCAGGATTTAATCTTCCGAGGAAATTTCCGCCAGTATTTTTGGTCTGTACGCATGCAGATGAACCGTTTGAAATGCAAAATTCAGAAGAGGTTTCTCAAACGATCCTTGCCCACTTGAAAAGAGAGGAAAATCCATCGGGAGAGCATTTGGTACATGCTATATATCCTGTTGACAATACCGTATCGGGAAGCAGTGAAAAAACAGAAAACAAATTTGTCAAAAAACTAAGGGATGATATTCGAGTAACAGCTGAAAACCTTCCACAAATAGGGGAAGACATTCCAATCCGTTGGCTAAAGTTTGAAAAGGAGCTTTCAAAATTGGAGCATAAAAGATACATAACTCTTGAAGATGCCAAGAATATTGCCAATAAATGCCAAGTTGATCTGGAGTCGGATGAGCTTGACACTCTTTTAAACTATCTGCACGACTTAAAAGTCATCATCTATTTTGAAGATACGAACATGATCATCACCGATACACAGTGGTTGCTTGACATGTTTGTCAAAGTTATCACAGTCCAGCCTTTCTTAAAATGGCAACCGGGTTTTGAAGCCTGTTGGAGAAAGCTCGAAAATAAAGGGATTTTAGAGCGAACACTCGTAGAACACCTTTGGAGTGATGTGGCAGACGAGCACAACACGATTGATGTTTTACTTACAGTCATGGAAAAGTTTTCTTTGTTGTGCAAATGGAAATGTTTGGATGGATCTGAAGTATTTCTTGTTCCAGCTATGCTGGTAAACAGCGCTGCAGAAAGTTGTAACGAGTTACTAGCTGACCAACAGTTAACGATTCCACTAGTAATTAAATTTACGAAAGCACACCTTCCTCTTGGTATCTTTCCGAGGATGTTGGTAGCGATCGCTGAGTTTTGCAACAAGAAACGGCCAGGATCACCACTCCCAAAATTCTTCCACAATTTTTGCAGGTATGCATGTACCTAAACTTACCTCGTTTTGCTGCAGCAATATAGTAAATATTCCACCTTGGTTTTTGTTGAGTTTTTTTCATATATTTTTAGATTTTATGATGTTGGCGGGGAAAATGGCTCCTTGGACTTGCTCGTTACATCTGACATGAGAACCATTACTGTTGGTGTCACACCTTTTTCTACCGGCAATGATCTTGATCACGATTCAGACCTGATTATGGACTTCTGCCAGTTGATTAAAGATTTCATTAACAACACCTTGAATGATATGAGAACACACTGTCCTTGGATGATGACTATGGGCTTTGAGTTTGGTATATGTTGTCCAATTTGCTGCCAGTCATCAAGACCTTGTAGCTGCCACAAAGTCAACGCCTGCATGCGTGACACGTGCACACATTTCATCCCTGAAAAAGAGCTACCTCGTTGTTACAATGACCCAACAAATAGCAAAACATCTATTAAGGAGGAATCTTATCGTCATTGGTTTCCCAAAACAACAGAAGATGTAAGTTATAACACCATCACCATCGCCATCACCAACACCACCACCTTCACCACCACCATCACCATCACCACCACCATCACCATCACCTTCACCATCACCATCACCATCACCATCACCATCACCATCACCATCACCATCACCATCACCATCACCATCACCATCACCATCACCATCACCATCACCATCACCATCACCATCACCATCACCATCACCATCACCATCACCATCACCATCACCATCACCATCACCATCACCATCACCATCACCATCACCATCACCATCACCATCACCATCACCATCACCATCACCATCACCATCACCATCACCATCACCATCACCATCACCATCACCATCACCATCACCATCACCATCACCATCACCATCACCATCACCATCACCATCACCATCACCATCACCATCACCATCACCATCACCATCACCATCACCATCACCATCACCTTCACCATCACCATCACCATCACCATCACCATCACCATCACCATCACCATCACCATCACCATCACCATCACCATCACCATCACCATCACCATCACCATCACCATCACCATCACCATCACCATCACCATCACCATCACCATCACCACCACCATCACCAGTAATACACAACTAGCAGTATAATAACTTCTGCTTATTCTTAATATTAATTCTGCAATTCATTATTTTATAATTAAATTACTGATAAATAAGGCAAATAATATATGATTGTAAATATTTTTTTGAATTTCATAGCCATATGACCCAGTACTTTTCAGTCTTATGGAAGCTTTGAATCTATCAGACAACATTTCGATGCCCGGAGGTAAGTCATGGTTCAGTCTATGCAGGTTTCTGTGAAACAAAATAAATGGATTTCGTATGACTATCAGAGAATGGATAAAAGTAGGCACGCATTTCATGCGTCTTCCAGTGTTAGTCAATAATTAATGTCCATAGCTAAGGATCGAATACTTCAACTGCAATAACAAGTATAGACTCGTGCGTCTCACATTTACGCTACAATTTGAGGTAACTTTTTACTTTTTCCTGATTTCTGTTACAATGACTTTAGACCAATTGTTAACTGTAATGCAATGCTAGGGATATCCACTGTTTTTGAGATTTTTCACTGAAGCTTTTGCGTGCAGCTTATATATATAATTATACAGCTTCTCATTAATCCCATATAGGAAACTGTCCAATAATTTTTTTAATTGGACAGGTCTTGTTGATATGGGATTAATTAGGCAGCTATATAATTAATAGGTAATGAGATTTCATGCTCCCCAATCAAGAAATAATTAGACTCGAAAAATTCCTCTGACTCACAAATTGGACTCGGCCTACGGCCTTATCCAATTTTGTCAGTCCTCGGAATTTTCCTCGTCCAATTATTTCTTAATTCTATTACATATACTTAGACCCCCTTTGATAGATCTTCCATGTTTCTCTTTGTCTTTTTACGTTTTTGTTTGCTTGTATATTTTGCAAGGTAACACAAACCAGGAATTAGTCACTGTTTGTGGTACGAAATCGTCACTCATGCGAAATATCGATGCCGAGAGCTTTGCCAAGCAATTGGCTGCCCTCCTAAAGCTTGACAAATCGTCATTACAAGATCCTCCTGAAGAAACTGTAAAGAGCTGTCGAACGATGTGTATCTACCTCAAAAAAGAGAGAAGAGTAGACATAATTAAGGAACTTAGAAAGATATTGCCCAGTGGCATGACAGGTAAGAGAAAAGGCTTCTAGGATTTAATTCTCGAAAGATTCTTCATACATATCTTTTTTTTTCTTTTCATTTTACTCCCTTGAAAATAAGGATTTTCATTTGAGTTACCTTTTATACAATTGAAGACCCATTGACACTTACCGTGATGCACCGCGGTCACAGATGAATTTCGTGGTCCATGAAATTCAAAGATTCATATATTGAATAATAACTTCGTATTAAATCCTTTTCCGATATAGCACTAAGGCACAAAAATGATTCTTTTACATTATTTTACGAGTTTATTCAAAAGTTAGAATTGTTTTTTCAGTGGTGACACGATTCAAAATGTAAACAAATTGTGATGCATCACGGTAAGTGACAATGGGTCTTTAAGTATGTTCTTAGTCGTTACCATGCGCAGCAAGAATAAACCCATCTGCCTGTGGCGTAATGTTTTTCAATTTCAGACAACATGTCATTTCCTATACAAATTAGCCATTCCGAGGTTGGTATTTCAGTGTATTTTGGGAATGTTTTACGTACACTGTAGCTGGTATCAAGTAAAAGGATATATTTTATGGGTATTTCACGGAGAAATCTAAAATGTAATTCCAAGATTGGTTCTAATGTTTAAACACAGGGCCACTTACAAATGAAAAGGTACTAGTGGGAGACATGATCGGCAAACTAGAAGACCTTACTCGATCTTTGTGCGGTAAGAAACGATTTCAAATAAACATAAGCTAAACATCTGATGGAACTGTGTATTTTCATGCATGATTCGCACATTATTTTGGCAAGCCTTCAGACAACCAAAAGTTTGTGATAATTAAAATTACGCAGTCTTACTGAGATGCTTAGAAGAATATTATACCATTATGCAATAGTCGCCTCTTTGTTGTTTCCTGCTCCATCTTGTTGAAAGGTAGCCGTGCCTTAGCATCGAGGCGAGACGGATGGTGAGATTGTAACATGAAGACATGTGAATAATTGTTCCAGGTGTTAGAAAAATGTCTTTATCATGTCTTCGTGACGTGAAGGAAAGCCATTCGAATCTTACTAAGTGATACAGTCCTACATTTTGTGCATTTATATTCATATTGAGTGTGTTCTTTACATAATTTTATAATAATATGTCATGTTAAATGCTATTTTTCCAAGGCAATGACTTGTGGAAGACAATGGCTGATCACCTCGGCATTCGTCGCTGCCATTTTGGGTTTCATGGAAATAAGGAGAACCCCGCAGAGAGTATATTAGAAGACGTTTGTCGCAAAAGAAGACTTACAGTTGGAGATTTGTATGATGTACTCTGCAAGTGTGATGCCAATGCACTTGCTGACGAGTTCTTGTAGCCTTGCATCGTCCTTTCGTTTATATTAGTTTAACTAGACTAGACTAGGACTATCGAAAATCTCAGAGTTGGAACAAGTGCATTTTGTTGTAAAATGTTGCAGCCAAATCTCCAGCAACTTTTGATTATCAGCAAAACCCAACGATAAATATATTTTCGAGCGCTGTAATTGGTTCAAATGTGTCACGTGCATGCAGGACCGATATCACACGATACCCCCGTTCGAAGTGATATCCATCCAGTTAATAGATATATATACGTAAAAATAAAGAGAAGAAAAAAAAAAAAAAAAAAAAAGCATAGGGAAACAAAGAAACTAGGTTTTCACAAACAAGTGAGAGTGAAATAAAAAAAACTAGTTGAGAAAACTACGCCAGCAAACCAAAAAATTCATTAAAAAAAAACAATCTGTAGATGATGATTCGTAACCTTTTGTTAGCAACCTCTATTCAAGCGGAGTGGTTACAATATCTAATAAATCCCTTCTGGCTCACCTAAAACCATATACTCACAAAGGACGTTTCTAAGTAATGTTTAATAAACGAGCAGGAGTGTTTTATCGGGTGTTTTAGTGGTTTTAGACCCGATAAACCACGATCTGCGAGATTATTGAACGGCTTAGAAAACTTATGATGTTTGTTCTCATTGTGTACCGATTTTTTTACGAAATGAACCAAGTTTGATAGAGAAAATCCAAGTTAAAGTTTATGCAAATGAAGACGAATCTTTATCAGATATAAAATCACCTTCATGGTCATGATTTCTATTGTGTTTTCTTCATGAATTATTAATGAGTTTTCTAACACAGTTTCACCTTTTAATACCGTATTTACATATTTACCTGTTAAACAGGTAATCCGTTCTGGTGAATCATGACGTAAGAAGACAGTACAGAGAAAAGAATGGTTCTGGAGCCATATACATGATGTGTAACCAATAGACTTAATACAAAGTGAATACGACCGTTTAAAAAAAATAAAATAACAAAGGTTTTTGTATGGATAAAATTTGTATGGATTCGGGGCCGGCGCTTAAACGAGTAAATACGGTAAATAATCATGATAACAATAAACAATACATAAATTGAATTATTAATTGTAGTACCCCCTCCCCCCTGAAAAAGAAATAACCTTATTTGGTCAATTCCAACTACTGTTTTACAATCCGCTAGCATTTGTACATACGAAACAACAGCACCGTGCACTTGCATGGGAAATTGAAAATGAAGTTTCCATAATAGAAAACATTCAATTCACATTTACTTTAATTTTTGCTTGGTGTGTTAATAATTACACCTAATGAAAAAATAAAGGGATTGTTACCCCCCCCCCCCCCTCCCCCCAAGCAATTATTATCTTTGTATCGGGTTCCCTGTGTATTATAAGATATTTTTTCAGCAGTCTTACTGATTTAAATATTTTGTTTAATTCGATGCGGTTCGTCACTCTTCTTCGCGTCACTTGAATGCGAAAAATTATACTTCCTCAAAATCATTTGATATCATCCAATTCCAAGTTCTAACCCATGGTTTACAGTTTGTGTCATCTTCTTTAATAGGTCTTCTTTTGCAGAGCGTCGAGGTTAGTCAGTAAGGTTGTTTTGAATCACATTTTCATAAATTTGTGTCGAAGATTTGAGTTTTAATATAAACATTGAATGCCGTTTTTAGCTTTGCTTTTTGATGCTTTAAAACAGTCCCCAGCTTTGGGTTCTATTTGCCTTCAGATGTACCTTAAATAATAGGAACCTATAGACTTAAGATTATAAGCTTAGTAAGTAACTGAATATGTACTGGAAAGTTTCAACAATACTGATGAACAATATTTTATTGAAGTCAACTTTGTACTTCATCAGTGACATGTTTTTCTTAATTTATTCGTGTTGTTCAATCTTTCATGCAATAATTAAGCTCTCCCTGTTATTCTTGATGATAGAAAGTGTATTCGTTATTTGAATCTCACGAGTATTATCCAGGTTTGAATTCTGTATAGTTTCCGAGAGAAAAACTATGGGGTTTTACAATTATCAGAAGAAATAGCAAATAATTTTGCCATTATGTGTAATAATGCTTACTTTAGGGACGGACCATTAGATTTTTGAGGGGCTGGGGGGGGATTTGGGCAAAACCAAAAAAATTCGAGCATAGCTTCAAACGGAGTGAAAAAAATCGTGCATAAGAAAAGTGCCAGAAAAAATTCAAATTATGTCCAAATTCCTGCACAGCCATGAGGCGTAAAGAAAAATTCCTGCACAAAATAAATTTCCCAACCCCCCCCCCCCCCCCAATCTTACTGTCCGTCACTTTAAAAAAAATAGAAATAAAGGAGGAAACATTTTCAAGAAAATTGAAACACTAAAACAAATTACGGAAACTAAGAAAGTGTTTTGGGTAGCCTGTGCTTTGCCTACACAGAATAAATAGTAATATTTGAAACTTACTGGGAAGATTGTAATGTTGGCTACGGCTTGTGATTATTGATCAAAAGTGTGCAAAATTCAATCTCTTCACTCTAATACATTATGTTTCTGGTTTCAGAGTACCAGACGAAAGCAGTGATTCTCAATTCGGGTATTTTAAGACGGTCATAAAGACGCCATTCTCCTTTGAAACACTTCCGTTTTGATCTTTTCCTGATCTTTTAGTAACGAACTGGAACGAATACCTCGAACTGAAATTCGATAAAACTCGATCGATTCTAGACTATAAGGTAAGGTAACAAGACTTCATCTCTGTCTAAAATTTATTCATGTTCATTTATTTTGGAACATTTGGGCTTTTTACGGAGTATTCGAAATTTTATTTCGTCGCGTTTGCCCTCCCGAGGCCGATTTTCTTAAAAACGATCAATCTATTTCCTAGCCTTTTAAGCATACGTTCTTAATGTCTATAATGTAACTTTCCGTGACAGACACACTTATTATATTATGACATTATGATTTATTATGATTCTTTAATTGTTATTATTGCTTATTCCTTTGGATTTTTCAGCTATAGCCATCGCTATTCATTGAACAATGGAGATTGAGAGCCAAACAGCAATGCAGTCGATGAAGTTTCAAAACTTACTGAGTAAAATTGGACGCGAAATCCGACAACACGATGTTGAAATATTTAAAAATAAACTAAAATTAACAAAAAAGCTTCCTCCTTCGTTGTTGGATGATATTGACAGCCGTGAAAGGAATTCAGGCCTGAAGTTTCTTAAAAAGCTACAAAAAGAAGGATATCTGGCTGAAGATAATTTAGAACTTTTAAAAGAGCTACTTCTGTCTATCGAAAGGCAAGATTTACTCCAGGAATTGTTCAAATTTGAAAAGAAAGTAAAGACTTCCTCTGACGTAGAAGGTGCGGTTACCCGGGAAACAGAAGGTAGGTGTAGTAAACAATTACTTAATATAGAAAAATCGTAATCAATGGGTTTCTCCTTTCATACATTCTTCCATCACGTGGGTGTGTGTGTCAAGACCCTGTTACATAAAGATTTGTTTCTTGCAACTTGCATTACAATGCTGACAAAAGCAGAGCATTGTAAATTGCAAGTGTTAATGAGATGTTACACTCGCGCAATTCTCTTCGCAACTTGCAAAATGTTTTCTTGGCCTTTGATAAACAGGATATGTCAGAGATAATGGACGAGCTGTGTTCTCATTGTTCATTTGCAACACTGATTGCATTGCAGATTGTGGGATAGATGTTACACACTGCAAATTAATTGGTAACATTGCGAAAAGTACTGAAGCTCGTTCAAACCTTTCTGCAACTTGCAACATTGCAGAACGGGGTCGCTACACGTGCAATCTCTTCTGCAAATTGAAATTCAACGGCGTTACATTGCAAGCTGTAAGAATAAATATTGCATAGTACTCGTGTATTAAACAGTTCCAGTTCCAATTGAGTAGCTCGATAAATGAATGAAACAAAAAACATGAATGACCAAATAAACCGTTTTTGAATAAGCCAAATACCGCGTGTTCTAGATTCGATCACAGACTTATTTATACAGGGTTAGACTTATTTCTGTGTCCAAATATTCACAAATATCAACTATCAAGTACAAATGCACAACTTCAACAACGAACACTTGCTCATTAAAGTTATTGTATGATTTCAATTAAATAATCACTTTAAATGTGGAAATATATCTTCAAAACTAGAATTAATGTGGAAATATATCTTCAAAACTAGATTTTTTGTTTTTTTTGTTTTTTTGTTTTTTGTTTTGTTTTTGTTTTGTTTTGTTGTTGTTGTTGTTGTTTTCATTTTTTTGTTTTTATCAATAGCTGTTTTTTTTTTGTGTGTGTGTACAAATTTACAATTACACAAATAAGAAATTTTCAAAGAAAAGGAAGACACATATTTACAGGAAAAAAGAAAAAAATAGGAAAAGGAAGAAATCAGAATGATCGTAAAAGATAATTTTTCAAAGAGATTACCCTCTAAGATTTAGAATTAAAAGGGAGCAGTTTACTCTATTTTTTCAGATGGAATGAAAGTTTGTCTTTTTTAGATGCTATCTTGAATCCTAAGTGGTAGACATATTTGATTTTTATGATAAAAATTGATATTTTTGGTAGTGTATTTTTTAGACTGCAAGAGTATATTTATTGTTTAGCAAGTAATAGAACACGGTTTAGTAAAATTAGTTCTTGTATATCCTTCGTAATACCCAGAACAATATCAACCTTGCTGATATTCTCAAAAGAAAGTAGAAGTTAGTGCTAGAAAGAAAAAACCTTTAAAGTGCACCTCAAGTGTAATTTTTCCCCTATTTGGAAGTGGAGATATTCACATATAATAACGATAAATTAATAAAAAAGAAGAAAGAAATTGAAGAATTCTTGATTTTTTAAAAAAGATTTGAACTTCCCGGTTTTCATAACAGCTCCGCTCATTCGGGGGACTGGTGCGAATACCTCATCGGCGTGGAAGAACCAAAGCTATGCCTTCTTTCAAGTTGGATTCACTTTTAAAGTGAGTTACAACACAATATTTAGGCATTTTATAATTATAATAATAATAATAATGATAATAATAATAATAATATATGGCTTATATAGCGCTTATACAAAATAACTTCTTACGAAATTTGTACAAAGCTTTGCAATACAACAGGCCGCATGATATCTCACCCCGATGGCGTATATTTTTCTCGTACGAGGACTCCTTGTGACACGGACACGGACACGGAGTGACTGGACACTAGTTTTTTGCGCACTTTAAAACACTGTAAATTCTTAAGAATTTCTCAAAAATGGGGGGCGGGGGGGGATACAAAAAAGCATTACTGAGATATTGAGGATTTCTTCAAATTAGGGGAAAATTACACTTGAGGTGCACTTTAAGGACTCCCAAAATGATTGTACTTTTTCACAAATAAAAATATAGTTTCATCGTGCTTAGAACAGAAGGAACACAAAGGAGAGTAAATCATCTTAATTTTATGCAAAAAGGCTTTTTGTAAACAGTATGCGCTTCAGAACCTTATATTAGAATTCACGAAGTTTTGCTTCTAAAGGACATGAAATTAAAAAGGAATTTGGTAAACCAGCGACCAAATAAATGTACCTTGAAGATTAAATTTATTTCCATATGACTTTTGTGCAGTTGGAGTAATCTTAGAAATTAAAAGACTATAAATCCTTATAGAGTCGAGTGCTTGGAGGGAGTAGGTCTTATCATCTAAATATAGATTCATTTCATTTTCGACAATAGGTTTCGTTAATAATGGTAAAATAACTAAATCCTTTTTGATAATCTTTGGCCATTCTATTGGCATAGAGTCTAGAATACCTCTCAATTTGAATACCTCTAATGGAGTAAGTATTCCTATTATGCTTTGGTCCAACCCATTTCTCCCGTAAAGATTACCGATTTGAGTGGCTCCCTTAGAATGCATATTATAATTAAAAGTGACTTGCTAGAAATGCAAATAAACTGATTGTTCCAAATAATTTTGGTTCGCAATACCCTCAATCGAGGTAGGAATTTGAGAATTTAATTTGGACCATGCAGGTCTAAAGGAACTTTGGACAAAGCAAAATTACATGAAAAAACAAAAATCCCCCTACATTATTCAAATAAAATTTAAGGATTCTTTCCATGAATAAGGCGTTCCATCAAGAACCCTTTTCACACACATTACTCTCTGGAATTGTACAATGTTTTCAAAATCTGGCATTCTAAGACCTCCCTCTGCTATATTTCTTATTAGTACTTGTCTTTTCACTTTGTCTTTCCCTTTCCAAACAAAACTATAGAGTACACGGCAAGAGAAAATGAACTAAGAGAAGGAATTCCCCCTACATAGCCTTGTAACCATCATGTGCACAGTTTGATGCTATTTCTAAACCATTTGTTTTTCTGCACGCGCATTTACTGCGCGCGCTCTACGCTGTTTGCTTACGTTTTTGGGGTTTTTCTGTTATTTCGACTCTGCCCTGAATATGAATGTTCCCGC
This sequence comes from Actinia equina, assembly GCA_011057435.1. NCBI lineage: Eukaryota > Metazoa > Cnidaria > Anthozoa > Actiniaria > Actiniidae > Actinia > Actinia equina. Next base: position 6,581 of record WHPX01000226.1, on the reverse strand, counting down.
CGTCGAAAGCTTGGAAAATACGACAGGAAATTGAAGTAGTAATTTGTTCAACTTTCTGGAGTATTTTTTCATTTATTTTCCAAAGCCTTCGATCATCATCGTCATCGTACTATGCGCGTGCAGAAAATCAAACGATCAATAAATGATATCGTTGGATGATATTTTCAGAATAGATTCTATAAATAGCATCAAAGTGTGCACAAAATGGGGCACGGGGATTCCTTCTCTTAGTTCATATTCTCTTGGTACACGGTTTACTTCTTTAATAAAATCTTTATCGGAAGAGATTGCTGAAGTACAATGCAATATTTTAGGGATTGTGAAGGATTTAATAATTTGTATTTTAACGTAAAAGTAGACTTCATAAAATCTAAAATTGAATCCCCATCGTTTATTTTTAAGCCAGAAACAGCGTAAAAATCACTTAAGATTATTTGAAGAATTCGGAACAAAGATTTATTTTTAAAATATATGGTAATATCATTTGCAAATATGACCGATTTTATCACTGAGCATTATGCACGAAGCCTCGCATTGAAACCTTTGTGCGAGACAAGCGAAGCACATTTGGGCTTTTTGATTAGGAGGGTCCTTCTTGTACGCACCACAGGCAACCCAATGACAAGCAATGTAACCCTGGTAAGCCTGGGTTAACTATGATAATTGTACGCTTTATTATCACGCTCCTATTTTAGCTCACCAATCAATTTTTCAACGTGCTGCATCCTATATATCCAATTCGTGGAGATCTATAACCGGCCGAGGTACGTATGTCTGTTATTATAATAAATATGTAATCCATGTATTTAAACACATCCACTCATATATCAAGATAAAGTGCTTCTTTTTCCGCTAATTACGATATTTTGACACTTCAGGTCGTCGTACTACTACTCCTCGTGTTACTCGTGGTATGTATTTATCAAATAGAACAACTTTTTCCGTGCTCCTTTCGGTAATAAAGCACGCAGGAAGTAGCGTATGCACGAAAGAGGTGTAAGGAGAAGCACGAACCGTAGTCGAGTGCTTCTCACACCTCTTGAGTCTAAACAGTCTATATTTACTTATACCTGACAGTCTCAATCCAATGATATATAGTTCAATATTTTTGTACTGTAGTTTAGATACTCTTTTGCATATATGAAAAACAGCGATATTTTGTATCTGAAACTAAAAAACAACAGGTAACTCGATTTGTGCCATTTCTTTTTATTTGTTGGTTCTCTCCTGTGCTTCGAGGGTTTTCCGGGTTCCCCGGCTTTCCTCCCTCCGCAAAAATCAACTTCCGATCCTAATTCCCATTTATTTATTTATTTCATTTTATTAAAATCCCGACTCTACTAATTTGTGGTAATATGCTGGGTTGTGCATACGGAGCGGATAGAGGGTGATATTTATCTAATCCTACCAGTCTCTCTCTGTCTTTCTCTCTCTCTTTATCCATCAATCCCAAAGTTCAATGGTGAGCATCGAAGGCTATGACATCCATAGGTCTGATAGAAACCGCAATGGAGGGGGAGTTTGTTTATACTTGAAAAAGGGCGTAAATGGGAAAAAACCGTAGTGACTTAACTGATGATAAAGTAGAGTCCCTGTGTTTTGAAATCATGAAGCCAAATAGCAAGTCTTTTGCCGTTTTAGCCTGTTATAGGCCTCCTAACTATGATACACACTCATTTTTCAATATATTTGAAAATGTGTTAACAAAAATAGATTCTGAGTTTAAGGAAGTTTATATCCTAGGGGATTTAAACTGTGATTTATTATCTACTAATATTAATCAGCAAACCCGCTATTTGAATACGACTGCTGAATTTTTTCAACTTACGCAGTTAATCACTGAACCGACTAGAGTCACTGAAAAAAGTAAAACTCGTATTGATGTGATCTTAACGAATAGCCCAGATAGGGTGGTCCGATCTGGAGTGGTTCACATTGATATCAGTGACCATAGTCTGGTTATACAATACGGAAAATAGCAATTTCGACAAACAACAATCACTGTAAGATCGCATTTAGATCGGCTAAAAACTTTGACTCCGACAAGTTTCTTATGGATTTAGCAATCTCCCTTGGGATTGTTTGGATAATAAGGAAAGCTCGGGTGACATGTGGGGACAGATGGAAAGAGTTATTTCTCTCTGTTCTTGACTCGCACGCTCCGATCAAAACAAAACGAATAAGAAACAAGAAGTCTCCCTGAATGACAACTGATTTGAGGAAAGCTATGTACGATAGAGATAAAATGAAACAAAAAGCTACTCAAACAAATTCGAGGGACGACTGGAGTGATTATAAGTCTAAGTCTATTAGAAATCGCGTCAACAACGAGATACAAAGAGCCAAGAAGTCATATGAAAATCATTTTGCACAAAATTCAAAAAAACTCAAAGGAGGTCTGGAAAGCTATTAATGAAGTCCTCTCACGAAGGACTAAATCTGGCTCTTATGTAACATCTATCAAAACAGGTGATACATCGTTGAGTGACTCGAAGGAAATAGCTGAAGTATTCAATTGTCATTTTTCTGAAATTGGGACTAAATTAGCTTGTTCAATTCCCGATAGACCGACTGCTTATAATGATTATTTAATTAGAATTGGCTCAACATTCACCTTACGACACACATCAGTTGATGAACTTACGAAAATTATCAATTCTATTGACAGTAAAAAGCAGCAGGTCTTGACGGTATACCATCTCATCTCATCAAGATTGCTTCACCAGTAATAAGTCAATCGCTAGTGAAGCTATTCAATCAATCAGTTGATAAAGGGATTTTTCCTAACGGCTTGAAACTTGCGAAAGTTACGTCAATTCTTAAAGCTAATGACAAAGATGATTTGAATAATTACCGTCCCATTTCGGTCTTGTCTACTATTGCTAAGATTTTCGAGATAATAGTTTTTAACCAGCTATATGAGTTTCTAAACTCATTTAATTTACTTTCTCAAAAGCAGTCGGGATTTAGACCGCTTCACTCGACTACTCGACTACTACTGCACTCCTAGAAGCCACAACTGAAGTGGCTTACCAATAGGATGAAGGTAAATTGAATCTGTGTCAATTTCTAGATTTTAAAAAAGCTTTTGACACAGTAAATCACTCTATACTTCTCCAAAAATTATACTATTATGGGATTGCAGAAGAGTCGATAAAGTGGTTCAAATCTTACCTCACAGATCGTAGTCAGAGATGCTACATAAACCATACCTTATCTAGCTCTAGAACACTCGATTGCGGGCATCCCTCAAGGCTCAATCCTTGGGCCATTATTATTTATTATTTATACATAAACCGATCTGCCAAATAGTGTCACAATTTTCAAATGCTAGAATGTATGCTGATGACACAAGTCTCACCACTTGTGGGCACATCACAAAAGACTCTATTTGACGAGGTGAACGCTGATATTTCCAATATTCATAACTGGTTGAAAGCTAACAAACTTAGCTTAATTTAAGCTAACACAGAGCACATGTTTATTGCTTCTGACGATAAATTAAAGAAAATTTACCTCCGAACACACATATATTTAAATAGCAAACCAATTACTAGAGTCTCTACAGCAAAAACTCTGGGTGTTGTGATGACGAACGGGCTGTCTTGGGCTGCATCATGTTGATTACATTGTAAAAAAATATCTTCTGGATTGTGTGGCATAAGACGAGTCCGCGGATTACATCCCCTTGGAGACAGCTATTACCATATATGAGGCTCTCGTTTTACTTGGTTTGATTATTGTGACGTGGTATGGGATAATTTACCAGTAACGTCTTCTGAAAGATTGCAAAAAATGCACAAATAGAGCTGCAAGAATAATAACAAAAAGCAGCTACGATGTCAGATCTAGTGATATTTTAACTTCTTTAGGCTGGAGAAGCTTACAAAGAAGAAGAAAGGAGCATAAAGCAATAATGATGTTTAAGACTTTAAACGCACTTGCACCAACATCTGTAAGGGAATCTTGTATTTTCAAGAAAATACCTACGATCTTCGTGGTAGAGAGAAGTGCTTAAAGTTACCGAAACCTAGCACTGAGTTTTTAAAAAGAGCTCTCTCTTATGACGGTGGAAAGTGTGGAACTCGTTACCCCAAAGTGTCCGACTGTCCAATAATTTAAAATCTTTTAAGATGGAGTCTTTCGTCTGTTGGTCCTTAACACTTTAATTACTATAATATTTTTGGGGGTAGATGATAATTATTTTCATACTCTGTCTATATATTCTTAACGTTATTATCAATTTTTGATATATATTACCTATCAACTCGGTTTTCATGAAAACCAATTTGTATATTGATGAAACAAGATGAAAAAAAAAATAAAATATTGAACTGTCTGTCAATGGTCTATAATTTTTTCTGTATGTATTTTATTATTTATACAATAGCTATATATATATATATATATACATTTCTATTTATACTTATATTCTAGATCATTTTAATTCTACACTGAACTATCATTTTTAAATCACGGCTCCCTTGTAAAACAAATGTGATAATTTGAAGGAATCCCGTGTATAAATAAAGAACAGTTCAGTTCAGTTCAGTTCAGTTCAGTTTTCTCTCTCTCTCTCTCTTCCTTTACATTCCACTCTAACTGCTCTGCTTGATGCAACAAATGAATGGTATGTCAATATGGACAAAGGCTTGACTAATCTAGTAGTAGCCTTAGATCTAGCTAAAGCCTTTGATACCGTATCACATCAAATTCTTAATATCCAAACTTCAATACTATGGAATTAATGGGATAAGTCTAGAATTTTTCTAAATCATATTTACACGATAGAATGCAATGTTGTGTAGTTGAAAACTTCAATTTCTAAACCAAGATCCATTTATTGTGGCGTTCCACAAGGTTACAATATTAGGACCATTACTGTTTATAATATTACATAAATGACATTCCATGTTTGCCTCGGACTATACCAAACCTCGCTTGTATGCAGATGACACGTTGGTAAGTTTTGCAGCAAAGTCAGCCACTGAACTTCAAAGAAGGTAACTCTGATTTTAAGGAGATCAGTGTCTGGTTATTGGCTAACAACTTTAGTCTGAATGTTGTAAAATCTGAATACATGTTGATAGGCTCTAGATTTAAAATTTCGAGTCTTGGCAGTTTTGCACCTCTAGAGATTAATGGTTCAGGCATCAAGAAGTTAGTCACCTTAACATCTTGGGGTCTATATTGACCACAAACCTAAATTGGAAGAACACATATTTGAACAAATTTGTAAGAAGGTGGCAAGTCGATCTACGGTTTAAAACAAATTCGAGATTTTGTTCCAACTTTCTACCCTTATACAATGTATTTACAAGCAGAAGTCTTCAAAAGCTTCAAAACAGAGCTGCTCGCATTATAACCTATCAGGGTTATGATGTGAGGTCTGCTGACATTTTGCAACAGTTATAAACTCGGAACACATTTGACAAGAAAAGGACGAGAGGAAAGATGTGTTATTCATTTTGACGTTCTCCCTGACCACATGCCATGGATTTAAGCAGCGATTTATACTGAGGTCCGGATCGAGCACCTATAATCCTCCCTTAAGAGACGCCCCCCCGAGGAACGATCAAATGAAATCCTAAATCCCAAAAAAGATTTTTCAGCGTAGTTTTATTACAGAGGGGCTACGATGGTGGAACTCTCTCCCTCTGAAATTAAATCTGCTCAACAAAGAATGATTAAAAAACGTCCTGATGATTCGCGTGCTGTCGTTCTCAGTAGGATTTTTCTCACCCGTCGCATTTAACTCATTAATATTTTTCAACTTTTTAGGGAGTCGTTTATTTATATGTATAACTCAAGAACGAATTCCCGTAAAGAAGGTTATAATTATGGAACTACGTGTTCAAAATAAAGAGTGTGTTGTCTGGCGGGTTGTTAGGGTAGTTATAGATGAAAAAAAACTTCTTTCGCATTTCTTTTACTTTCAGATATGAAGAATAGAGGATCATTCTCTTATGGATATGGCGGGTAAGTTATGTTCCCGATCGTTTTAATCATTTGCATCAGGCGTACTTCAATTTTGTGGTTCACTGTAGTTTAGATGGTATTTTGCGTATGGAAACAGCGATTTTTGTAACTTATAAACGTTACACTTAACAAAACCTAAGGAATACGGAGAGGTGGGTCTAAGTAAGCATCAGTGACTCTAACCAACACAAGAGGTGTTATATAGCTAGCTAAAATACCCTTGAAATCTGTACCTAATGTTCATACGTCCATTGACTTATCCACAGAATAATGCTAGCATCTTACTGATGTAATTTCTCTAGCAGAACCCTGCACTTATTCTCAAAATATTTAGGCATACCAAGATAAGCCAAAATGGAGCCGAAAATGATGTAATTTATTAGAAGTTCTTCTTTCTCCTTTCCTACAATCCCCCAAAACGCAGGGGTTTTGTTTGAAGCCGGTACGCCGGCCGCTCCGCTTGCTTAGCCTTTTGTGTGGAGGGTCACAGTGACCGACCCGCTTGCCAGGGCCGCCATTTTTTAAGGTGATTTCTGTTAATTTTACTTTAAACACCAACCCGCCCAAAGATTAATACCGGAGAAAATTTCCATGGGATGTTT